>JBAIZL010000001.1:150800043-151377543 GCA_036971475.1 Prosapia bicincta | reverse complement strand
ATCCATTCCCGTTAGAGCCTTTACACCTCGCCGATGCCGCCAGTAGAGGGTTAGCTTCGTAAAAGGAACGAATGTTTTGAAACTCGTCAGCAAGTAAGTAATTACGTATTTACTTAGTAAAATATTTTTAAAATTAGTAGAAGAGAATGTCTTGTTTTCTTGATTTTATAAAAATCATAATGATAAGAAAGGTGGTAAACGTACAGAGAACATTGTCACAGAGGACGAAACGTGGGCTTGTCACTCGACGTTAGTCAGAAAGTCGGTGGAACTTGAGATATTCTCCAGTGTTCCCTTAATCGTACTTCAGACTCAGAGACGGTGTTTATTCTGATAATTAAATAATACTCGTAATTTGTCTTTGTTTACGTTAAACAAAGCTCGCGAAACATGACAATACAAACTGATAGCGCACGTACATATCATGCGCTCGTTATCGTGCGGTGTCGACGTAGTTTTGTGTTTTTGTTTAACTGTGGTCATAAGGTATGGTCAAAAACATTCACTGAAGCATTAATGTGAATAGGTGTAGTGCTAAGGCATGTGGAAGGCAACGGATAGGAAAATACAATAGGGGCTACCTGCTTGTAGAGAGCAATATGACTGCAGGTTTGTTTAGCTGTGGTCGTAAGGTATGGTCAAAAACATTCACTGAAGCATTAATGTGAATAGGTATAGTGCTAAGGCATGTGGAAGGCAACGAACAGGAAAATACAATAGGGGCTACCTGCCTTGTAGAGAGCAATATGACTGCAGGTTTGTTTAGCTGTGGTCGTAAGGTATGGTCAAAAGGATGCACTGAAGCATTAATGTAAATAGATATAGTGCTAAGGCATGTGGAAGGCAACGAACAGGAAAATACAATAGGGGCTACCTGCTTGTAGAGAGCAATATGACTGCAGGTTTGTTTAGCTGTGGTCGTAAGGTATGGTCAAAAGGATGCACTGAAGCATTAATGTAAATAGATATAGTGCTAAGGCATGTGGAAGGCAACGAACAGGAAAATACAATAGGGGCTACCTGCTTGTAGAGAACAATATGACTGCAGGTTTGTTTAGCTGTGGTCGTAAGGTATGGTCAAAAACATTCACTGAAGCATTAATGTGAATAGATATAGTGCAAAGGCATGTGGAAGGCAACGAACAGGAAAATACAATAGGGGCTACCTGCTTGTAGAGAGCAATATGACTGCAGGTTTGTTTAGCTGTGGTCGTAAGGTATGGTCAAAAGGATGCACTGAAGCATTAATGTAAATAGATATAGTGCTAAGGCATGTGGAAGGCAACGGATAGGAAAATACAATAGGGGCTACCTGCCTTGTAGAGAGCAATATGACTGCAGGTTTGTTTAGCTGTGGTCGTAAGGTATGGTCAAAAGGATGCACTGAAGCATTAATGTAAATATATATAGTGCAAAGGCATGTGGAAGGCAACGAACAGGAAAATACAATAGGGGCTACCTGCCTTGTAGAGAGCAATATGACTGCAGTTTTGTTTAGCTGTGGTCGTAAGGTATGGTCAAAAGGATGCACTGAAGCATTAATGTAAATAGATATAGTGCAAAGGCATGTGAAAGGCAACGAACAGGAAAATACAATAGGGGCTACCTGCCTTGTAGAGAGCAATATGACTGCAGGTTTGTTTAGCTGTGGTCGTAAGGTATGGTCAAAAGGATGCACTGAAGCATTAATGTAAATAGATATAGTGCTAAGACATGTGGAAGGCAACGGATAAGAAAATACAATAGGGGCTACCTGCTTGTAGAGAGCAATATGACTGCAGGTTTGTTTAGCGGTGGTCGTAAGGTATGGTCAAAAGGATGCACTGAAGCATTAATGTAAATATATATAGTGCAAAGGCATGTGGAAGGCAACGGATAGGAAAATACAATAGGGGCTACCTGCTTGTAGAGAGCAATATGACTGCAGGTTTGTTTAGCGGTGGTCGTAAGGTATGGTCAAAAGGATGCACTGAAGCATTAATGTAAATATATATAGTGCAAAGGCATGTGGAAGGCAACGGATAGGAAAATACAATAGGGGCTACCTGCTTGTAGAGAGCAATATGACTGCAGGTTTGTTTAGCGGTGGTCGTAAGGTATGGTCAAAAGGATGCACTGAAGCATTAATGTAAATATATATAGTGCAAAGGCATGTGGAAGGCAACGGATAGGAAAATACAATAGGGGCTACCTGCCTTGGGAGCAGTATAGCTGCAGTTTTGTGTAATATCAGTAATCAGCCTTTATATTGAATAGTGGTTTTTAATCATAGGTCTAATGATGTGTCCAGCTTCGGTAAAGCTTTCCACAACGAGGGTTGCTAGTTTAGGCTACGTGTCGTGTTAGTTTTATGTGTACCTGATAAACTAACCTGTAACTAATTCCCAAATGGGATAGAACATTTGTATATGGGGAAGGGTTAACAGTTTATGATTCCTTGCTATTTATCATGGTATTGACGATATAAGAATATTCCGAAGGATAGGCTATATGTAAGATCATGACATCTCGTATCTAAAGTCGTGTACCTCATAGTGTCATCCTGTATATCCATTAGTTAACATAAAAAATGCAGGGTCGTGTACCTTATAGTGCACTCCTGTACAACCAATAGTAAGGAGAAAAATGCAGGGTCGTGTACCTCATAGTATCTTCCTGTACATCCAATAGTAAGGAGAAATGTACGGGGTCGTGTACCTCATAGTGTCTTCCTGTTCATCCAATAGTAAGGAGAAATGTATGGGGTCGTGTACCTCATAGTGTCTTCCTGTACATCCAATAGTAAGGAGAAATGTACGGAGAAATGTAAGGAGAATGTAACTACTTTGTACACGCATTTGAGAGTTATTCAGTTTATTTATGCTTGTGTACTGTTGGCTATTATTTGCAAATTTTACACATTTATTTTATGAACTAAAGAAGCAGAGAAGGTGAAGTGCGGCTTAGCGAGGAAAATATTTGGGTCTAAAAATAACTAATATACCTGAAGATAAGAGATACGAGTCGTAAAGCTCTCTCCTTTGTGGTACGCATGTTTTATTTACATTGATTCTTTTAGGTTTCTAATATTTGATATTTAGTTTCCAATTTGATGTTCGAGACTCGGTCTCTATAGTGAGTGGTATCTCTCTCAGGTCGTACATACCTGCCTTGCCTTATTCTGTTGTGACCCGCAGACATTAAACAGGCCAGGAATTCCTCCAACCCAGACAAACCGGTTTCTGCGTAGATGTAAACAAACCGCTGATATTCTCGCGCATTGCATCTTGTTTATGTTGCTAATGGAGAACTTACGACCTTCCTTGACCTTGAAAACACCTGTAGCTCAACTATCCCTTATCGAGCCTGGAATGTATGTAATCATTAATACCATTACTACGAAATAATAAGGTAGGTTAGATGATTTAAAAAGATTTGATTTTAGTATATTTTTTAGTTGTCTCTTTTTTAAAAATACCGCAGTGGATAGGGACTTACGGCTAATTCTATTTAACAGTTATGTGTGTCTGTACAAGATGGAATTGGATATTTGGTTATTTTTTCTGAAACCTAAAAAAAAACCAAATGAATTATTTTCTGTAAAGCCAAAAAAAAAAAAAAAAACAAATGTAAAGCATATGAAACGAAGGCATTTTTAATCTGAAAGAAATGGGATAAAAATTACCATAGTTAAAATTTTCTTTTCCTGAAACACAACATATTGTATATATATTGGATCAATCAAATATTTTAAAAGATAGTGCAGCTATTTTCATACTTTTCTATTTTTGTTTTAGATTGAGGTTTAATTCTCTCTCTTTCATTTTCTCTTCTTCGCCTCTCTCCTCTGTTTCTAAATTTGATTCGTTGAAATGTTAGTGATAATTTTATTGCAGAACTACACCAAGAAAATCTAGTTGACAGCTGTTTCATATTTTGTTGGTTTGACAACGTTATGCTACAAAATTGTATCAGTGCTGTGTCAGAGAAAGGAAACAGACATGTTTATTGAATAAAGGTTTTTCTTTTCTTTTTACCTTTTTCCGTTGATCGGATATTCAGTTGACCACACCTGCTACGTTCTCAACAGATTGAATCTCAACTATAACTGTTTGTTTTGCTCTTAAAAAAAAAACGTATTTATCTGTGAGGAAGAGTATCTATGTGATTTGTATACCCAACTATTGTAATGTAGTTACATCCGAGAGTTTGTAGCATCTATTACACACACACACACACACACACACACACACACACACACACACACACACACACACACACACACACACACACACACACACACACACACACACACACACACACACACACACTCACACACACACACACAACTATTGTAATGTAGTTACATCCGAGAGTTTGTAGCATCTATTACACACACACACACACATACACACACACACACACACACACACACAACTATTGTAATGTAGTTACATCCGAGAGTTTGTAGCATCTATTACACACACACACACACACAGACAGACGCACACACATGTGTTTGCGCCAAACGTGATTTTCATCTAAACCAACATTTTTGACAATAACCTAAGATATGTAGTTATGATCCACGTTTTCAGGAACCAATTTTCGCCTAATCTTATAGTCCATAATCATTTTTAGTAGTTAGGACACTCGTTTTTCAGGAACGTTTTGCATTAACCAGAAGTATTCAAACCAAATTTGATTTTCGGCTTTATTGTAAAATTTTGTTACAAAGTATCCTTTAAAGTGTATTTTAGGTTTGTAGACCAAAATACGTTGTGGTATAGAACAACGCCAAGTCATTGTCAAAGTGCAATGCCGATCTAAAGGTCAGTGAAAGCGATTTATTTAAGGCTGCCAAATGTGCACGCAGATCATACTGTGTATACGTGTAACAGACAGCAATAGATATTTCCTTCTGTAACTGTTCAAGTCCCAGTTAAAGATTGAGACCTACAATTCAAAAATTAACCCTAAAAATCACGTTTCTTGCTATCTGAATCAGTCAACCTGAATCAAATCCCCTCTATTCCCACCCCCACTCATGACCAGCAAGGAAGTAATTGTGATTAATAGGTCTACTGTGTATAAAAAAAAACAACCCTTAAAACAAATATTGTGGCGGATTCATGAAAAAGAGGAACAATCTAATTTTGGTATTTCCACCGCCTACATATTTTTACGCCATCTAAACAACACCACTTTCTAGAAGGTGTTACGTACACCCAATGGTATATTTATATGTAACACACCCATCCGTAATTTTAAATTGGGCAGTAATTGCTTAACCTTAATAGGTTTTGTAGATAAAAATGCTCTATGCTTGGACCATATTTTTACGCCATCTAAACAACACCACCTTCTAGAAGGTGTTACGTACATCCAATGGTATATTTATATGTAACACACCCATATGTAATTTTAAATTGGGCAGTAATTGCTTAACCTTAATGGGTTTTGTAGATAAAAATGCTCTATGCTTGGACCATATTTTTACGCCATCTAAACAACACCACCTTCTAGAAGGTGTTACGTACATCCAATGGTATATTTATATGTAACACACCCATATGTAATTTTAAATTGGGCAGTAATTGCTTAACCTTAATGGGTTTTGTAGATAAAAATGCTCTATGCTTGGACCATATTTTTACGCCATCTAAACAACACCACCTTCTAGAAGGTGTTACGTACATCCAATGGTATATTTATATGTAACACACCCATATGTAATTTTAAATTGGGCAGTAATTGCTTAACCTTAATGGGTTTTGTAGATAAAAATGCTCTATGCTTGGACCATATTTTTACGCCATCTAAACAACACCACCTTCTAGAAGGTGTTACGTACACCCAATGGTATATTTATATGTAACACACCCATCCGTAATTTTAAATTGGGCAGTAATTGCTTAACCTTAATGGGTTTTGTAGATAAAAATGCTCTATGCTTGGACCATATTTTTACGCCATCTAAACAACACCACCTTCTAGAAGGTGTTACGTACATCCAATGGTATATTTATATGTAACACACCCATATGTAATTTTAAATTGGGCAGTAATTGCTTAACCTTAATGGGTTTTGTAGATAAAAATGCTCTATGCTTGGACCATATTTTTACGCCATCTAAACAACACCACCTTCTAGAAGGTGTTACGTACATCCAATGGTATATTTATATGTAACACACCCATATGTAATTTTAAATTGGGCAGTAATTGCTTAACCTTAATGGGTTTTGTAGATAAAAATGCTCTATGCTTGGACCATATTTTTACGCCATCTAAACAACACCACCTTCTAGAAGGTGTTACGTACACCCAATGGTATATTTATATGTAACACACCCATCCGTAATTTTAAATTGGGCAGTAATTGCTTAACCTTAATGGGTTTTGTAGATAAAAATGCTCTATGCTTGGACCATATTTTTACGCCATCTAAACAACACCACCTTCTAGAAGGTGTTACGTACATCCAATGGTATATTTATATGTAACACACCCATCCGTAATTTTAAATTGGGCAGTAATTGCTTAACCTTAATGGGTTTTGTAGATAAAAATGCTCTATGCTTGGACCATATTTTTACGCCATCTAAACAACACCACCTTCTAGAAGGTGTTACGTACACCCAATGGTATATTTATATGTAACACACCCATCCGTAATTTTAAATTGGGCAGTAATTGCTTAACCTTAATAGGTTTTGTAGATAAAAATGCTCTATGCTTGAACCATATTTTTACGCCATCTAAACAACACCACTTTCTAGAAGGTGTTACGTACACCCAATGGTATATTTATATGTAACACACCCATCCGTAATTTTAAATTGGGCAGTAATTGCTTAACCTTAATGGGTCTTGTAGATAAAAATGCTCTATGCTTGGACCATATTTTTACGCCATCTAAACAACACCACTTTCTAGAAGGTGTTACGTACACCCAATGGTATATTTATATGTAACACACCCATCCGTAATTTTAAATTGGGCAGTAATTGCTTAACCTTAATGGGTCTTGTAGATAAAAATGCTCTATGCTTGGACCATATTTTTCATTTAAAAATCAGTGAGTAAAAATATTGAGAAGTAAAAACCAAAAATACTACTTTACTCTGTATAATATTTGTTGATTTTATTAAAGTGCCCAGAGGGTTTTTCTTATGCCTTAAATTTATACAACTGGGAACATAACATCTTTACAATATAGGAGATTTGAAAATCCAACTAATATTTTAATAGAATTGGATACCTTTATAGTAAATTAAAAAACATAATATATTTGGCTCTTTATTGCTGGCAGCTGTTGTTTCATTTGCTTAATGTTTTCTTTTTAAAAAATTAATAAAACTTTTGCATAGCAATTTATGGTTGACAATTTCTCCTAAATCTTTCTACAATTTAATTAAAAATTAATTATAAAAAAAAAAAACAATTAATAATTAATTTGGTTTGCAGATGATGTAATTTGGTTAATTGTAAGTTATTACTGTATGAAGTTAGAACATTTTTTTTAGGTAAATGTTATTTTATTGTTTATTTAAATTATTAAATTTTCCTTATTTCTTCTAATTTTAATTTAGTGGGCTGTTATTGAAACAGAAAGTTGAATTTTTTTAAAGATTTTGAATCTTTTACTAGTATAGGACCAAAGGGCGTGTATATTCATTTGACAGGATTTAGCCTTGAACTATACTCTGAAATAACGCATTGGTTATACTGGGACTAGAAATAACAGAGGAAATGGTTGCGACGCGCCGTTAACTTTCTAGACAGATGGAAATACTCGGCTTCATGTCTATTTGTGTTTAGAAGTCGATGCAAGCTACAGTTGCAATGCAATAGACCCAAATATCGTAGGCCTTTCATTGCATCTTGCACTGCATCAGATACAAACGTCTATCATTTAAACCTTACAGTACAACATATTTTGTAAATAAATAAATAATAGGTTCCAAGAATTGAAGTCAATTCCTACTTACGTCAACACAGAAAATTGTTATTTTAGTTACTTTTTATTAATATAATTCCAATTCATATAAATAAAGTAACATAACCTATGGGGTAAAACAGCTGTCCTACCACACAACCTATAACATAAAATCAGCTGCTTTATGAAATCATATGTTATAAATTATTTTAAACCAAATAGGACGAAATAACTGTATTGCTTACCTTGCTCCTATTGTGAAACGTTTTTCTCCCATATAAAACTAAAATAATTCATTGCATTTAATTAACGATTTAATATTTGAAAAAATAACTATTAGCATCGATTGTCATCCAGTATAAGTTTTAAAAAAAATGTATTTAAACTTGAGTAGACGAATAAAATGTATTTTATTAACGATTAAAATATTGAACAAGATATATATATTAGGAAAGTGAACTAATAGATGGAATTGAAAGAAACTCCATGTATTAGGAGGTAGTAGTGATGTGAGCCGGGATTATTCCCAGTGGAAAGGGAATTTATAAATGGGAATATTTCCAGGAAACTTCCCGAAAGCTTTATAAGTTTCCCAAACGAGGGAATTTATGGAATAAACTCATTTAAAAGGGTTGTTTTTGGTCTTTGGAATTGTTGGTTTTGGAACCTAATTGGTTCTAAATGATCAATAACAAAGCTAAATAATCAAAAATATTGTGATATACTATGACAAGAAGTTTTATTTTAACTGTGATAAAAATTTTGAGAGCGTACTCGGCTGATTATGAGACCGAGAGATAAGGAGGAAAAGGAATTCAGGTTATGAATGAATGAAGAAGTAAGTGAGAATGAATTTGGACTTGATGATGCGATGGAAGATGATGCAAACTAATTATTAACCACTACACTCATTTATTGCGCACAATTCCATAACTTATAGCAAATACAGTGTTAATACAGACCTATTTGCCTTTTCCTTGGAAGTCCTGATCTGAACAAATAGTGAAGATATCAAAATATAATTTAAATAATCGAAATTATTAAAAATGTAAATATTTTGAATTTAAGGTTCAATTTAATAAGTAAAAACGACCTATTAGTAATTTGGGAGTACTTTGCACTATTTTATAACATAGATACAAGAATTTATTAGAGATTTGAAAATTTGATAATTTTCTTTGATACTAGAAAACACATAGTGATCCACCAAGCAATCGTGTGGTATTCAATATCATTTAAAGGTGAACACAGCCAGTTTACTGTTATAATAAACAAGTATCATAATTTTAAAATTAAATAACTTTTATTTTTTAATATAACTCTTTATAAATTGATTTATATGTTCATATAAATAGAATAGTTCTAAGGGATTAAAAAAAATGTTGGGGTGTCCATTGACCTATGCGTTAAAGAGAAAATCATAAGCTCTCATACATTCCCGGGAATTTATGAATTTTGGGTATATTCCCGGCAACACTCCCTAGGATTTTTCCCACAAGTATAAATTTCCGGGAATTTTACATCACTAGGAGGTAGATAAATGAAAATTCACTTACAAGCTCGGTTTCTCTTTGCACATTTTAAGTTGTAATAATCAGCACACCTGTACATTCAAACCAAGCATTTAACCAAACCGTATTTTAACCCGGTCCTCTTCTTGCTGCCATACGCTGCTATTCAAAATGTACCCTTATAATTCGTCCTATCTCAGATCTGTTGGTCACTTGCTATAACCTATTTGGTACCAAGTTCACTATTTTATTTACACTCCATCAGTTAATATTTAGACATTTTGACTCGTGTCTTGTCTACTTGAAACTTACAAAAACTATTATTGCATCTTTTGTAATCAAGGTTTTCTACATTTTGAGAACACCAATTGATACAAAAAATAATCAATGAAGGCGTGACGATTAATATTTTGAAACTTTAGAAACGGCCAGTAAATTACAGATGTAGAGCGAGTACAAATTCGATTAAAACTTAATATAATTTACAGAGCAGTAAACTATTTACCAGCAATGTAGAATCAAACTACCATTGGTAAATTTGGCGACAGTGTAAAAGCTTCAAAAATTTGTTGCATAAAATTTTTAAATTTAATAAGTTACGTATAGTTTCTATATATTTAATAAATTTGAAATTGCTTTCCTTTTTGTTTATGATTCCTTATTGGGAAGGGCCATTAGAACAGCAATGCTACCTTTCCCCGTTCAAAGAACGCTCTTGGTTTGTTGGAAAAAAGGCTATTATTGAATCATTTCCCCTTTATTTAAACATATTACAATGTAACCCTTAACTGTTTTGACGATCAAATAAGAGTTTTGTTTTGTAATGGTGTTAAAGGGGCAAGCATACTACATAAATTTATTTCAAATATGTAACACACTAACCTTTCGAAGACATATTAGGAAGGATTTAGATTAACTTTAATCACATTTTAATTCCCTCAAATTATTTAACGGGCTACCTATATTCTGTGTTCATCAAAACTAAATGCATGTCGGCAAAATTCCCAGGACATCCTATTTCTTGATGAGACATTTAAACACTCTTTATAAAGTAGCATGTGACTGTTAACGAAGTGTTTGTATTGGCAGCGTAATACGAAGCCGGAATTTTTATTCGGTGTCTGCTCTATCTTGCTATCGCACTCATTCAAGCATATGTTTTCCTTCATTAAATCCCTCATTTCAATAACGTTTATGGATTTTGCCAGTGCCTTTACTGATATTTAACTGTTTTTAATTATCAACGGGCAAACTTTTGTCGACATTTGTTTTGTTCTACTTCCAACAACGCAGCTCAACCTCTAAAATAATAATTAGAGATGACAAAAATAAGCAGGAATAGCTTTAATATTTTGTCATGGGTAATATTTTTCACTGTCTTATGTATGTGTGGCTAAGCCCAGGTTGAAAATGTCTAACGCCTCTAGGCCTGGGATTTGCCAGCGCCCCCTGCTAAGGATAAAACTTTAAGTTTTTAAAATTAGTTAATAATAAACATACTTTTATAACAAATTTAATAATGAATTTATCTCAATAACCAGTTTATAGAAATCGAAACTTTAAAGTGAATTTATAAAGTTTTTGTTTTTTCGAGCGAATATATCTGTAATAGCATTGTATTACATCTCTTGGGTTAACCCTCGCTCACTGGTGGACAGCGCTAATGGTGCCATCTCTTGGGTTAACCCTCGCGCACTGGTGGACAGCGCTAATGGTGCCATCTCTTGGGTTAACCCTCGCGCACTGGTGGACAGCGCTAATGGTGCCATCTCTTGGGTTAACCCTCGCTCACTGGTGGACAGCGCTAATGGTGCCATCTCTTGGGTTAACCCTCGCGCACTGGTGGACAGCGCTAATGGTGCCATCTCTTGGGTTAACCCTCTCGCACGGGTGGACAGCGCTAATGGTGCCATCTCTTGGGTTAACCCTCTCGCACTGGTGGACAGCGTTAATGGTGCCTTCTCTTGGGTTAACCCTCTCGCACTGGTGGACAGCGCTAATGGTGCCATCTCTTGGGTTAACCCTCGCTCACTGGTGGACAGCGCTAATGGTGCCATCTCTTGGGTTAACCCTCTCGCACTGGTGAACAGCGCTAATGGTGCCATCTCTTGGGTTAACCCTCGCGCACTGGTGGACAGCGCTAATGGTGCCATCTCTTGGGTTAACCCTCGCGCACTGGTGGACAGCGCTAATGGTGCCATCTCTTGGGTTAACCCTCGCGCACTGGTGGACAGCGCTAATGGTGCCATCTCTTGGGTTAACCCTCGCGCACTGGTGGACAGCGCTAATGGTGCCATCTCTTGGGTTAACCCTCGCGCACTGGTGGACAGCGTTAATGGTGCCTTCTCTTGGGTTAACCCTCTCGCACTGGTGGACAGCGCTAATGGTGCCATCTCTTGGGTTAACCCTCGCTCACTGGTGGACAGCGCTAATGGTGCCATCTCTTGGGTTAACCCTCTCGCACTGGTGAACAGCGCTAATGGTGCCATCTCTTGGGTTAACCCTCGCGCACTGGTGGACAGCGCTAATGGTGCCATCTCTTGGGTTAACCCTCGCGCACTGGTGGACAGCGCTAATGGTGCCATCTCTTGGGTTAACCCTCGCGTACTGGTGGACAGCGCTAATGGTGCCATCTCTTGGGTTAACCCTCGCGCACTGGTGGACAGCGCTAATGGTGCCATCTCTTGGGTTAACCCTCGCGCACTGGTGGACAGCGCTAATGGTGCCATCTCTTGGGTTAACCCTCGCGCACTGGTGGACAGCGCTAATGGTGCCATCTCTTGGGTTAACCCTCGCGCACTGGTGGACAGCGCTAATGGTGCCATCTCTTGGGTTAACCCTCGCGCACTGGTGGACAGCGCTAATGGTGCCATCTCTTGGGTTAACCCTCGCGCACTGGTGGACAGCGCTAATGGTGCCATCTCTTGGGTTAACCCTCGCGCACTGGTGGACAGCGCTAATGGTGCCATCTCTTGGGTTAACCCTCGTGCACTGGTGCACAGCGCTAATGGTGCCATCTCTTGGGTTAACCCTCGCGCACTGGTGGTGACAATTGTCGTGACTGTTGGTTAAAGAAAAGCTCTTTAGACGTTGATATCGGGGGAAAGGCACCATTCTTAAGTGGAAAGTTAACTCTTGGATAAACATCAAAATGTCGCAAAACCTTGCTAACTCCAGTTATGTTTATGCTCGTGTTTTCTTTCTCAGTATTTTGCATCTACAACAACGGGCTCAAGATCTTCGGGATACCAACTTATAAGTTTCTCATGTTCGGCAATTTCTCCCAGTGCTTTAACTACCTGAACAAGTTCAAACTTATTATGGAGCCGAGCACATTTACCTTTACGTCTCTAATAGATCCTAGTCATGTGTGACACAACTATCTATCGGTCTATGTTTAGTGACAAAGGCGAGGTGAACAATAAGCCCATACAGTAATAAAGACTACAAAAGGCCAACCGAAACCTTTGTACATAATTAATATTTTATGGAAATATAATTTTTATAGTGCTCGTTGCTAGTATGGTGCACCAGCTAGGCCCGGGCCAAGGCCTGTTTTACAATTACACCAGGCCTGTATAACTTTAATTCTAATCTTTTGGCAATGGTATAATTAAAGAGAATAAGTTTTACAGTTGCTCTCTGCATAAAGTTTGAACCTATTTCCTATGTGTGGTAATACTTATTCAGGCGACAACATAACTAACATGTGAGTAATTAAATGAAACGTCACGCCAGGTCGTTACGTCTGTATGTGGTGCGTAACGTTATGTAACTGACAGACAGTTATGTAACTGCAATAGAACAAATTATTACACCTACAATTCACTCTTGTTTACTTACCTGACGTCACATTTAAGTGGCAGTTCAACAGGCTGCCGGATAAAATTATAAAGCCAATGCGTATTTAGGACCAAATAGAAAATAAGCTTGTACAAAATATTTGAATCTTGTATGCATGTAAATAATAAAAACTAATGCTTTGTTTCAGGTGAGATTTTGGTGGTGTATTTGGTTTTTGGATATACCTTGCCAGTCAGGTAGGTATTCCAACACATTTATAGTTTCATAATTTTATATTATATAACTGTGGCAGTATTAATTTTCCGTAATTTTTAATGGTCTGCAATAAGTTTTAATTATTTCTTACTTTTTGCAGAGTTTATTTAAAATAGTTACTGAATCTAGTCCAGTTTTAGTATATAACTATTACGATTGTTATTTATTAGACCATCATAATGGTTATGTATATCCATTATACATAAAACATGTATATTCATTATATATTGTAGGCTTTAATGCAATCATTAGACCCATATTATAGGTGTTATGGATAATTAAAAATTACCTGTAACACCTAAAATTATTAATTTTACAGTCCATGAAAACTGTGTATAAAAATACAAATAATACAATTCCATAATCCAGGTATTGGTGGTTTATAAAGAAATCTTTAAAATATATGAAGAAACTGGTTTATTAAAAGATCAGTGTAGAGTGTGATATCACGGATAACATTATTGGCTCATTTTTCTGTGAGACATCAACATTTTGCCAAACAATATATCAACAGAATTTACATCTACTTCGTGTACGCATATAAGTAGCGGCTTTATCTCTTGCCATATCAGGACGTTTTAGGTCCCCACTTTATTCCCAGTCTTTCCTCTCCTAAGAAGAATATGGCTGTGATGAGGTGATATCTCTTGCCATACCAGGACGTTTTAGGTCCCCACTTTATTCCCAGTCTTTCCTCTCCTAGAAGAATATGGCTGTGATGAGGTGATATCTCTTGCCATACCAGGACGTTTTAGGTCCCCACTTTATTCCCAGTCTTTCCTCTCCTAAGAAGTATATGGCTGTGATGAGGTGATATCTTTTGCCATACCAGGAGGTTTTAGGTCCCCACTTTATTCCCAGTCTTTCGTCTCCTAAGAAGAATATGGCTGTGATGAGGTGATATCTTTTGCCATACCAGGAGGTTTTAGGTCCCCACTTTATTCCCAGTCTTTCCTTTCTTAAGAAGAATATGGCTGTGATGATGTGATATCTCTTGCCATACCAAGAGGTTTTAGGTCCCCACTTTATTCCCAGTCTTTCCTCTCATAAGAAGTATATGGCTGAGATGAGGTGATATCTCTTGCCATACCAAGAGGTTTTAGGTCCCCACTTTATTCCCAGTCTTTCCTCTCCTAAGAAGAATATGGCTGTGATGAGGTGATATCTTTTGCCATACCAGGAGGTTTTAGGTCCCCACTTTATTCCCAGTCTTTCCTCTCCTAAGAAGAATATGGCTGTGATGAGGTGATATCTCTTGCCATACCAAGAGGTTTTAGGTCCCCACTTTATTCCCAGTCTTTCCTCTTCTAAGAAGAATATGGCTGTGATGAGGTGATATCTCTTGCCATACCAGGAGGTTTTAGGTCCCCACTTTATTCCCAGTCTTTCCTCTCCTAAGAAGAATATGGCTGTGATGAGGTGATATCTTTTGCCATACCAGGAGGTTTTAGGTCCCCACTTTATTCCCAGTCTTTCCTTTCTTAAGAAGAATATGGCTGTGATGAGGTGATATCTCTTGCCATACCAAGAGGTTTTAGGTCCCCACTTTATTCCCAGTCTTTCCTCTCCTAAGAAGAATATGGCTGTGATGAGGTGATATCTCTTGCCATACCAAGAGGTTTTAGGTCCCCACTTTATTCCCAGTCTTTCCTCTCGTAAGAAGAATATGGCTGTGATGAGGTGATATCTCTTGCCATACCAAGAGGTTTTAGGTCCCCACTTTATTCCCAGTCTTTCCTTTCTTAAGAAGAATATGGCTGTGATCACGTGAATTGTATCAGCTGCGTTTCGTTGAATCATGCAACGAAACGAGCAATACTAACCTTCAATGTTGGTTGCAGCACGTCAGAGCATCACACTGCCAAATCTAGGACTGGTTTTAAGACTGAATTTTCTCTAGTATTTGTCTGAAATTGTTGAGCATATATTTGCTGTTTAAAATAATGTTCTATGTATTTGTAGATAATGTGAATTAAAACGTATTTCGTTATTCAAATTTAATAGCTTTACGTCAGATTCTAAAACTGTCAGAGTTATTGAAATAATTACAAATATGAAGCTGTCTTCATTATTTTCAGTGGTCAGTAACCGTGAAACGATAAAATTATTTTTTCTTTCTAACAAAGATCAACCTCAAACTTTAAGTATTAATTTCAGGCTATTACTATTGAAGGTGATATCACTCTCACTGGGTCTCTTTATAACCACACGTTCACACAAATCGTATCCAAAGATAAAGGAATATAAGTTATTGTGGGGGCCTAAACTACACCCTGCCACTGAACGCGAACTTTTTATACTGCACGTTTGTGAATACGGCTGCGGACATACAGAAGGCAACTGGTGAAGGCAACGCAACGCAAACTTGAGTTGCTTTTTCACAGCATACGGAGTTGAATGCACATATTTATAGTGAAGTGATAGCAACGCGACTAGCGAGCGACACAGAAACTAGAGTTGCTCCGGTCACGAAATGCTGTAAACTCGATGCTCAGTTTCTCAGTTGCCAGCAGTATTTGTTGTGTTGTGTATGCGTTTCTTAAGAGTGATTCCGCATTTAAATAATTATTATTTTTTTGTGTATTTTTTGTGTTTCTGTTTCTCTTAATAGTGTTTTATTATAGTGGTATATCATGTCAGAAAAACAAAATATTGCTGGTTCTGGTCATGATTTGTGTATCTAACAACTTCAAGACGATAGGAATGATTACCAACAATTTGTTCAAAATATATAAAATCTGCACTTGAACTATAAAATTTCATTTGTTTAAAAACTAATTTTTATTTCATTATAATCTAACGTTATTTTAGGTTTTGCAGTTATACATAAACGAGCAATTAACCTTAGCTGAGTGTTATTGTTAATCTTTCTCCGACTGAAATTTATTCCTTCATCTTTCTCACCAATTGTTTGTTTTTTTCCTTGATGTTCTAAAATACATTACTTAAAAGGTAGTCGTAATTGCTAATGCTCATACGATAATAATTAAAAAATTGGTCTGGGTAATTTCGTGAATTTCGCACAGCAATGTGTTGACTTTGTCTCGCATGAATAACATTATAGAGGTGTAGGCCTACACTGAATTGTCTTTTTTGTAATTTCTTTTTTTAAAATATAGACAACTTCCTGTGATGACGTCATAACTGACAACTAAACTAGCAACTTTATTTGAACAATCGTGTAAACCGACTAGCAACCTTTCTAATAGCAACTAAAGTTTGTGTCGCGTAAACTAAGAATGGTGCTAAGTATGACAGTAAAATAACAGTTCTTTTAAAATAAATTAAGAGCTGAAAACTATGTGAGCCGTCATCTGTGCATAAGTAGCAAGAGGAAAAAATTCACAAATAACACCACTGAGTCCTTGTAGTTAACTTCAGCAACGAGTCTCATTTAAATATATATTTCAGTTTTTATAATGAGCATTACATAAAATAATGAAGCTATCAAACCCTTGTATGTGAATTTTCAGATTATAATTATATAAAATTATAATACAAATGAATCCTGCCTAATTCATCATTTAAATTCAACAATATAAGTATTCGTTTAGTAATACTTGGGCGAATCGAATGCCTTAGGTATGCAATAGGTGGAAACCTGTGGGAAATAGTGTGTGCCAGCGGAATCTTTGGCAAGAACAGAGCAATGCGCGTGCGCACATTAACGGCCGTATAAATACGTTTGTCTGACTGGACAAATGTAAACTGTTGTGTGATCAAATCTTCAAAGACAATAATGTTTCGAAATCGTGTAAACGTCTTGTGCCGATTGGCGTGTTAGAGTACATAAGCACAGAGTCTGTCGGGTTTCCAAAATCTTTGCAAGTAAAAAACTTAATAATAGACAAAGCTTTTGTGAAATGGAGTAAGGCGTTTGTCTCCTTTCCATTGATAGGGATTTTATAAAATTAGACAACGTTTAATTAAAGGACTTTATTGGATATTTTTCTAGTAAGAGTAGGCCTATATTAGATGCATATGCTGTTGTTTATTTAGCATTTATTGGTTAACAGTGATAAGTAAAAAAAACAGTATGTTAATATAATACAACCTGATAACAAAAAGCAATGTTTGTAGTATGTACCTTCAACTAAAATATAGAGTTATACTAATAAAATAAATCTCACATTTTGTATGTAATATTAGTTATTCTAACACTAGCAATATGTAATTAGTTAGTTATTTTTAAAAAGGTAATGCCAAATTAGAGAGTTTACGTTTCAATAAAGTAGGCTAAGTCAAAAACGAGTGTATTTGTCTGCATCTACCAGAAAATATTAGTTGAAAATGACGATCGAAAAAATCGATAACGTAGAAATTATTGAATCCACATAGTTGGTTCTTCAAACCGTGTCGGGCAGACCTACCTGTTACTAGACTTTTAAAGAATGCTCGTCAAAACGTCAACTGCAGAAACGACCTTCTTGCAGAAAACTGACAAGTAGTGCTGCGAAGAATACAAAACGTCGTTGGCTTTGCTTGTACTTTACTTGTGACATCAGGATGTGTGATTGTATATGTACCCCAGGGTTGTTAAAATTTGATGACTTACACAGGCTCCATTTACGAGGTGTCATTTCTCTGAGTCCCTGGTCACTGCGGAATATTCGTAAACACTAAAGCAGATGAAGGTGCAAAATTAGCGACAAGTATGGTATCATCGACACAACGTGTGATGGCATCAGATTTTGTATGCAATGTTAAAAATACACTATTTCTGTTTAGAATGAAGAATGGGAAAATTTAAACGGAAACAAGCTAAGGAACATCAAGAATACTGTGCGTCCATGGAGGTCTTCGGTTCGTTCGAATCGTAGGGAGGAAGTGGTAGTACTCGTCTTCTGTTTGACCGCGATGATTTGACCGATTTGTATTTACGTTACGATGTTCGAGGAAGTTTTAAGGGACGATGCTACCGTGCCATCGCTATATCACGCCACCTGAATCTATATAATTATATTTAAAATCTGTTTAATTAAAATTTTATTTTGTTTAGTTTTAGATAAATAAAATTAGTTTTAACCATTTATTTTATTCTGTTTAATTATGTTTATTCGTTTTATTCTAAATTCACTTTTCAAATGACATTTTAGTTAGGCGTTGATAACCATGATTTGGTTCTTCGCCTGGGAAAAAAATTGATGACTTTAACTCCATTTTTCGAGAACCCCATTAAAGCGAACTCGAAGCACAGATGTATTACGTAACATGACTATTCTATACATCTTCATAAATCCGGTGTTTCAGATGTGTGCATGTGTTAATCTCTGATGGAAAATGTTAAAGCCTTTGAAGCGTATATATGTTTACTCCGAATACCTTGAACCTACCGTGTCACCAAGGAAGCAATGAGTTGTTTGGATAGGGTACAGCGAAGTAGGAGTAACTACATCTTCATAAATCCGGTGTTTCAGATGTGTACATGTGTTAATCTCTGATGGAAAGTGTTAAAGCCTTTGAAGCGTATATATGTTTACTCCGAATACCTTGAACCTACCGTGTCACCAAGGAAGCAATGAGTTGTTTGGATAGGGTACAGCGAAGTAGGAGTAACTACATCTTCATAAATCCGGTGTTTCAGATGTGTACATGTGTTAATCTCTGATGGAAAGTGTTAAAGCCGTTGAAGCGTATATATGTTTACTCCGAATACCTTGAACCTACCGTGTCACCAAGGAAGCAATGAGTTGTTTGGATAGGGTACAGCGAAGTAGGAGTAACTACATCTTCATAAATCCGGTGTTTCAGATGTGTACATGTGTTAATCTCTGATGGAAAGTGTTAAAGCCTTTGAAGCGTATATATGTTTACTCCGAATATCTTGAACCTACCGTGTCACCAAGGAAGCAATGAGTTGTTTGGATAGGGTACAGCGAAGTAGGAGTAACTACATCTTCATAAATCCGGTGTTTCAGATGTGTACATGTGTTAATCTCTGATGGAAAGTGTTAAAGCCTTTGAAGCGTATATATGTTTACTCCGAATATCTTGAACCTACCGTGTCACCAAGGAAGCAATGAGTTGTTTGGATAGGGTACAGCGAAGTAGGAGTAACTACATCTTCATAAATCCGGTGTTTCAGATGTGTACATGTGTTAATCTCTGATGGAAAGTGTTAAAGCCTTTGAAGCGTATATATGTTTACTCCGAATATCTTGAACCTACCGTGTCACCAAGGAAGCAATGAGTTGTTTGGATAGGGTACAGCGAAGTAGGAGTAACTACATCTTCATAAATCCGGTGTTTCAGATGTGTACATGTGTTAATCTCTGATGGAAAGTGTTAAAGCCTTTGAAGCGTATATATGTTTACTCCGAATATCTTGAACCTACCGTGTCACCAAGGAAGCAATGAGTTGTTTGGATAGGGTACAGCGAAGTAGGAGTAACTACATCTTCATAAATCCGGTGTTTCAGATGTGTACATGTGTTAATCTCTGATGGAAAGTGTTAAAGCCTTTGAAGCGTATATATGTTTACTCCGAATATCTTGAACCTACCGTGTCACCAAGGAAGCAATGAGTTGTTTGGATAGGGTACAGCGAAGTAGGAGTAACTACATCTTCATAAATCCGGTGTTTCAGATGTGTACATGTGTTAATCTCTGATGGAAAGTGTTAAAGCCTTTGAAGCGTATATATGTTTACTCCGAATACCTTGAACCTACCGTGTCACCAAGGAAGCAATGAGTTGTTTGGATAGGGTACAACGAAGTAGGAGTAACTACATCTTCATAAATCCGGTGTTTCAGATGTGTACATGTGTTAATCTCTGATGGAAAGTGTTAAAGCCTTTGAAGCGTATATATGTTTACTCCGAATACCTTGAACCTACCGTGTCACCAAGGAAGCAATGAGTTGTTTGGATAGGGTACAACGAAGTAGGAGTATCTACATCTTCATAAATCCGGTGTTTAAGATGTGTACATGTGTTAATCTCTGATGGAAAGTGTTAAAGCCTTTGAAGCGTATATATGTTTACTCCGAATACCTTGAACCTACCGTGTCACCAAGGAAGCAATGAGTTGTTTGGATAGGGTACAGCGAAGTAGGAGTAACTACATCTTCATAAATCCGGTGTTTCAGATGTGTACATTTGTTAATCTCTGATGGAAAGTGTTAAAGCCTTTGAAGCGTATATATGTTTACTCCGAATACCTTGAACCTACCGTGTCACCAAGGAAGCAATGAGTTGTTTGGATAGGGTACAGCGAAGTAGGAGTAACTACATCTTCATAAATCCGGTGTTTCAGATGTGTACATGTGTTAATCTCTGATGGAAAGTGTTAAAGCCTTTGAAGCGTATATATGTTTACTCCGAATACCTTGAACCTACCGTGTCACCAAGGAAGCAATGAGTTGTTTGGATAGGGTACAGCGAAGTAGGAGTAACTACATCTTCATAAATCCGGTGTTTCAGATGTGTACATGTGTTAATCTCTGATGGAAAGTGTTAAAGCCTTTGAAGCGTATATATGTTTACTCCGAATACCTTGAACCTACCGTGTCACCAAGGAAGCAATGAGTTGTTTGGATAGGGTACAGCGAAGTAGGAGTAACTACATCTTCATAAATCCGGTGTTTCAGATGTGTACATGTGTTAATCTCTGATGGAAAGTGTTAAAGCCTTTGAAGCGTATATATGTTTACTCCGAATATCTTGAACCTACCGTGTCACCAAGGAAGCAATGAGTTGTTTGGATAGGGTACAGCGAAGTAGGAGTAACTACATCTTCATAAATCCGGTGTTTCAGATGTGTACATGTGTTAATCTCTGATGGAAAATGTTAAAGCCTTTGAAGCGTATATATGTTTACTCCGAATACCTTGAACCTACCGTGTCACCAAGGAAGCAATGAGTTGTTTGGATAGGGTACAGCGAAGTAGGAGTAACTACATCTTCATAAATCCGGTGTTTCAGATGTGTACATGTGTTAATCTCTGATGGAAAATGTTAAAGCCTTTGAAGCGTATATATGTTTACTCCGAATACCTTGAACCTACCGTGTCACCAAGGAAGCAATGAGTTGTTTGGATAGGGTACAGCGAAGTAGGAGTAACTACATCTTCATAAATCCGGTGTTTCAGATGTGTACATGTGTTAATCTCTGATGGAAAGTGTTAAAGCCTTTGAAGCGTATATATGTTTACTCCGAATACCTTGAACCTACCGTGTCACCAAGGAAGCAATGAGTTGTTTGGATAGGGTACAGCGAAGTAGGAGTAACTACATCTTCATAAATCCGGTGTTTCAGATGTGTACATGTGTTAATCTCTGATGGAAAATGTTAAAGCCTTTGAAGCGTATATATGTTTACTCCGAATACCTTGAACCTACCGTGTCACCAAGGAAGCAATGAGTTGTTTGGATAGGGTACAGCGAAGTAGGAGTAACTACATCTTCATAAATCCGGTGTTTCAGATGTGTACATGTGTTAATCTCTGATGGAAAATGTTAAAGCCTTTGAAGCGTATATATGTTTACTCCGAATATCTTGAACCTACCGTGTCACCAAGGAAGCAATGAGTTGTTTGGATAGGGTACAGTGAAGTAGGAGTAACTACATCTTCATAAATCCGGTGTTTCAGATGTGTACATGTGTTAATCTCTGATGGAAAGTGTTAAAGCCTTTGAAGCGTATATATATTTACTCCGAATACCTTGAACCTACCGTGTCACCAAGGAAGCAATGAGTTGTTTGGATAGGGTACAGCGAAGTAGGAGTAACTATATCTTCATAAATCCGGTGTTTCAGATGTGTACATGTCTTAATCTCTGATGGAAAATGTTAAAGCCTTTGAAGCGTATATATGTTTACTCCGAATACCTTGAACCTACCGTGTCACCAAGGAAGCAATGAGTTGTTTGGATAGGGTACAGCGAAGTAGGAGTAACTACATCTTCATAAATCCGGTGTTTCAGATGTGTACATGTGTTAATCTCTGATGGAAAATGTTAAAGCCTTTGAAGCGTATATATGTTTACTCCGAATACCTTGAACCTACCGTGTCACCAAGGAAGCAATGAGTTGTTTGGATAGGGTACAGCGAAGTAGGAGTAACTACATCTTCATAAATCCGGTGTTTCAGATGTGTACATGTGTTAATCTCTGATGGAAAGTGTTAAAGCCTTTGAAGCGTATATATGTTTACTCCGAATACCTTGAACCTACCGTGTCACCAAGGAAGCAATGAGTTGTTTGGATAGGGTACAGCGAAGTAGGAGTAACTACATCTTCATAAATCCGGTGTTTCAGATGTGTACATGTGTTAATCTCTGATGGAAAATGTTAAAGCCTTTGAAGCGTATATATGTTTACTCCGAATATCTTGAACCTACCGTGTCACCAAGGAAGCAATGAGTTGTTTGGATAGGGTACAGCGAAGTAGGAGTAACTACATCTTCATAAATCCGGTGTTTCAGATGTGTGCATGTGTTAATCTCTGATGGAAAGTGTTAAAGCCTTTGAAGCGTATATATGTTTACTCCGAATATCTTGAACCTACCGTGTCACCAAGGAAGCAATGAGTTGTTTGGATAGGGTACAGCGAAGTAGGAGTAACTACATCTTCATAAATCCGGTGTTTCAGATGTGTACATGTGTTAATCTCTGATGGAAAGTGTTAAAGCCTTTGAAGCGTATATATGTTTACTCCGAATATCTTGAACCTACCGTGTCACCAAGGAAGCAATGAGTTGTTTGGATACTGTACAGCGAAGTAGGAGTAACTACATCTTCATAAATCCGGTGTTTCAGATGTGTACATGTGTTAATCTCTGATGGAAAGTGTTAAAGCCTTTGAAGCGTATATATGTTTACTCCGAATATCTTGAACCTACCGTGTCACCAAGGAAGCAATGAGTTGTTTGGATAGGGTACAGCGAAGTAGGAGTAACTACATCTTCATAAATCCGGTGTTTCAGATGTGTACATGTGTTAATCTCTGATGGAAAGTGTTAAAGCCTTTGAAGCGTATATATGTTTACTCCGAACATCTTGAACCTACCGTGTCACCAAGGAAGCAATGAGTTGTTTGGATAGGGTACAGCGAAGTAGGAGTAACTACATCTTCATAAATCCGGTGTTTCAGATGTGTACATGTGTTAATCTCTGATGGAAAGTGTTAAAGCCGTTGAAGCGTATATATGTTTACTCCGAATATCTTGAACCTACCGTGTCACCAAGGAAGCAATGAGTTGTTTGGATAGGGTACAGCGAAGTAGGAGTAACTATATCTTCATAAATCCGGTGTTTCAGATGTGTACATGTGTTAATCTCTGATGGAAAGTGTTAAAGCCTTTGAAGCGTATATATGTTTACTCCGAATACCTTGAACCTACCGTGTCACCAAGGAAGCAATGAGTTGTTTGGATAGGGTACAGCGAAGTAGGAGTAACTACATCTTCATAAATCCGGTGTTTCAGATGTGTACATGTGTTAATCTCTGATGGAAAGTGTTAAAGCCTTTGAAGCGTATATATGTTTACTCCGAACATCTTGAACCTACCGTGTCACCAAGGAAGCAATGAGTTGTTTGGATAGGGTACAGCGAAGTAGGAGTAACTACATCTTCATAAATCCGGTGTTTCAGATGTGTACATGTGTTAATCTCTGATGGAAAGTGTTAAAGCCGTTGAAGCGTATATATGTTTACTCCGAATATCTTGAACCTACCGTGTCACCAAGGAAGCAATGAGTTGTTTGGATAGGGTACAGCGAAGTAGGAGTAACTATATCTTCATAAATCCGGTGTTTCAGATGTGTACATGTGTTAATCTCTGATGGAAAGTGTTAAAGCCTTTGAAGCGTATATATGTTTACTCCGAATACCTTGAACCTACCGTGTCACCAAGGAAGCAATGAGTTGTTTGGATAGGGTACAGCGAAGTAGGAGTAACTACATCTTCATAAATCCGGTGTTTCAGATGTGTACATGTGTTAATCTCTGATGGAAAGTGTTAAAGCCGTTGAAGCGTATATATGTTTACTCCGAATATCTTGAACCTACCGTGTCACCAAGGAAGCAATGAGTTGTTTGGATAGGGTACAGCGAAGTAGGAGTAACTACATCTTCATAAATTCGGTGTTTCAGATGTGTACATGTGTTAATCTCTGATGGAAAATGTTAAAGCCTTTGAAGCGTATATATGTTTACTCCGAATACCTTGAACCTACCGTGTCACCAAGGAAGCAATGAGTTGTTTGGATAGGGTACAGCGAAGTAGGAGTAACTACATCTTCATAAATTCGGTGTTTCAGATGTGTACATGTGTTAATCTCTGATGGAAAATGTTAAAGCCTTTGAAGCGTATATATGTTTACTCCGAATACCTTGAACCTACCGTGTCACCAAGGAAGCAATGAGTTGTTTGGATAGGGTACAGCGAAGTAGGAGTAACTACATCTTCATAAATCCGGTGTTTCAGATGTGTACATGTGTTAATCTGTGATGGAAAGTGTTAAAGCCTTTGAAGCGTATATATGTTTACTCCGAATATCTTGAACCTACCGTGTCACCAAGGAAGCAATGAGTTGTTTGGATAGGGTACAGCGAAGTAGGAGTAACTACTAAGAGGAGAAAGGTAGATATCTAAAGAGTTCGCTGCTACTAAAGGAAAGTGGACAGTAGAAGATCCTCTTGGATCAATAACTTGGATCAGTGGTTTGGATTGTCATCTACTGCAGATAAACTCAGAACTGTCTTAGTAATAGTCAACGTTCACAACGAACAAGATACATGAAGAAGAAGGGTTGCGTTTTGAGCGCGACAGCAAGATGCACCGTACACCAGCTATAACACCGAATGTAAATTCGACGGTGGTTGCCCCTGTAAATAGCGGTCACTGCAACACTAAAATTACCCTCTCTGGGGACTCACAGACTGACTGTAGTAAAACCATAGATTGTAGAAGAAAACTAAATGCCGGGTGGGTATGTAATTTCCAGTGGATCCATGTAAACAACACTGGCAATGAAAAAGCTGATCAACTAGCCAAGCAGGGAACAAGCCTCCCCCAGCCCGAGCATCTGAGTTCGCCACATTCCTCCAGGTCCCTAATAGAGACGTCCAAAATGGAATCACGGTCGATTGAGGGAACTCTCAGCAGGAAAACGGTAGAAAAGTCTTGTGACGGGGGAGACCAATTGACCAAAACTTGCCCCGATCTGTTAGCGTTGCAGCTTTCAGATTGAAGAAAGGTCATGATTACCTTACTGCACCTACACAGCATCCATCCACTCGACCCCGGAGTGTCTGCTGTGTGGTAGTGAACTTATGAATGCCGAACACCTTAATGATTGCACAGCCCTGGACCGAGCCCAGGATTACAACAGTTCATTCTTCAGGGAGGCACAACTCTACTGTTCATCGCGTCGCCAAATGGCTCAACTGCCAAGGGTGGGCGTTGGCTAGTAAGTTAAGTACTAAAATGACCCAAGTTTGAGTAGAGAATAATTCATTTATTCCTGTACGTTGACATGTTATATGAGGTTATGTCGTACACATAATCTATTTCTAGGTGTACTACAAAAGTAAGTGACCCTATTCAAACTATGCGCTAACTTTCCCCCTATTGTCAAAACCATGGTTCATGTTTTCCCTTAATTCTTAGTTCTACCTAGTTCTACCTAATTCCATCTTCCAAGGAATTATCCATCTTCTAGTTATTTATATCCTTTTTTACAAGGAGGTGTAACGGTTAGCCACCTCTTTATGGCTCCGAAAGAGAGTAAGTCTACTTCAGGTATGCGACCCCTACACAAGTAATATCATATCCGTCCCTATATCGTCTACCACGAGATGTTATACCCCTACCTAGATTCACATTACTTTCCTGTCGTTTGTAGGCGATAGTAGTGACACTGGCTAACACTGGTAACGTCATATCCGCCCCTATATCGTATATCACGAGTGGCATGCCCCTACCTAGATTCACATTACTTTCCTGTCCTTTGTAGGCGATAGTAGTGACACTGGCTAACACTGGTAACGTCATATCCGCCCCTATATCGTATATCACGAGTGGCATGCCCCTACCTAGATTCACATTACTTTCCTGTCCTTTGTAGGCGATAGTAGTGACACTGGCTAACACTGGTAACGTCATATCCGCCCCTATATCGTATATCACGAGTGGCATGCCCCTACCTAGATTCACATTACTTTCCTGTCCTTTGTAGGCGATAGTAGTGACACTGGCTAACACTGGTAACGTCATATCCGCCCCTATATCGTATATCACGAGTGGCATGCCCCTACCTAGATTCACATTACTTTCCTGTCCTTTGTAGGCGATAGTAGTAACACTGGCTAACACTGGTAACGTCATATCCGCCCCTATATCGTATATCACGAGTGGCATGCCCCTACCTAGATTCACATTACTTTCCTGTCCTTTGTAGGCGATAGTAGTGACACTGGCTAACACTGGTAACGTCATATCCGCCCCTATATCGTATATCACGAGTGGCATGCCCCTACCTAGATTCACATTACTTTCCTGTCGTTTGTAGGCGATAGTAGTGACACTGGCTAACACTGGTAACGTCATATCCGCCCCTATATCGTATATCACGAGTGGCATGCCCCTACCTAGATTCACATTACTTTCCTGTCGTTTGTAGGCGATAGTAGTGACACTGGCTAACACTGGTAACATCATATCCGTCCCTATATCGTCTACCACGAGATGTTATACCCCTACCTAGATTCACATTACTTTCCTGTCGTTTGTAGGCGATAGTAGTGACACTGGCTAACACTGGTAACATCATATCCGTCCCTATATCGTATATCACGAGTGGCATGCCCCTACTTAGATTCACATTACTTTCCTGTCGTTTGTAGGCGATAG
Organism: Prosapia bicincta; assembly: GCA_036971475.1. Classification (NCBI taxonomy): domain Eukaryota; kingdom Metazoa; phylum Arthropoda; class Insecta; order Hemiptera; family Cercopidae; genus Prosapia; species Prosapia bicincta. The sequence goes on along the minus strand of JBAIZL010000001.1, from coordinate 151,350,196 downwards.
TAGTGACACTGGCTAACACTGGTAACATCATATTCGCCCCTATATCGTCTACCACGAGATGTTATGCCCCTACCTGATGTCTTGCACAACCTTCATTTTATTTGTTATCGAGAATAAAAACGTGACTGATGCCATACATTTCCGGTTCCAGTTTTTCTCGTTAACGTTTTTATAACAACACATTGCACAGCGAAATCACAAAAATACCAGTGACACAGAAAATTAACTACGTTTACATTATGCCAGTTACGAGTCTGTCACATGTTTTTGAAGATCGAAGTTTTTATATTTTGTTGAATGCTTGTCTGATTATTTTTTTTTATCCCTTCAGGTTTAAAATTTATAAAGTGGAATAAATCCCAGTTGGAATAAAACCAGGCCGATGTAAAATCAAAGGTGATCGAAACAGGGAAACCGGTTGGAACTACCGAAATTATCAGACATAGGAATGCCGGAATGCGGACTGAAAGTGTGTAAGTAGGGCAAGCTGTGGGAGCTTCGTACGCGGAACTGGCGTTTCAGTTTTGTGTAATTCAATCTTTTAGTTTTCTTTTTTACTTACTAAGAGTGGGACAAGGGTGGAACTGATAATATTTTGAAGGAAATTTTTTACATTTTCAGTGTAACCTTCGTGAGAACATAATCGAGTTCCCCAAATATTTATTTTAATATTATTGTGTAATTTCTAGTCATATTTTTATATTCCTTGTTTAAAAAACTGTATTGCTAGTTACAAATTAGTGAAGAAAACTGTACTTACAAAGAAGTAAAAAAATTAAATTAATCTAAAAACTACCGGTACTAACATTTTCTAAACCAACTTAACTAACTGAGACTTGCAGTTTCTTAACTCAAATTAAAACCGCCATTATCGATTGACAAAATGTTAAAAAAATGTAACAAAAAATCTATTGACCAACTTAAATTATAAAACTTTTACACTTCTGTGTGTATATCACAATGCCCAAGCCAGCGTGCGGGGGGGGGGGGTCAAGTGCAAGCTAGACTTTAATATTGATCAACAGACTACGTACTAATAATAAAGATATAAACTTTAACACAGTGTAAGATGATAACGACACGACGTGACGTAATAATGATATTAAACGGTAAACTTTATTAACAATAACAAAATTCCCTTTAGAGCTCATTTTTTTCGGAAGCCGCATTAGAAGGTTTGTTTTCTGAAGATACAACCTCCCCATGTTTTGTTTAAAAGAAGTAAAACACAAGCAGGCTTGAAAAAAAAAATAATTAAAATGTTGAAAAGAAAGAACCTCTATCCCCTGGGATTTAAACCGCTAATAGTGACAACAAACAAATTGTAAAGTTCAAGAATGGCAAATGCAAAGGGAAAAGATCCAAACCGAAGACCACGTAAAGGAAAGAACCTCTATCCCCTGAGATTTAAACCGCTAATAGTGACAACAAACAAATTGTAAAGTTCAAGAATGGCAAATGCAAAGGGAAAAGATCCAAACCGAAGACCACGTAAAGGAAAGAACCTCTATCCCCTGAGATTTAAACCGCTAATAGTGACAACAAACAAATTGTAAAGTTCAAGAATGGCAAATGCAAAGAGAAAAGATCCAAACCGAAGACCACGTAAAGGAAAAAACCTCTATCCCCTGGGATTTAAACCGCTAATAGTGACAACAAACAAATTTTAAAGCTCAAGAATGGCAAATGCAAAGGGAAAAGATCCAAACCGAAGACCTCGTAAAGGGAATTAGGTACGAGCAGGAACCTGAGGTGTTGCTCCAATAAGTTGATAAAGTTTGTAAAGAATAAATTGTGTGTGAACGTCTGTGTTTCCAAGCTAAGCAGACAGATATACAGTATTTGCTTCTGCTTAATGTGAGAAATAAATAAGGCTTAGTTAATGCAACTTTTCTATACAGTATTTTTCTATTATTTTCCTGGTTTTTAAAAATGGCATTTTTGACAAATAACACAAATTTGACAGGTTGGATTTCTGTAAAATAATTTGCATTATTAATTTTATTTTCATATAAAAAGTATAATCTTATCATATGACACTAGGCTATATCAACACTAAACATTATAGGGTACATTGAACCCTTCGTTAAAGTTAGCAGGAGTAATAAACAATAATTTTAAAAGTAAGATTTAAATTATGGCTGCACTATATTATAGAATAAATAATACAAAATTATTGAAAACATTTTGTCATAAAAAAAATAATAACTGACTTTTTTCTATTAAGTTCTGAAGGAACTTGGATGATATTTTATATGAGACTATGTAATATTATTTACAAATAAAAACTGCTTGTTATTATTGCGTAACGTGTAGAATATAGCGTAACTTTCATTAGAAACGATTATATTTAGACATGAATCTCGACACGCTTTTGGAACAGATGCAGTTGGTTATATCCACTATCATTATATAATATAGATAAAATCACTTTCTACACTCATCCCTATCCAAGAATCGCCATTTCCGTACCATTTGTATGGAAAAGTTCGAGACCTCTTAAACGAATCTATGAACTCGAAAGAATCTGAAAACTATTCCCAAAATCGATACATTAATAGATGTTGTCAACAACTTAAAGCAACTGTGGCGTAAATGTTTATATTAATTAAAACAACCTCTCACCACAAATTCAACAAATTTTATTTTAACCTTATGTACATTTCGACTACAAAGTAATCACCTTCAGAGGTATTTTTACAAATAACAGTTATTTGTAAAAATACCTCTGAAGATGATTACTTTGTAGTCGAAATGTACATAAGGTTAAAATAAAATTTGTTGAATTTGTGGTGAGAGGTTGTTTTAATTAATATAATAGATGTTGTGTTTGTGTCAAACACTGGCTATCTCTACCAGGTATGGTTGTGTGGTGGAATAAGTTGAATTACAAATAAGGTTAAGGCGAGAAGATGGGGAATTAAATTGATTCCATTAGGAAAGTGGCTTCCATGAAGTAAAAACGTATTTGAACAAGTGTGAAATAATTCAAAACAGAATAAATAAAACAGGGAAGAGGTCGAACAATGTATAACAACGCAATCGTAGAACAAACACTGAGTTCAAGGCTAGAATAAAACATACGGAACCTATCATACTATAAAATAAGGTTTGGAGGTTAAGTTTAACCGTATGTAGTGTAACTGGCCATTGGTGGCTCGGTAAGGGCCTTTACACGCTACAATATGAATGAGCAGTAAAATTGTTTGCATATTGCGAATATAAATAGTCGGGTACTCTGGATCTTTGCGTTCCTCAACCGACTCTGCACAAAGAATTAGTCTGGCTATGATGGGTTCTTCCGATTCCGTGGTACCAGTGTTGGTAGAGACTCCTAACAGAAGCCCAACCTCTAAGGCCTCAACTAAACACCTGCCCGTCGACTGTCACATCTGGACAACCTCCTTCGACTTTAGCTCCTCTTTTGTGGCACAGGAGACTTGGTGTCACACACCAGATCTTCTGGTAATATGGAAGAGCAATGTATTTTTAAAATTTAATCTGTGGTGTGCTTGTTTTCTGGCGAAAAGCCAAATAAGGTTATCATTGCCAATTTTAAAAACTTTTACCCGTATATTGGGCGAGGACAAATTCAAAAAGTAAATGGTTTGCAGATTGTAAGGTCTTAGATCTAACAATTGTAGTTGAATCTCGTTGTAAATAAAGCGCTTCTTGTCTTTTAGTTCAATAAACCCTCATTAGCTGAATATAGTGGAATTTGTAGGTTACAATGGAATCTGAATACAGTCTGTGGGCAGGTATAGGGTGGGGTGGGCGTGGTTTGCAATGCAAGCAACAGCTGTTCGTATTACACAGTACAGTATGTGTCGCTTATATTTTAGTCACACAAAAAACTATCTTCTTGATTAGAGACAGTATAAACACGTTATCTCTTGCAACCATTGTATAAAGAGTTAGACATTTTCTTATTTGGTCTTTTGTTTATTTGAAATGACGTAATAAATAAAAGTACAGAAATTTTTATATTTTCTTTAAAATCATTTATTGAAAGTGATGTTTGCCGCTAGAGATGTAGCGTTCACCAATACTACGTGTGAAGTAGCGGTGAGTAAATTTTTCCCACTGCTAAATATTCACATGAACCACTTGAGCTATTGAAAGTGATGTTTGCCGCTAGAGATGTAGCGTTCACCAATACTACGTGTGAAGTAGCGGTGAGTAAATTTTTCCGCTAGGAAAAGATTTCGCTTAGGACACTACTGATAGGACATCCCATGGGTAGGCCATCTGGTTGTGAATAGAAGTTTGAGTTGTGGGTGAAATAGTTTTGTTCGGTGATGATTTGGAGGATGTTTATGATTTCGGTAACGTGGGTTTTAAGTAGGTTGTTTTGTAATTGGGTTTCTAGCATGTTTGAGCGATGTCTCAGTAAGTTTTAACAAATTTACTAAATTCAAAGTTCGGAAGTCATAAACTATTGTTTAAGTGATTAATAAGATTCACCGAACGTAATGGACTACAAAATTCAAGAATATATAAACATTAATAAAAATCAAATATTACATTATTACAAAAGTTACACTTTAACTAGCCATAGTTGCAACTATGGATGCTATTAAAAGTTATAGACAACTATGACTTTTAGAACATTACAAACATTATAAAATTGGAACATCGTTTTTCATAATATAATAAAATGCGAAAAATGTGGGTAACATCAAAGGGATTATTTATAATAGAGTGGAGAGCCATTTGTGTGTTGGGCTTTGTTTCATGTAGAAGAACCGGATTCTTTACAGACCCTTAATAGGCGAGAGGAAGGAGAGGCAAGGTACAAGGATGGGCGTTGTCTTGCACAGACAGCCTTGTCAAGATCGTCATCTACTTGCCGTGACTGTGTCTCTTCAAAGTGTGTGCAATCGTTGTAAGTTATAGGGCTTACAATTTTAATCTTCACCTCTCACCTTACTTTCGTTGAATGCCATCAAAATTTGTAAGGCGAAATGCACAGGGTTGTAATAAACTGTCTGAAGATGACAAAACAAAATATATGTTCGGAACTAGGGGATTACTAATAACACCAAGGTAAAATTTTGAAAATAAAATTAATCTAATATCGACAAATTAAATATATTAAATGCATTCTAAATATCTGGGTACTCAATTAACATTAAGTTAATCTATTTTTACATATTATTATTTACTTAAATATTCATCACCATTTGAACTCGTTGAACGACAAGAGTGACAACAATACTCTTCCTCACGCCGGTTGGCTTCCAACATCAAACAAGATACAATAGAAATCAATGGATTCTTTGTAATAAAAGCTACAATCTAATTATCAAATGTAAATTAATGGTTGGTCAGAAATGACCAGTTTTAATAAAAAAAAAAAAAAAAAAAAAAAAAAAAAAAAAAAAAAAAAAAAATTCATTAACATGAATTACTATTCTACACCAGGCCTAAAATTCGTTAAAAAATCTTTCCTCTGTTACAGTGGTTTGCCCATGGAGCTCTTCAGAAGTTTCATTTCTCACCAAACGAAATTAAGCCCATTGAAGTATTCTACTGACATTCTATACGATATTTATGAACAGCGCTCAGTTTACTGCCACGCATTTTATACGAAATTGTATTGGCCAATATTATATTAACCTTAATTGAAATACTGTAATTATATTTTAATTCCCTTAAAGTTTCAAAGTACTATGGCATTTGTTTTTAAACTGGCTAAATTGAAATAATTTGTCTAGGTTATAAAAGATTTTTTATAAAAAACCTTGAAATCGATTTGGGAATTAACTCCAGACCTATCCCTCTATGTGTCCCTGGAATAGGTAAAAAAATAAAACAACCCAATTCAGTTGAACATTGGGTTTGATGGTTCTATAATCCTAAAATGCAACATCTTAGGATATTAAAATTGCCAGTTATTTGATTGTAACAGTTTAGTTCAATGTTTAGTTTTTGATAAGGAGCATTTTAGAAAATAATATTTTTAAATGTGTATAGAAATATGAAAGTTTAGTTCAATATTAGTTTAACTAACAATATTAATGTAAATATTTTTAATTAGTTTTATCAGTAGTTGAAATTGAAATATTTTTAATAAATGAAAAGAATTAACAGCTGAGTCTTCCAGGCGAATTGAACACCATTAACCTACAGGTCCTAGGTTAAACCTTGTAGTGGCAAAGAAAGTAAGGGTGTTTCAAGGTCGTCTCAGCTCGAGATATAATGAGTACCTATACTTCAAACCTAGATTGATAACACAATTGAAGCATAATGCCCCCATTTTGATTGATTCAAAAAGGTCACCTCGGCCCTGTAACTCTCTTACACCACAAGGTTTTGGTGTAAAAGGAGCCATTATCACTAAAAAAAATAATATCTTTATTAAAATCTCTTCAATTTTCATATTCTTGAATTTGTAGTCCATTACGTTCGGTGAACCTTAATTAATAGTTATATGTCCAAACTCTTCAGGCCACCCGGTTTTACTGATATTAGTTTAGCGAAGTTACTGTTTGGGAGATAATTTAATATTCCTTCCTTTTTAAAAAATATAATATTTAACAGAAACGTTAGGCTCTTTCCGAAAAATTGACAATTCCATTCAGTTTAGTAATAATATGAACATGATTTCAACTAATGAAGGTCACCGAACTCTTCCCACAGAAATGGTGGCTAAAGGTTATCACAATTTGTCTACTGTTTGGGGATTCCTCAGCTTTATTTGGTTCTTCACGCTTCGGTCATTCTGAAATCAAGGTCAAACAATCCAAAGTGCAAAGGTAAACAAACAAAGGTAAAGAATAAAAGAGTGCAATTACATCATTAAAAGACAACTGTCGCTATTTCCAAATCTCCAGTCACGGTGTTTGTTCCAGTTGACCAATCATGTGATGAGGAAGTGTGCTAATACCATTAGGCCCTGCCCACCAACCTGTTACGGTGACTTAAATCACGCTATACAAGTATTTAGACCTTCTACACTATCATACTATAACTCTGGCACCATTTACCCTTTTTTCTAAAGCAGTTTATATTTTAATCTGTTATTTACAGTATGTATTTTTACTACTTTTGAAAAATTTCTTGATCAACAATAATTCCAAACTTATTGAAATTATCAATACGTTTTCCGGGCTTTGTTTTTACCAATGTTTTAAAATTATAGATAACAAATCTTGTTTTCTGTGTGCAATGTTCAGTTGGTATTAATAACTGTAATTTCAGATACAAACCCGTTTAAAAAAGTTGATTTATGTACAATGATTAATAAGAGATATCTTTAGAAGTATTCTGATCACTAAAGCTAGCCCGTCTATAACTGTAACTCAATAAACCACAGCGAATATGTTCCCTAACAGCAATTGCTTAAGGTGAACGTTAGTAAAGAATTTCAATTTTAATATTTATAAATTTGTGTACTTTTGTGTCTTTTCTAATGATAAATAATTTCCTTTGTTGGCGCATTTCGGGATAAGTTAATTCTCAAAACTTAAATAATACTCTTAGATATTTCAACAATGGGGTTATTCTGAAACGCGTCAACAAAGAAAAATATTTCAATGTTAGGAAAGGTAAAAAAATGTACTCAAAAATATTCTTAACAGAAATGAAGACGAGTTGGCCCTATATTCAGAATTTTTAATTTCTATAGAGAATGTATAGTCCCATACATTGTCAAAGTACAAGTAAAAACGTCATTAACGTTGTCTTCAGAATCCAGCTGAATATTGTACATATTTAAGAAATGTACCGGTAAATAAAAAAGAGTTTATCGAAATGCATGTACAATGTAATTTATTTAAAGACTTACCGCCTTCACTGCGTGATTTTTCTCACGGGTTTGATCTTTTTTTAAGTCTAGGCCTTTTATCGAGTTGAAATACCTGTGAAAATTTTGAAATAGTTTAAAAACTTTTCTGCAATTTTTTAATTTTGTTTGGAATATAACAAGGGATTTTATGAATTTTTTTTTGTTACAATTATTTTTATTTTCAAATTTAAGTAGCCATCTCAAGCCTCTTGGCACGTAAGAATGTCTTGTTGACAGTTGGATCCAGTGTAAACCATTCCTTTTTAAAATTATTACTTATAAATTGGCATTAAACGTAATCTAATTTTCGTGCGCAAAACTCGGACAAGATCTTCAAACTCCCATTTTAGTGAAAAAATACAGTGATATTATCATTATTTTCTGATCTTGAAGAAGTTTGATGGTTTACGTTTTAGACCTTGTCCAGCATGTTTTTGCCTGGAACAATTCTATTTTAATTTTTTTTCAAAAACCTTTTAAGCAAAGATTGTAGCCTATAACTATAATTTTCTTTGTGAGTTTCTACCTCGCAATATCTAAAGTAGTATTGCTTAGGTTAAATATGATAAAGAGAATTACAGTTTTAAAAATATGAAGCCTGTGTGTTTGTTAAAATAAATTAAGCAGTACGTATTCTGTAGCAGAAGAAACCGCTGTGGGGTGCGTAAAACCAGCGCAAAATTCTGTGTAAATGGAATCGAGTGATAAATTACCACCTGTAAAATAGATATTACTACATATAACGATTTTTAATACCGGTTTAAAAATTTTCTTAATGAGATATTAATAATTTATTAGTTTTTATAGTCCAAAATGTTAGGTTATTATTACAATAAATCAATAAGGTCAATAAAAAAATTTGTTGTGGGACTCGACAGAAGTGATAACAAAATAGAGCTAAAGGTTTCGCAAAATTATTAATTTTCTATTGATTATACATTTTCTATTCAATTTTTACATCTTTATTTAAGGAATGTATTAAATAAAGACTAATATTTACTGTAGTAAATAATAAAATAATGTGGGTAGCAAAAAAAGTGTTTACTGAATACAAATTTTTTTTAACAATTCAAATCAGTTTTTTTAAAAAGTATAAGACAGACCTAAAAATATTTTTCTTTCAAAAATTGGATTTAAAATTATATAACTAATTAGTATCGTTATATTGAATTATTTTTGCTGAGATTTATCAAAGTTTAAATAGTTAAATATATTTATTAACTAATAAGAACTGTTTAATAATAATCTACGTGTAAAACATAACCTACGTTAATCTACGTTCTACAACATAACCTATAACACAAAATCAGCTGTTACATTTAATTCACTTCAGTCACCTGACGGGAATATATGCTGTAAGGTATGCGTTTCAGAAATAGCGTGACGCGGAAGCAATGATTTAATCTCTTGTTTTATTCATTGCACGTAAAAACGTTATCACTTCAAAAATTATTTGACCTAGACAGATGGAACATTTATAAAATTAAAATATCTAAATATTATTATTTTTTTTATTAGTAGGCGTTATGTTGTACACGTAATTTTAAAAGGACAGTTTAAAGTTATAAAGAAAATAAACTATATTATCTATTGACTTGACACTTTTCCTTGATTTATATATTTTTTGAAATAAAGAGAACTTCATCAATGTTAACCTGTCGTGACTTTTTATTTATTGACAATAGAGCTAACCCACTTAGACCAAGTTATAGAACGTCTAAATAGGTTTGATTAATTCTAACTTAAAAAACTATCTTACAGCTTTGCTCACTGTAAAAGGCATTGCTAAATACAAGTATCAAGTAGGCCTATGTATTACTGGTAATATTTGTGACGTAACCGAAGGTGCTATGTCAGTTTAGTAGGATCTGCAGAAGAATGCAAAGAGAGAGTCTTAAATGCTAACTTCAAATTACAACCTTGAACTTTGATTATGCTGTTGAGCCGGTTTTCATGGGTGAATATTGTCACTTGGAAACTTAATTTGCGTCTCCGAGTTCTTGACTCTTTTTTTTTTTTAATGAAAGTTTTAATAAGTCAGTAGATCCTCGAGAGTCACTTATCTTAAAAAGAACTTTACTCGAGTGGTCTTCAAGTGGCATTTACTTCTTAAAGTTCTGCTTTATATTGATTTATGTTATCTAAAATCAGTAAAATAATGTTACTGAAATATAGACAGTTTCAAAATTGTAGAATTTAAATGCTTCTTTAAAGCCATTACTATCATTTCATTTCTTCAAATATGGGCTTTACTGTATTATAAGCTTTTAGAAGATATTTGTTGTTGAAGAAATCGTTTTATATAGCGTCGTAAATTCCTCTGTAGAGCGAAGAAGATTTAATATTTCTGAAGTAATTCTTTGTAATGAATCTGAACAAGCATTCAAATTTTCCCACCGTTTGTCCTTTACTAACTCTATTAAATAGTTTTAAAGATTTTCCTAGTTGATATCTATTTCATCTTCAAGGACTGCGTTCACACTGTGGCTGAAGCATTGTGTGATATTTGTTTTATTCTTTGGTTTTAGGTGTAGGTCAGACGTTTTGTAACTAATGCTACAAACTATTGCACCTCATTTAAACAATGTATAACACATTTTTCATATATTATTTGAATGAAAAAAGAAGGCCTACACTATTACTGTTAAGGTTTCATGAGCCCAAAGCGTCTTATCAGGATCTATAACTTTCTTCGTCTACTAATCGGATTTAGCCATTATTTTTTATTATGTGGTATTGTGGTCTTTTTAAAAAAAAACACTTGTTCAACTTTTAGACCTCAGAAATTTTATTAAGTTTTTGTTTTTTTTTTAAATTAAAATACATTTGATCCTACCATTAATATATTTTAAGAAATTTTTTGAAAAGTAAACAACTGCTATACAAAAGCTTTCACATTATTAGAAGTTTAATTATTTCTCAGTAATAACTTCAAAATATGTTACTTCTGTAAAAAATATTTTCATTATTTAATACTTCATCATTCTTCAAATTATACTTTATTGTTAATGTACTGAAAGAAATTGTAAAACTCAAATGTTTTACAACATTTTGTATTTCAATTACTATTTACAAGAAATTGTAAATGTTAATGAGAATAGTAAGCAGGTAATTTTCTCCATCAGGTCAAAATATTGTTCTTTTAAAATACCAAAACCCTACTATACTTTGATTTAAAGTCAAATAGGAATTAGTCTGTGGCAGGGTAGGGATGCGATGTTGTCAGTTCGAACGCATTGACAGTCAACCTTTCACTGCCAGTGACTGAAATTGCGGAACGAAGCAAGCTACACCATTAGTAAATCACTCCACCACAGTTACAATGTCACTGAGCGACGAACGGAAGTTGCCATCAAATTGGCAACAAGGCTTACACACGCAGCAATATGTGAATTTCCTATTAGCTCAGATGGCTGCTATCCCCCACTCCGTCTGGTCGATTTCACTTATGCAGAATCCTATTCTGTTTTCAATCAAATTATAGTTATCTTTGTTAAGACTTCAATGATGCCAGTTCATTATTCATGGAGCAGTTGATGATACAACACTGTATGTTTCCTTAAGATGCATATGCGTGAAATAGTGAGTCTATCACAGCTACTGTGATACTTTTTTTACCGGAATACGATTTTCACGTCAGTTAACACTTACTTTACTTTATCCAACGCCTGCCCTTGGTAACTCGACCATTTGGCATCGTGCAGACCAGTAGAGCTTGGAGAGTCTGGTTTTTGGGTCGCTATTGTATGCTTCGAGCTGTGGGCAGGCAGGAAGGTGGTCTCCATCCATCTTTCCTGTTTGGCACAAGGGGCACCGATCCGTGTCTGCTAGCCCAATGCGATGAAGGTGCGCCTGAAGGTAGTCGTGTCCCGTGGTTAGACGGAACAGCGCAACACTGATAGGTCGAGGCAGGTTTTTTGGAATGGGGTTGGTGCAAAGTTCTTGCCATCTCTTTCCAACAGCCAGGTTTTCTTGTGATGTTTTCAAGTACGTCTTAGCTGCTGCGTGGATCCTGGTGTAAGCAGAGCCCAGTGATATTTTGATTTGTGGCTGTGGTAGACGGCACCCACTCTTGGCGAGGTTGTCAGCTTTTTCGTTCCCTGTTGTGCCAACGTGGCTGGGAATCCACTGGAGCGCAATTCTGAAGCCTGCCTCTTGGCATAGTTGCATGTTTTCTCTGCACGACACTGTCAAGGTGCAGTCAGTTGGTGTGTTAGAGGAAACTGCCAAAATCGCTGATTGTGAATCAATCAGGAATACAACCTGCCGCGGCGAAAGTCGCATGACGCATGATGCTGCTTCTCCTATGGCCACAACCTCACCATCAAAATTGCTGCAGCAGAGGCCCACAGCTACCGAGCCCTGAAATAATGTTAACGTCAGTTAACAACTTGAGAGCAATGGGAAGTATTCTAAAAAAGAGTCTGCTGGTCTAGCTAAGTCCGCTAGGACGCTGCAAAACATTGAAATGGTTGAACTCGCAACCCAAGTCGGTCCCTAAAAAAGCATTTGAATTAGGTGTTACTCGTGACTCGCTGCGAACAATTTTGAAAAGGCTTATTATTTCATCTAATCTATTTTTTAAACAATGTCTTTGAATTTTTAGTGTTACATAATAAATATGTTTCAGCTAAAACTAAAATGTTAACTGAGAGATATCTTTTCATTGCAGATATTACAGAACCTTGGCAAAGTAGATCGTACATCGGATGATATCTTCGAAGACCACCTGCAGAACTTTACCAGGCAACAAAATGCTGCCACAAGGTTACAGAAGGAATTCAACAACTATATTCGATGTATACGTGGTATGTAGGCATTCAGTATATGTTATTGTCTTATACATTGGTAGCACAGAAATATTACATTGAATTATAATAAAAGTAATTTATTTTTAGTTTTTTCTAATAAGCATTGTAGGGCATTTATCCTGCTTCATTGTAAGTTATTAAAATTATTGAGGAAAACAAAACCGCTTTCTATTTTTAATCATTTTAAAATTCATATATTTTCAAATTGGTTTTAGTTACTAGTCATTCTCCATTGTTGTGGTATTTGTTAGTTGATCAAGAGCTGTTGGAACTCTTTAAATTCAAAGGTTATACCTTGAAATACAATGCCTTCTTCAACCTCTGATAGTATTTCTGTTACATTATGCAGATGATGAATCAGCAGCTGTACTGGTAATGCAAAACTAGCTGTAAACCAAGTTTTGTTCAAATAATTTGAAAGATATAGACAAAGTAAAACCTTTTTACTATCCTTTTTACTGATAAAAATTTTACAGGTTCCTTTAATTATATCTAATATGTACACCTCTTATTTTGATCTTACAAAAGAATGAAAGAAAAGGATGAAATGTTTATAATCTCTCAAGTAAGATTATTCCATTATTATTGTGGTACTTGTTGATCAAGAGCTGTTGGAACTCTTTAAATTCAAAGGTGATATCTTGAAATGCAATGGCTTCTTTAACCTCTGATAGTATTTCTGTTACATTATGCAGTTGATGAATCAGCAGCTGTACTGGTAATGCAAAACTAGCTATAAACCACGTTTTGTTCAAATAATTTGAAAGATAGACAAAGTAAAACCTTTTTACTAATAAAAATTTCACGGGTTCCTTTAATTATATTTAATATGTACACCTCTTATTTTGATCTTATATAAGAATGAAAGAAAAGGATGAAACGTTTATAATCTCTCAAATAAGATTATTCCATTATTATTGTGGTACTTGTTGATCAAGAGCTGTTGGAACTCTTTAAATTCAAAGGTGATATCTTGAAATGCAATGGCTTCTTTAACCTCTGATAGTATTTCTGTTACATTATGCAGTTGATGAATCATTAGCTGTACTGGTAATGCAAAACTAGCTATAAACCATGTTTTGTTCAAATAATTTGAAAGATAGACAAAGTAAAACCTTTTTACTATCCTTTTTACTAATAAAAATTTTACAGGTTCCTTTAATTATATTTAATATGTACACCTCTTATTTTGATCTTATATAAGAATGAAAGAAAAGGATGAAACGTTTATAATCTCTCAAATAAGATTATTCCATTATTATTGTGGTACTTGTTGATCAAGAGCTGTTGGAACTCTTTAAATTCAAAGGTGATATCTTGAAATGCAATGGCTTCTTTAACCTCTGATAGTATTTCTGTTACATTATGCAGTTGATGAATCATTAGCTGTACTGGTAATGCAAAACTAGCTATAAACCATGTTTTGTTCAAATAATTTGAAAGATATAGACAAAGTAAAACCTTTTTACTATCCTTTTTACTGATAAAAATTTTACAGGTTCCTTTAATTATATGTAATATGTACACCTCTTATTTTGATCTTACAAAAGAATGAATGAAAAGGATGAAACGTTTATAATCTCTCAAATAAGATTACTCCATTATTATTGTGGTACTTGTTAGTTGATCAAGAGCTGTTGGAACTCTTTAAATTCAAAGGTGATATCTTGAAATGCAATGCCTTCTTCAACCTCTGATAGTATTTCTGTTACATTATGCAGTTGATGAATCATTAGCTGTACTGGTAATGCAAAACTAGCTATAAACCATGTTTTGTTCAAATAATTTGAAAGATATAGACAAAGTAAAACCTTTTTACTAATAAAAATTTCACGGGTTCCTTTAATTATATGTAATATGTACACCTCTTATTTTGATCTTATATAAGAATGAAAGAAAAGGATGAAACGCTTATAATCTTTCAAATAAGATTGCTGAAAGGATTATTATAAACTCTCGGGTAGCTAAACCTTTGAACCATCTTAGAATGAAATATTTACAGATTCCTCCCATGATCAGAATTTTGTTCTAGTCACTGTTGTGTAACCATAAATATAGTTTTTTATTGTTTCAAAGTAGTAATAATAATATTTGTAAAAACATCGTAATTTTTAAACGTAGAAAAATCAGTAGTTTGAAAAAATATGTTTAACATGCGGACATACACAAAAATACAAATAGAATTAGCATTACATTAGACTGTTATGACTTTGTATTTGGGTTAGTTTGATAAAAAGAAAACAACTTAATATTCTTATGCGCTTATAAAATACAGATATTGATATATGTATTTGTATGATAAATATCTACATCTTGCACTCAAATGTGTGTCATCATGCCTTAAAACCTAATTTAAATTAAAAGTTAAATCATTCTCATTTGTGATCTGAAATTTGTACAAAATGTATGTAAAAATACTGTTCCATGAGTATAATGTGAGTGATGTGTAGTGATAGGTATAAAACCTAATATTACATTGTCAACACGAGTTTGCAGTCATGTTTGAATAAGAGTAAATGCAGTTAATTACTTGTATAGTATTATGTGAACAAGCCAAGGTGTGTCATACAATAAGAGGAAGCAGGCCTTGCCTATTCCAAACAATAAACAATGTTCTACTCACTAACAAGGTACTTAGCTTCAGACTTATTGATTAGCAAACAATAGTATAAAATAATGTCTGTGACCGATGAAAAGTATTTTAATGAGGAAATGTTTAACTTCTAGTGGAAGATAAATAGAATAATGACAAATATTTCAATGTTATAATCAAAGATTTGCAGAATATACCATGTGAACAAACCTTATCAATAATGGTAAAACAGTGGAGTATTCAGTGGAAAAATATTTTTTTGGCACATTTCCAATGTAAATGGTCCTTTTTAAAAATATTCTTATAGAAAAAGTATAATTATTTCTCTAAGAGATAAACTATTTAAGGTTTTGTTAAACCAAGAGATTTACAATGAAAATATTGGAAAAACTCCAATACCACAAAAATAATCAAAAATAACAAATAAAACAAGTTATTTGAGATTAAACCCTTATGTACATTTCGATGACCATGTCATCATCATCAGAGGGTCTTATTACAAAATACAATCTAGCACACAAGAAGTTACAAACTAGAATGATACCAATCGTTCTCTGCGGTCGTTATATATAGGCGTGAGGTAAGCTCCGCCCCCTCTCTGCCCTCGACCAACAAATAACGATCTGCCATCTTGAACCAAATAGGTAAAGTCAAAAAGTACATTATAATAATACATATGTAATAAAAACTACAGCAATAACAATAAATAAAATAAAAGTAATTAAATTAATGTGTCATATATGAAGAAAACTATTTAAGTAAAGTATATAATGGTGAGTTAGGAATAGGTCCTTTATCTGCATTCATTAATTTACAATTTGATTTGACTATAAAAACACTTTCATAACTATTAAGTAATTTTTTTGAGTTGATACATTTAACTAAAATAACATTTTTATCTAAATCATGCTGATTACTAAGGACATGTTCTGCTACACTTGATTTTTCAGGTCTATCATATTTAATATGCGCAAGATGTTCTTTATATCTAGTTACAATTTTTCTTTTTGTTTGACCTATATACATCTCGTTACAAGTACTACAAATTATCTTATAAATACCTGATTTTTCCAGCATTGGAATTTTATCTTTCGGGTTACATAATAAATGCTTGAGTTTTATTTTGAGTTTTATAAAGCTATCTTGACATTTACCTTTTTAAAAATAGAGTCTAACCCTTTTGTCAAAATATTATCAAAAGGTAAACTAATAAAATTACATTTTTAAACTTCTTTTTGAAGAGTGGTAGTTGTACTTAAAACATATTTTAATCTTTGTTTCCTAACAATATTATCTACAATTTTGGTTACAATAAAAATATTGAAAAGAACCCCAATACCACAAAAATAATCAAAAATAACAAATAAGACAAGTTACTTAAGATTAAACCCTTATGTACATTTCGATGACCATGTCATCATCATCAGAGGGTCTTGTTACAAAACACAATCTAGCACAGAAGAAGTTACAAACTCATCATTCTAGTTTGTAACTTCTTGTGTGCTAGATTGTGTTTTGTAACAAGACCCTCTGATGATGATGACATGGTCATCGAAATGTACATAAGGGTTTAATCTTAAGTAACTTGTCTTATTTGTTATTTTTGATTATTTTTGTGGTATTGGGGTTCTTTTCAATATTTTTATTGTAATATATTGTATCACTGTGCTCTTGATATTGTGTACAATTTTGGTATCAAAATCGTTATATCTAGCCACTCCTTTGATATAATTAATTTCCTTATAAAAACGTGTAGGACTAAGTGGTACATTGATAGCTCTGTTAACCAAACTGTTAAATGCTGCTATTTTATGTGTATAATAATGGTTAGAACTATTTAAAATATATCTCTTATTGTTAGTAGGTTTCCTGAAAATATCAAATTCAATTTTTCATGATTTTTAATACACAGAATATCTAAAAATTGTAAACAATTATTAGTTTCTAATTCATAAGTAAACTTAATGGAACTATGTATGCTATTAAGTTGGTTTACAAAAACATCAACATTACATTTACTGCTATCAAAGATCGCAAAAACATCGTCAACATATCTTAACCAAATTCTAGGAAAATAAGTAATTCTATTCTTTAAATTTTCTTCAAATCTGCTCATAAAAAGCTCAGCAATGAAAGGAGACAAGCTGTTACCCATTGTAGTTCCATAACATTGTTTAAAATTCATTATTAAATTTAAAGAAATTTTGGTAGATACATATTTCAGTTAATTTGACATATTCGTTTATTTTAATAGGTTCGATGTCGGTTTCTTTTAAAAAATCTTCAACAAACAATATAGTTTCTTTAACAGGAATGCTAGGAAACAACGAACTTACATCAAAAGATACCATAATATCAGTACTACTAAGTTTTATATTCTTAACTTTGTTTACAAATTTAATGTTGTTTTTAATAGGAAACATACCACATTTTTAGTGTAAACATTAAGTAAAACAGGTAAATTTAGCTGATCATATTGTATTACCTTTTTTTCTAGCGATCCCTTGTAATTTGATACCATTACCTATTTTATTATTCCAAAGTGTTTGGAAAAATTAAAGTTTCAACCACACTTGTATCAAAAATATATGACTTAGTTTTTATAAGAAGTATTACATGTTATAATATGTACGTATTATGTATGTTGCAGCCGTACAGACAGCGAGCAAAACGTTGATGGATTCCTTGAATGAGATATATGAGAGCCAATGGGTTGGACACGATTTGCTTTATGTACAAGCACAAAATATAGAGATGCTTTGGCAAGATTTTAGTCACAAATTAGCTGATCAGGTGCTTATCCCTCTTAACACATATCAGGCTCAGTTTCCTGAAATGAGGGTGAGTATCAAACTCTTTTTTTTACACCTAATTTGTTTTTCAAAACAAAATTTCTATGAATTATTCTCCAAACCTATGAATAATGTGGGATTACTATAAATATTCTGTGTTGCTGATTTTATATTGACTTGTTTTCTTTCCCTTTTATTTAAAAGTTTGCCCTATTCTACTTTCCAATTTATATATTTACAAAAATAAAAATATTTTATTTCTAAAATTCATCATAGAAATACAAAATGTATAATCATAATAATAATTATTATAATATTAATAATAGCATTGCTCAGCGCCCGAAATCGTAATTTAATTATAAGAAAATGAAAAATTATTATTTAATTTCCCAATAAGTAAAACAAATAACGTCTAAATAATTATATATTTCATTTACTGCAATGCTAGAGTACAGACAATGTTTTTCATTATTTTATTAGGCGTATAAAGATACAAATTTTTAGGTATCCCAGCACGTGAGCATGCAACGTGTAATTGTCCATGAGAGAAGCACGAATGTACCAAATTTAATTGTTCCAGCAATGGTCAATGATTGTCCTTGTGCTTTTTTCATGGTTATTGCTATGCAAGACGCAAAGGAAATTGTAGTCGTTTGAAACCGAAAGGTGAATCGTATGAATTCATTGAATTAACACCATCTCTCCTTTGAACTTGCCACTTAATGATTTCTTCTTCGTTCAAGTTGGGTGTTAGGTTTTTATTGTCAGTTGCAAAGCAGTTGTCAGTTGTCTTGTTCCGTTGCAAAGCTTTGGTGGATTCAAATTTCGCAAGCGTATTATCCGCGATCCTACTTGTAATGTTAATATTAAAACAATTAATAATGTATTTTTATTTTTACATTAAGATTATAAATTTTAAATTATTTAAGTAACGCTAGTATAGATACACAATTTAAAATTAAACTTATGGAAGACTGTACAATGAACTATCCTAAGCCTCTGGGGCAGAACCCTGTGAATGAATCTCCAACAAACTTCACACAAACCATCCTGGAAATATGTTAAACAATCCGTCCAAATTATACTAACTTCTTTTCAGCATTAGGTGTCCATTAGATACATACTTACACACTTTGATTTTTGAACCATCCTAAGCCACTGGGGTGGAGCCCTGGATCTACACCAAATTTCACACAAACCATCCTGAGAATATGTTAAATAATCCGTCAAAATTTCATTTACTTCTGCTTAGTGGTTCAGGCGTCGTTAAGATACATACATATATACACACACACATAGATACATATATATCGTTTTTTTAATCGTCCTAAATATAATATTTAGGAACCATTGCCTCTGGAGGAGAGCCCTGTGGATTGATCTACACCAAACATCACACAAACTATCCTGGGAATATTTTAAACAATCCCTCTAAATTTCATTAACTACAGATCAGCTGTTTAGGTGCATACATACATCGATTTTTGAACCATCCTATACCTCTGGGGCGGAGTCCTGTGGATATATCTACACCAAACTTTACACAAACCGTCCTGGGAATATGTTAAATAATCTCTCCGAATTTCAATAACTCCTGTTCAGCAGCTTAGGCATCCATAAGATACATTCATACACACATACATATATATTTTTGTTTTTGAACAATCCTAGGCCTCTGAAGCGGAGTCCTGTGGATGGATCTACACCAAATTTCAGACGAACCATCTTAGGAATATGTTAAACAGTCGCTCCAAATTTCATCAACTTCTGTTCAGCCGTTTAGGCATCTGTAACATACATACGAGGTCTGTTCAAAAAATACGCGGACTGTTTGAATTGCGGCTCTAGTTAGTTTCAGGAGAATCCTCTTGGTGTCGCTAGGTTCGTATAAATCAGCTGATTAAAACGCGGTATTTCAGTCACAAATATCTTCATTTGTTGATGAGTTACACACAGTTTAGTAAAGAGTATTTTTTTTGTTTGTCGAATTGTAAAATGGACAGCCTGAAGGAGCAACAAATTGGTTTTTTGAGTTTTGGGAATAAATAAAAGTCACAAGGAGCAAGGTCAGGTGATTAGGGGGGGGGAAGAACAGTAATCGAGTGTTTGGCCAAAAACTCACGAGTTCTGAGTGCTGAGTTAGCTGGAGCGTTGTCGTGATGGAAAAACAAGTTATCACTTCTCCACAGTTCTGGCCTTTTGTGTCGGACGGCGTCTCTCAGACGTTTCAGTACTTCATGTACCTAGGTATACACCCATGATTCATCACCGGTTATAATTCTTGACAAAAAGTTCTCATCTTCATTTGAATGATCAGGCAGTTCCCGACAAACCCGGACGCGATTGGCTATTTGGTCGTCGGTCATCAGGTGTGGCACAAATTTCGCAGCGATGCTGTGCTTCTCCAATTTTTCGGTCAAAATCTCTTAACAAGATCCAGCTGATATCCCACACTCTTTGGATAGATGCCTAATGGTCAGACGTCGATTATGTCGCACCAGGATGTTGATTTTGTCAACGTGTGGGTCGTCAGTTGACGTTGAAGGACATCCAGAACGCTCATCGTCATCAATCGACTGTCGGCCACCCTTGAAACATTCATGCCACTTGAAACATGCAGTACGCTTCATGGCAACATTGCCGTAGGCCATGTTAAGCATGGCAAATGTTTCTGTTGCAGATTTCCCTAGTTTTACACAAAATTTCACAGCAATTCGTTGCTCCTTCAGGCTGTCCATTTTACAATCCGACAAACGAAAAAAACACTCTTTACTAAACTGCGTGTAACTCATCATCAAATGAAGATATCTGCGACTGAAATACCGCGTTTTAATCAGCTTATTTATACGAACCTAGCGACACCAAGCGGATTATCCTGAAACTAACTAGAGTTGCAAAATTCAAACAGTCCGGATATTTTTTTAACAGACCTCGTACACACATACATACATTCATTTTTATATGTATAGATTATATGCAATATAATAATTGTATACTTTTTCATATGTGTGGAAAATTAAATGTTTGGGTGAACATTTCTTCTTTATTTTGAGTATAAAATCATACCATTGTACCATTAACGAAAAATAAGTAATTTCATTTAAAAATTTGGCAATTTATGTAAATGTATACGATACAGTTCGTTTTAAACAAAGGTTCACATACAACCATAGATTATAAAGTCTATAAAAGCAAATTATTAAATACTAAAATCATAAAGTATTGTAATAACTTCAGTAAAATAGAAGATTTTATATTTCAACAAATTATTTAGTTATAAATACAATTAAGGAAAAACAAACAAAAATTGTAATGTATAACTAAATAAGACTCACTATATTTAATGTATGTTTTAATATTTAAGCTTCACATGAGGTATTGAATTTCATGGCTGTATGAGTCCAATTAGCACAATGTTTAAACACATATTTGTTAGTATACTTTCATGCAAACTAGATATTGGTAGCCAGATCGGATCTTTTCTATTATACGACCGCTTGGCTCAACCTTTTTATTATACGACCGCATGGTTCAAAATTTTCTATGGAAATTAGAACACTAATTATTGCCACATATTGCTTTGTACATAAAATAAATATCTAATAAACCAGTTAAGACCATATAAATAAAGCAGCAAGTTTCCTTATCTTATCAGTTAATGCGAGACGTTCACCGTACTTTGACCATCAGTGTCCTGTTAGTGCTTCAGTATTGATCATGTCACTGATACGTTTAGTTCGTGAGATAGATAGTAAGGGGAAAGCAGTAAGTTATTTTCGTAATAAAGGAATACTACATAACACACGTAATTGTGATAACGGGCACGAAATGTCGCAAGTTTGACAAATGCTCATGATCATGGCGGTGTAACAGAAAAGATTGCCGCGTTTCAGTTGGCCTGAGGAAAGATACGTGGTTCGAAGCAAGTAAACTTCCTTTTGAAACTGTTATTTTTTTCATATACTCCTGGTAAAAAGAGTACACTACCACTAAGTTTTGTGCGGACAAATTAGATATGAGTGCAGGTTCAATAACCGATTGGAAAAATTATTTAAGAGAAGTATGTGCACATTCCATTCTTAATAATAAAACGAAAATTGGCGGTGTAAATAAAACTGTTGAAATTGACTGATATTTTTGGTTCATAGAAAATATTTTGAGCTATGCGGTCATATAATAGAAAAGACCCGCCAGATCATATATTCGCTTTGGGGTTAACTGTTGAGATAATTTCTTTAGTTCTTTTTATTTAAAAAAATGTAGAAACAAATTCGCATTAAATTGGTTATGTAATAGATTTGTATGCAGAAAAGTTTTGGAAATGCTAGATCTTGGTTTCTTATAAACATTTAGTAAAATCAAGGTTCATGTATGGTATCAAAATTTCAAAGTGATTGTGAAGTTGACTAATAACCCAGAGTCTTGGAAAAAGAGAATTAGAGGTTTATAAATCATCGAAATTATGACGCTTAGCCAGAAAGTAATGTGTTTGGAAATATAAAATCAACAAAGTAAAAGAAAAACTTTTACTATATCAATTTTAAAACTACCCTCTCAAGCTTTTTTTTTTAAAGTAATCCTCGTTCAAAAAGCATGACACACTTTTTTATTATTTCAACTTTGAAGAAATCTGCCGCTGGAAATCTTAACCACTGGTTAATGGCAGCATGAAGTATGATGTCACTATCAAAGTGCTGCGTAGTGAGCCAGGTATTCATCACTAAAGAAATGATAGATGCTTGGTGCTACATCTGGGTTGTATTGAAGGAAAGAAGAAGTGTTGAGTACGATAGGTTGTGTGTGGATGTGTATTGCTGTAAATATACAAAATTCATCGTGTAAATTTTCTTCGATGTTTGTTTTGCATCACCTGCCGTAGTTTCTGCAGTGTTTTACAATACCTTTCTGCGTTATTTATAGAACCTCATTGAAGGAAGTAACTTGAATCTTTGTCTTGTTGTCTCAGTTGGCATGAGCTTTCATGCTGACAGAGTTTGGACATTTTCTTTGTTTTTGAGAGAACGTGTCGCCCTAACCCATGACTACATTTTTTTTCACAATTCATATGTTTCACCCATGTTTCAACACCAGTTATTATAAAATTGATATGTTTATCATAGTTAGTAAGAAAGTTATTGATGCAACAAGCTTTTGTTTTGTATAGTCTTCTGTAAGGATTTTTGGAATCCACCTTGCACAAAATTTATGTTAGCCAAGCTTCTCTGCAGTGATTTCATGAATTTTAAACTAATGAAATTTGGAGGAAATGTTGAAAATTTCATGAAATAGTGGTTTTCATTATGTTTTTATTGATCTCATGAACAAATTTTCAGTAAACGAGCTAAACTGACCATTGCTTTCATTCATTATTCCATTTTCATAAGCTTCACAATGTCGGCGATGGATTTCAATTGGCTCGTAGTTTTGGCCAACAAAAACCTAATCACTAAATGTATTTCACAAGTGCCGAGATTTTCTAAGATATCTGCTATACCTGTAAATAATATGGTAACATCTTACATTGTAAAAACGCTTTTAGGTGAAACTGTATTCTATTGTTTACTACAAAGCTAATATGAAGATTGTTGTCAGAAGTGACTAGCTCGTGTCATATTATCACAGTGATAACAAAATTCCATCGTTGTACAAGAAAGTATTCCTGTATATATTGGGAGATATTCGTGGGAGACTGTCGTTAATTCAATCTCTTCTCCCATCAAGAGTTGATGTCTCTAAGAGACCAAGCATCCATCATGTTATCTCCAAGAGAACAAATCCCACAAATTACAAGCGCTTCTCTTTAAGGAAAAAGCTAAGGATGTGTCAGAAAAGGCGTAAAAACAACCAAATACATATGCGCTTTATGCCACAGAGTGCTTAGATTGTATTCATTTATTTGTTGTAACAAATTTGATTTAAAACTGTAAATAGACTTGCTCTTACTTATAATTTGACAATATGTATGTATTAAATTTGATCATTTGTTTAATCAAAACGGTTTTTTAAAAAGGGAAAGTATTCAAGAGAAAATAAATTCGTATGTTTGACTAAAACAAACTACAGTATCAATTAGTATTCTGATGTTATTTATAACATTTAATTTCCATGAAAACTGTTTTTGATAACATAAGCAATAGATTTTATCGAGGGGCTAGAGTCCATGACTAAAATAGAATTCAACTTGTTGTTAGGTATAATAAGGGTCAGCTTTAACAGGGATCTTGTGAGGGTCGCACAGTAGACATTTGTGAACAGGAAATCTGTAATAAAACCGTGTCTACAGAGGTACACAATACTTGATGATGCAAAGTGAAATATAATTTTTGCTATAACATCACTAATAATTTTCTTAATTTTCAGAAAAAAATAGACAAGCGAGGGCGCAAGTTAGTTGATTATGACAGTCAACGCCACCATAGTCAATCGTTACAAGGTAGTAGTACGTTAAAGAAACGAGATGAAATAAAAGTTGCAAAGGCTAGAGAACAGTTAGAAGAAGCCAAGAGAACGTATGAACAACTGAACAGTGAGCTACATGATGAGCTACCCGCATTGAATGACTCTAGAGTGCTATTTTTGGTGACTAATCTTCAAACACTTTTTGCTGCTGAACAAGTCTTCCATTCTGAAACTGCTAAGGTAGGTTTTTAAACACCTTCAATGATATATAAATAAAAATAAACAAGTTTTGCTGATTATTTTCTTTGAAATATTACTGTTTTTTTTTATTATATTTAAGACAAAGAGTTGTTTGTCATACAGCATAAAAACTCATTTTCATATAAACTTGTGGAAATCTTATTATATTTTTTCAGCAAAATAAAATTGTATTTTGCTTTCTTTAGTAATATTTAGATTTACTAAAAATCTAAAACTGTAAAGTTTATTCCTGCTATATATAAACCAAGTAATTGGCTGTAAAAATTTAATTTTGCAGAATAGCATATCATTCAGGTTACTTAACTTCATTGTGTGGATCACAGGATGGGTCTGAACTAGTTATAGCTACTCTGGTGTTCAGGATCTTTGAATCTTTTGCACTCACTAAACACACAGACATTTTTTAATGATCCATTGTGCATTGAAAATGCTGAAAAAGTCTCAAAACTTTTGAAGAATGTTTATTTTTGACTGCTGCTGTGAACTTTTTCTGCTGAAGATGGAAGCATAGTTGCTCGCTTGCCAGCCATTTCGATTCTAAAATTTGATACTATTAAACTAGTGTTACAAAAGCATTAAACAAACAAACAAAAATGTTGTATTAAACCTCTCAAAAATAAGGGGTATGAACAAATACCCTACTAAGTTAACAGATTTTTCAGATCTCCCTCCTGGAATAATGATGAGGAATCTAAGGAATCGGTGCCTGAAATGGTCTCCCAACATATCAGACTAACAGCTACCATTAATGAGAGTTAGTTGCGACATTTTTTAATGAAGATCTATTGTCCTCAGCAAAACAATAAGAAATGCAATAGAAAATACATGGTGTGCATAATCAAAAAGAGGTTCTGAAATTAACCCCCATATCATGACCATCATTGGTCTGCAACTCTCATGATTATCTTATGAAGAGTGCTACATCATAATTCAATTTATTCTGAATGACTGAACCATAGACAGCTGAAAATCTGATCTTTCCAATTCTGTTCATTTTGGCTACAGTGCTCAAATGGCTTTTGTTTTTCTGTCTTATATATTACCACCCACATTCCTATTAAGATCTCAGTTGATGGCTCTACTTGATACCAAAAGGCAACACTTTGATGGTAAACCATCATTATTAGGATTCCATTTGTTAGTAATTCATTCCCTATTAATTTCTAAGACTTTATTATCCACAAAATCAAGAGGCCTATAGCATTGGTACAATTTGCAAACAATCTATTCAATAACTCAATCTGTTTGGATTATTGCAATCTGTTCCAGGCTGCGGCCATAGACAATTTTGATATAGCAAATGTTCTGGGCACATCTTTTTCACTGGTCTCGTCTACATTACTTATGGTTACATCATAAAATGTTTAAATGTAAGGAAGGCACAACTCTTTTTATTGCCGGCCCAACTGGTGTTTATTTTTCATGTGCTTGAACCAGCTCTTTCGTCTATAAGAAATTCTGTCATACTGATTTTTCTTTAGATATATATTCATTATCTGTTGTTTTAAATACATTAACACATTCACTACCGCAATGTTAACAAAATAACTATTGATATAGACCAGTCGACTCACATATGGACTCGCCGTATGGTCTCTCGTCCTGGACAGACGTCCCGGTCACATATGCGCCACTCAGGGTAGTTGAAATGGACCAACAGCTCATATTTAGGACACTATTTGCTCATTACTTTTATTTGTCTGACAAATCAGTGGTTTATTTTAACAGCTTGATATATTCCTATCTGTCCTTAGACATGTTTGATATTAATGTGGGACATTTGGTGTCTGATTATCAAGCTCAATGACATCAAAATGACACTCTTGCTTATTCCTTCCTGCCACTTGAACAGTTTTTGTTTTGTAAGATCACTTTTACTAGGTTTACTCTAAATGACATTTATCACAAATGATGTAAACATGACAAAAGTGATTGGTGTGTTTGTAAATATTCTGTACTCTGTTTAGAAATCAAATGTAGACATATTTTGTCTCTGTTACAATAATATTTATGATGTCTGTATATTTTTGATATATAAGCATTCTATTTAGCATGACTAGCCAAGACAAGACCAAATGGGTGTTTGTTTATGTAAGCCTTTGTAGTGGCTGTCACATGGGATGCTTGGTTTCGATAGGATTTCATACTATAGACCGACCAGCTCATATGCATGATCCCAAAAAACACTAAAAACAGCAAAAAGAAAAATATATATTCAATAAACATACCTGTAGTGTTTTTATGTAGTATAATAACTTATTACAACAACATTCCACTTTTGGTCGTAATGAAGGTCCGGCCTAAATTAATGCGGTCTGTGTGGAAAGATCGAATATTTACCACCAGTCTGTCGAGAGAAACCAGATGGCGTATATATGCAAAAACAAGAAATTATTGAATATATTAAAAGATCTTGTCCTTCATCGTATAAATTTGTTTGGATGGATATAACCTGTATCCTTAGATTCTATTGCTAATGGATTATGGTTAAATAGTCTTACCAATGCTTGCCCTACAGCTCAGAAAATACCTAATTTAGTACATAACTCTCCTCTTATAATTGCTACTGGTCTTTTTAGATCAAGCCCAATCTATTTTCTGCTTACTGAGACTGAACTGTCACTTTTATGGTGACACCAGTGCTTAAATTTCATTTATTATTATTTACTAAGAAAGTCAAATCAATATTCATTCAATTTAGTTCTAAATTCCGTCAAATGGTATTATGGTTTGTAAAACTGTTAAATTGCTTTCTTTCGTGTAAAAACATTGTGCATTCTTGACAATTTTGAGTCACAACTGCCTACAATATTTAGATTTAGATGATAGAGAGTTTCTTCCTTCGTGGGTCTTAGAAAAACCGTTCTCTCCTTCTTTAACCTCTCCTTGTCCAATCTTATTAAATATAATATAATTCAACTCAGTTTTAATGTCTTCAAACGGACTTTATAATTTATGTTATTACATCCGAGGAATGCTATATCAGAGTTTTGTGTGGAGGTAATACTATAAATAGATTTAAATATGTAAATAATGTTAAAATTATTGTAAGGTTTATAAAACATTCGATTGAGTCATTACATTTACAAAAAGTTCACTTCTACAGCTATGTGTCGGAAGCTGACACAGCACAACAGTTTTTGTAACCAAGCATAGTATTTCTTTGGTACTGCTGCTAATAACATTGTAGAAGTTTCTGTTGGGACGAATTCATTTGATCTTCTCTTTCACTCTTTGAAGTTCATTACTAAGAATTTTGGCCGCTAGCTGACAAACAGCGTCTTATTCAAAAATCTTATCACTCTTTGTTGGTAACTTTATTTCTTTGTCTTTTTAATAATTTTGTTTAATAATTAAAGTTAATCTTTACTAGTTAGTTTTGTAATTAAAATTTATAAAAAATATGTTTTATATAAAAACCAAAAGATTGATAAAACACTCATTAATCACAATACCCAGGAACCAAGTACAATAATAACGATAATTGGTTATTTATCAGCCATCTGTGTAATCAACTGAGATTATATTTACATCTCAAAGACACACATAGTTGTACAATATTACTGATCAGTTGCTGGGGCTTTTTACCCTTGTTAATGATTTGTATGCAGAGAATGTTTAAAAAAAAAACATTTTGTTCACATTAAATTTTTTGTTTTACAGTGATTTTGTATTTACCATAATAAAAAATGTTTAATATTCTTCTGCAGTCTTTGATCTCCAGTATAAATTTTCACTGTCATCTAGTAGAGATTACTTGCATCAGAATTTCAGCGGGTGTATCTTTATAACAATAACAATATGATTAGTTTTCACTGGTCCTTAGGGACCATAGACCATACAGTGCTGAAATATTTATCCAGTTCTGCTCCTTATCACATCATCTGAATTTTTTATATTGTCCATGATTTGTGAATCAGTAAGAATTTTAAATGTTCCATATGGTTGTCTACTGTTCCTAGCTTATTTCCGAAATCAGTAATGGCACAAAATTATTGTATCCACTGTAAGAGTTACATATTTTTCCATAATTTTCATTACCATCATTAAAGTCATTATTGTTGATCAACTAAGCTTTCAGAAAGCAATTGGCTATAGTTTATGGTGTTACACTTTTCCATAAAAAAATAATAAATTGCATCTGATAATCAATTTAAAAGAAAATCTTCTTTAACTGTTTTTTGAGGTTTTAACCTCTAATAACTCTCTGACCAATGGGTTGAAAGGATACATCTGCATTGAGATGAAGGAAGAATAGTTAATATTGATTAACATTAAGTTTAGTACGGTTGGACATTTGTCAACCAATAACAGAATTTGTCTATTTTTTACTACTGGAATAGTACATAGGATGTTTATTTAATATTTTTAAAACACTTTGACATTTATGGTTGACAAAAAGTTTCCTATTTTGAAACCTGTCACGTTAACACAAACTAAAACCTTTTAATGTTCTTTTGAAAGTTTACTGCCGAGAAATTTACCCAATTTATCAATTACTGCTGTTGACATGTTTAGCTTCACCACTAACATTACATAAAATGAAAGAGACTAACTTCAAGTGTTTTTTTTTTAAATGTTAGTAATCCGTAATGTGGAATCCATTTGTTGTTCTAGACATGTTAACACGATATTTAAATTTTTTGCCAGGCACTCAACAATGTAGGAGGTATAACTCTCTCAACCACCGCTACAACTCTATGTGACCTCAAAAGAAAAAGTCAAATGGAGTTAAATCCTGCCTTCAAGGTGGGCTACAGATTAGACCAGTCAGCCCTCCCTATCCGCTATGCCTGAAAGCTAATGTTAAGTGCTGCACACATATGGTTACTATAATGAGTTGGAGTACTATTTTATTGCAAAAACAAACCCTTTTACCGCCTTAATATCTTCCATCTTTGGAAAAACATGTGTTATTGACATGTATAATGGATGTCCCCATTTATTGTTATTTCTACAATAATTAAATCCCTCGATCAAACCCTACCGGACATTAATTTTATGAGAGTCATATTGATGCTGACTGTCTTGTAATGTAATGTGACAATTCTGACTCAAAAATTCTTCAGTTATAATGGTCAACGGTTTCATCAGAAAAGAGAACATATTTTTAAAAAGCATTATTTTCATCAATTCCGTGTAGAAAGTTAACAGCAAAGTGAAACCTTTTGATTTTATAATTAGATAGATTAAATAAGGTAGTTTCATGTAGCAACTGTAATTTGTAGGAGCGCAAATGAAATCTTTTACATACCACATCATCACACTTGAAGCACCACAGTATCTTGAAGTACTTCTAATTTTAAGTCTGGAAAATGACTTCTTTGAGCTCTGAACACATGAAACATGAACCTGTATGACAAAGACTTCATCAACGAAGACCTGTCAAAGAAATTTTTCTTTTAACATTTTCTTTGTTTTCTTAAAACATTCTAGTCAGTTGCTGATAGTTTAAGTTTAAGGTGCTTCATTACCACACTGACATCTAGAATTACACTGCACCATTGTAACATACTTAGTTTTCTCAAGCCAAATAACACTTTGTGCTTTCTGCTGTCAAGAAGCCATTGCACTGCTCTAAATGCCTGAACTGACCACAAGTGCTATTATTCTCAAGCAGGCCCACCAACTGCAGAATCTGAATTTACCCCTTTGCGGAGCAAAACTTGGACAGTTGATGAATTAAACACAACAAACTAGAACATTCTATGTCATTTTGTACTGATTATAGGGCAAATTAAAAATACAGTACCCTATACTATGCTTGACAACATTCTTTGTAAAAGTTTTAAATTTTATTAGTGCAATTTCATGTTTTATTTTTGACTTTTTGTGCAGCTTGTTTTAAAAAATTACTTATTTTAACAATGTGTTATGCAGGTATATGCTGAACTCGAGGCCATTGTGGACAAACTAGCAACTGATAGTCAGAGAGGGTCCTACACATTGAAGAAGACTGCTAACTCACCAAAAGCAATTGGAAATTCCATGTAAACACAGAAAACAAATTATATTATTTTTAAAATATTGTTATTTGCAACATTTTTTTAAATCTCTTCATCATTCTTCGTTATATATTTGGTTTTTTTTTATAACTATTTTATAAATTTTCTATAAAGTGTTATAAATTGCCTTTACTGTTAATAGTATAGTAATTTATAGACCTTGTATAGGGGCAACTAACATATGTGTTATTCCGATGCAAGGCATGTCCAGAAAGTAAGAGTATTAAGGTTTTGACTTGCAAAAGGAATGTGTTGGCAGCATTGTATTCAAAGTCAAGGTGTTTCAGTAAAATACATGGTTGTTTATTTCAGTCAATTGAAAAGACTTGTTGAAGTGCTGTTTTAAAGGGAATGTTTCTATTCAAATTCAAACTAGATAAGAGCTTAAATCTGATTTTCTTCAAAAGAAAAACTAAATCTAGGGTGATGTCATAGATATTAAAATATTAAAATGTTGTTTTATTAAAGTCAACAGAAAAATAATGTTACGAATTGTAATTTCCATATAATTATTATTAAAACCAAAATTTTATTTTCTGGAGGGTTTCAGAACAGATTACAGTTCAGTAGAATGACATCCTTAGAGGAATTTGTAAAGCACTTCAAAATGCAAGGGGACAATTCTTTTACTCTATTATAACTCATAATAAAATGTTATCGACTACATGCCTAGGATACAAAAAAAATACTAAAATATAATCAGTACAAAGATGAAATCCTTTTTCTCCATCAACAAAAAGATTTTAATATATTCTAAAAGATTTTTTGAAAAAAAATATCTATTTGTAAAAATAAATTTTTTTTGTTAATATTAAATTGATTCCATCTCCACATGAGCTACTAGTTTTTAACTAAAAACACTTGTAAATATGTTCCACCTGCTTATAGTAAAACTTTTATAATTGTAAAAGGATGGGCAGTTTGGGAGATATGTCCCATTGTCAACTCAGTCCGTAACTGACCTTTTAGTTTTTGTAGGTTAGAGTGAGGGTTTGATATTAGAGAGGGGATGTAGGCGTATTTTTGTGAGTATTGGGGGTTATGAGGACAGAAAATTGTATACAAGTTATAATGTAACTGGGTGTTGAGTATGCATGTGAGGTATATTTTGATATGTTTGTATATCTCATAAAACATATCTCATGAGATATATATGTCATATATCTCATGAAATATACAAGCAATTATAAAATTAAGTACTACTATAGGCAAGTGGAACATATTTATAGGTGTTTTTAGTTTTCCATTTTCTTAGTTTTATTCAACACAACTTAAAACAAATGAAAATACTAAGATTCTTTTACTTAGACTATCATACTTTGCTTAGGTAAGATAATGATGATGCCTTATTTACAACTTCTATATGTCTAAACCTATCCTTCTATTTTATAGAAATACTAACTCTTTTAAGACAGTCCATATTTGTCAAATTGCTCAGAAGAAAAGCCATGCCATTTTTCTGGTTTTTACAGTACTTCTATAAATGTTGTGAAGATTCCATATAAACACAGATGGAAGTCTGATTTTTGTGTTGTTTGTTCCACAATTATCTAGGTTATTAAATATTTATTTTATAAATCAATCATTTTCCCAAATTTAGATACACAGGGTCAATATTTCTTATTTACTTACATCAGTTTTTTCAATTTTCCAGGTTTCCCAAGCATATAAAATAATCTTTTAAAAATATCTGCCATATTAAAACTTGTACCCATTCATCTCTAAGAGATTCTCTTTATATATTGTGAATTTGAAAAGCCTTCACTTAATGAAAATCGTACTTCTTAATTTTAGTATATATTTGCTGCCATCATTATGAGTCACTATCCCAAAATAGTTTAGTTCTTGCACTATAACCCTATTTACAGTCTATCTATATTGTTTTATAAAACCTATAACCATCGTACAATATATGAGAAATGAAATTCCAACAGGCATATTTTGATATCCATTTTCCATAAAGTTCCTTATCACATCGTACGCATCCAGACCATAATCGTTTTCTAATACCCAGCAAAATATCTGGTATTGGAAAATAATATTTTAAAAAATCAGAATGTGGTGGAAATAATACTAAATCATTTGAAAGATATTCTTGCAATAAATAATTACAAAATGCATAAAGAAAATGTGCACATAACTTGAACAATGAAAATATAAACAACTGCAAACTGTTGTTAGGATGCTGCAGCTTTCTAATATTGTCCTTGTTCATGGTTGTATATGAGGGAAAGAAAACCAATTTTGTTCTACATTAAATGGTAATTATTAAGATCAGCGACTACCGCACCGATCAGCAAAATTTATATCCTGAACAATTTGACCTTGCTGAACACGAATCTAAATTTTTTTTACTGCAAACACATTACAAAAAATAACCTAACCTAGCCTGATCTGACCTGGTTTTCTTAGGTTAATATGAGTTTGCCGTTAATAAATAATTTCATATTCGTTAATCACTTAAACAATAGTTTATGACTATCCGAACTTTGAATTTTGTAAATTTGTTAAAACTTACTGAGACAGAATGTTTTTGATTAGCTATGTGCCGATCTTCATCAGTGTCTGAAGACAAAATTACAAAATTTAAAGTTCGGATAGTCATAAACTATTGTTTAAGTGATTAATAAGATTCACCGAACGTAATGGACTTCAAAATTCAAGAATTCAGATTCGTGTTCAGCAAGGTCAAATCTATCAGGAAAAAGAATTTGGCCGATCGAAGCCTTAGTAAGCACCGACGTCAGGTCAGGTTAGGTTATTTTTTTAAATGGAAATATGTGTTTGCAGTAAAAAACTTCAGATGTGTTCAGCAAGGGCAAATTGATCAGGAACAAATATTTCACTGATCAGAGCTGTAGTCACTGATTTTAATAATTACCAATTAAAGAGCATTCTTGTGGCAGTAATAGTAACACAGTCTGTTGAGTTTTAAAAGAACTACAACGGGAAATTTCGAGCTGATATATGGGCATGTGGTCTTTTTAAATTGCTATTCAGAAAACTGATATATCGGATCATGGTTTTAAAAGGGTTTAAAATTGTAGGTGACAAAACAAATTATAGACAAATTTGTTCATTTCTTGAAAGTTGTTAGCAAAAACATAGTTTATGTTACTATTTATCTCTTTTACTTCAATAATTCATATAACTATAAATAGATAATTCTTGTGGATTTTTTATAGCCAAAAAGATCTTAAGATTGAAAAGACTTTAAAAGATATGTTGTTAATGAAAATTGCACATAATGTTAGAAAAATAGAATAATATTTCAAAACATTTTATATACCATTAATCTTTTTTTTATACAGGAGTTTGCCGGGTTCACCAACATCGGCAACTGGTGAGTGTGAATTATAATAACTAATTTTGCAGGTGTTATTTCTTTCACTTTCGATGAGTGCTTTGCACTAACACTTGTTTTTATGCTTTATCAGTATTTGTTTGTGAGTTAAACTAATTTTGCTTTAAATTTTTGAAAATTAACAGTTCAGAGTTAACTTTGTACAAAATTAGTATTTAAAAAGAGATTTATATATCAATAAAAATTATTTGAAACAATTTAATTTTATCAATAAAAATAATACAAAAACTTGTAACAGATACATTTATTTGATCAGATCGGTTTCAATGACAAAGTTATTATTCTCAGTAAACCTTTTCACTTGAGAACACATAAGAAGAACTGGATTAATTACATTTTTTTAAATTAGAAAACTTATTTTTTTCTTATTTTTATACCCAAATGTTTCATAACTAGATACTTTGCACTAGCTACAGTAAAACTCCCAACTATCCAAATCAATTAGCACCAGACCTCATTCTGATAAACAAAAATTT
Organism: Prosapia bicincta; assembly: GCA_036971475.1. Lineage (NCBI taxonomy): Eukaryota > Metazoa > Arthropoda > Insecta > Hemiptera > Cercopidae > Prosapia > Prosapia bicincta. The sequence goes on along the minus strand of JBAIZL010000001.1, from coordinate 151,315,706 downwards.
TGATAATTGGATTTTTCTGGAAAAATTATCAATTTTAATTAATTACTTCACGTTTGTTACAAATGGGAGAAAACCACTATATTTTTTATACTTGTTTTTAAGCTTCTCCTTAACTTTTTCACAAAGAATCGAATAAAAAATTGGGTGTCCCATGGAGCGCTGTTTCAAAAACCTCTTGAAAACAATATCTTCTAATTCTTTGTTTTTTGCTGCCTTCATTGATTTTCTTAAGAACTTTTGGGTTCATTTTCAAGCAATGACATGAATCTTAAAAGTGTAAGTTTGCTTCTTTTAATGTATGAAATCTTTGATGGTCCAACACCGTATATCTCAGCCACCTTTTCACCTGTAACTTCTTTATCTAATTGATCTGTAAATATTTTATCCGCTAAACATAGGACAAGTTGTTTTCTTGTAGAAAGCCATTATGAACGAAGAAATGCACTTACAAACAAAACAACAGACAGACGAGAAAAGTACCATCAAAGTAGCAAGTCAAAGACGCACTAACCTAATCAAAGCGAATAGCAACAATCAAGCTGGGCTGGTCACCTGGCGACAGAAGACCGTCAACTATACAGAAGTGTACTGAGATGGTAACTCAGCATCCAAATAATGTTTGAATTGTGCCAAAATTAGCTTCACAGATGAAAGGCCAATAGCTTGTGTGGACAGAATCATTATTTTGGAAATTGCTGTTCGTGCTTCTGTCTTAATTTTTTTTTGTGTAAATCTGAAAGGATTCAAATAGTCTGTGTTAGGATAATTGGAGTTCTATTGTATGCAGTAATGTAACATAATATAGGGGCGTAATTTCTGAAGAATTATTTGCTGTAGGAGTGTGTTTCTAAAATGAGATTATGCTTCTATGGTGACAGCTAATGTACGTTTTACTAGTATTTATGATTTGCAGCATTCAAAATAATTTCCGTCTAGATTAGTTTTAACCATAACATGTGTAAAAACAAAACAAAATCTAAATTTTAACACATGGTAGCAAAGCAAATTTCACCTGTTCTAGTTTCAATTTACTCAATAATAAGCCATTATTTTTAGTAAGTAAAATTACATTTCTTTACAGATTTAATTGTTATAGTCATAATTTTCATTCTGTTAAATTTAGTTGTACTTACTGAAGATGGTAAACTTTTTATTGAAATATATCTAATCAAATCCGTGTATTTGTTATGAATTTGTCATAATTTTATCACTGAATAATTATCGAGTCTTATTTATAAATGGATTTATCATTATTTTTAGCAATTATTGACTGAGATATTAATAAGATAAGATAAAATAAAAAAAAGATTATTGTAACTTTTCTGTAAGTGCCATTTTAATTGGTTTTAAATATTAACTATTAAAATTTCAAATCACCGTACAAATTTTGCAGAATGAAATAGAATAAATAAAATGCTCATGTCATTTAATATTTTCCTATTTTGTACAGGACTGTTAATTGTATGCTTGTTTTTTTATTTATTTTTTGTTTTAAGATTCATGGTTTGGTAGAGTTTATTTACAACCAATTACACTTGTAAATTAGCCTAGGCAAACATCTTGGGAATGTTATTTTATAATTGTAGACTTCTTTGAAGGCTCTACAAAATTCGCTGATTTAGTTTAATAGTCCAAGGAGATTTCATTGTTTCATTTGAGCCCCTGACCGAACTTTGCTTCTTAATTATGTAAGCCATACATACAAACCATTTGATATTTTTTTAAATTTATAATTAAAGTATTCCTAGCATTTTTTTCTTGTTTGTTATCTCTTCATCTAACCTTTTGCAAAAAAAATTTTTTTTTATTTTAGCTTTATTCCATACCGGTTTTTGTCACTCTTCCCTTCATCTAAATAGTTATTAAATTTAATTGTTTTTACTCTATCAATATATTTTAGTTGTTGTATCTTAATCTCTCATGAAACCATAATCCTTTTCTTTTTTGTGATCATGTTGTAAGAAGGTGACTAAATGTATAAATTGAGAATTTTTTCTCACATTTTTCTGTGAGCTCATCAATTGTCAGCTTCTGGTTGTGTGAATCCACCCGTTCTTGAACGTCATCATTATCCACTTCTAAATTGAGTTGTTTGGTAAATCCGACAACTTCTTCAATCACATCAACAATTTCATCAGATTCTGTCCCTGACTCCCCTTGAGTTTCTGTGGCAAAATAAATAGAAACACCTTTTTCCAAACAACATTCAAAGATTTTTGTAAAATTTTATCCCAAAATTGTCAAATGATTCTCAAAGCATCTAAAACATTGAATTGTTTCCAAAAATCTTCAACAGAGATCTCGTTGTTTTGTCTCATAGCTTCATTCAGATGCGCAAATGATCTTTTTGTGTAATAAGCTTTAAATGTTTTGATGAGTCTGTGATCCATTGCTTAAAGCAAACTAGTTGTGTTTGGTAGCAAAAATATCACTTTGATACGTGTGTCAAAATTAGTTAAAGTAGGAGGATGGCCAGGTGCATTGTCAATTAATAGGAATTACTTTAAAAGGGATTGGTTTAGACCAACAATATCGTACGACTTAAGGTATGAAATGATGACCAAGCTAGTCCTCAAAAAGGGAAGCTGTCACCCAAGCCTACTAGCTTAGAAATATTTTTTAATGCCCTTGGATTTTCTGAGCGAAAAAACTATAAGAGGTTGCAACTTACAGTCACCAGCTGTATTTGCGCCAACCATCACTGTCAATTGGTATTTGGGGGCCTTAAAACCTGGAAATATTTTCTGTTCATGCGCTATAAAAGTTCTTATAAGCATTTTCTTCCAGAACAGGCCAGTTTCTGCGTAACTCGGACATCATGATTTAAAACCGCTTAACTTGGGAATTGCGTAAGACGGGGTAGCCGAAGTCGAGGTATTACTGTATATGCAAAATATTTTAAGTGGAAATGAAGAAGCCCAACTAACTCTAACAATATCGCCAGCATGTTTATTTTCTATATTTCTTTACTTTATTTTAACGAGTGTTTGCTTTAAAAAACAAGAACTCTAAAATACTCCATATTAACATGCATATGTGATGTTTCAGACTTAATAGATTAATTTTTGAGAAATTAGGTAAAATCCTGAAGCAGCAGAAAATAATGCTTCCAGTATTTTTCTAATTAGTAGGTCGTCCAGACTGTCTTTGTTTGGGGAGTTTCCACCCTCAAACTCCCATTACTAGGGGCCTTGCAACGTATAGAGCTGCCACTAATAAGAATACAGTAATAATAGATACTAATCATGTGACATAATTCAACTAATCCAAAGTTTACAAAATATTATTTGATTAGGAAAAAAGTACCATTTTCTGAGAAAAATAACTATTGCAGTATTAGTATATGTTTCAGTCAGCCTTTTATTAACTCTAATCAAATTAAGAGAAGAATTTAATATTCAAGATTAATATGACTGTTCTGTCCTTACTATAATGCGTTAGTAGTCTTATACTATTTATCTGAGAAATATTTGTTTATGATTTAAAATTTTTTTTGGCTGCCCAGTATAGTGAATGCTAATTGTTTTATACTTTTTTTTAAAATTTGGCTATGTTTTAAAATGTTTTACCTGCAATTAAATTATAAATATTTCACATTAAAATATAACTAATGTTTTTAAACATTGATCTACCAAACCATGATGTACTTTAAAAAGAAGTTATATAACAAGTGTTATAAATTAAGTAGACATTTCTATTTCTTTCATACACAGCAGTAAAATTGGATAACCGTTGTTTTAAATATTGGTTGTAGAATTATCGACCAAAATGTTTTGTTTAATATTTTTTTCAATAATATATTAAAGAGTTTAATCTTGTTGTATTAAATAATAATAACTATTAAATAATTTCACAAAAACACAAACAAATTTTTTTCAGGTTTTAAGGAATTTTTGCTTAACCATATGCAGTTACCATTTACCTTACCTGTATATTTTTAAATTATATAAAACTAGCTGTACACTGCCATGTTTTGCGGTGGCACATAGTGATTGCATGATGAGAAATGGGGAACAAAACAAAGCATATGTTTCATAGAAATTTAATTTTGAAATACTTCAGAGGCAATACAGAGGTATCTAAAGCTAGATCATCTTTTTGATTAAACCATTGCCAGAATTAATCTGACACACACAATCCAACTTTGTCAATAATCCATTGCATTATGAGATCAGAAATGCTCTTGTGTTGACATGGTAATTTGGGAATCCTAGATTGCACCTATGACTGAAGATTATTGATATTTTCTCACAGTCAATGATGGATACTGATGCAAACAATACATAAAAACAATCTTTGAAGCAGATTGTATGTTATCAAAATCTGAGCTCAATAGTTGCCTAACTTTTTGGAGTTTTTAAACCATACATTTTTATACATAAAGATTAAGTATGAAGAGTGTTCTTCTAGCTTGCGGCAGATGGAATGGTTGTTGGTACACAGCTGACTGTTAAAAAGCCGTTTCCTCGCAGTCTTGAGTATATAAAGATTAATAATGTTTATGATTTGCAATAGAATCATATTTTTTTTTTCAGCACAGTAAAGCTCATATTAAGACCAGTTGTGCCAATTTCCAGATTTCAATTATTCAATTTATTTTATACATATTGTCAACATTTTCAATTTATTAACTATATTACAAGAAAACATACCACCATATTTAATATAATATATAAATATACAGTCGAACCTCTGTATAACGAAGTCGATTATCCAGAGAAAAAATTCGTTGTAGAGAGGTATTCGTTACTGAGAGGCTGTGTTGTAAAGAATGCTCCCACCCCATCTTACGCATATCGCACTACCTGCGGTAAAGTCTCAATTTATTTGAAATTCAAGTTATTAAAAATGTTTTATTGATGTTTCTTCATTGTATTAGTTATCCACATTCAATATTTTTCATAGGGTCGACTCTGTATAGGCTATTATGATAAGTTATATAATGCTTATGATAGCAACATTTGTGCCACGTGTTCCACAAAGCCATAGAGATCGATAATGTAAACGGAGACATAGATAATACATATGTCACATCCGAGACTATTTATAGCAGAGATTAGCTGACATTTGTTTACTATAACCTTATGTTGACACATTAGGTTTTCGGGCGTCCAAGCATTTTCTCAATGACTCATATTTACAATAGTCTGTTCCCACCTCCAGTTGGTTTATTAACTCTGATAGGACAGTTATCGTTTATTCTTGCGTTAGTTCAGAAAGCTTGGTTAATCTTTATGATCGTTGTTTTTACAGGATATTCTGCCGCGTTAAATGGTTCAAACTAAAAAAAACCATTAAAATATAAAAGTTAAACCAAATTAAATCTGTTCGTAAAACTTCCTGAATCATTGTTTCAGTTGAAGCATCAAAAGTTAACTTGGGATGGTCGGATTTAAAAACAACTCGAGCACAATGTTCTCCAAACTCTTTTAAAGCACTGACGTAAAAATCAAACCTTTATACAGATATCGAACCTAGAGAAGTTTCAATTAGCCTGGGAGTGAGCGTGCCGGTGAGCGCGCCGTATCTAAGGAAATAAGCTAGGAGCGCATCTGTAAGGGAAGCCAGACCGTGCCAGAACACTAGCCGTGCTGAACGTGTTAACTAAACCGAACTACAACATGCAGTCAATTGTCGACATGTGTTTCGCCTACCATTCTTGGTTTTGTTGACCTTCCTGCTGAAAATAAACAATTTCCTGGAAATGCCATTGTGCAACATTTCAAGAACAACACAACATTTCTTCGGTTAAAATAGAAAAAAAACTTTGTTATTGAGAGGTCCGAAATTCGTTACATAGAGGTAAATAAGCAGTATAACTTCTAAAATGTCATGAGACAAGATAAAAATTCGTTATATAGAGGATTTCGTTATCTGGAAGTTCGACTGTATATATATATATATATATGTATATATGTATATATGTATATATGTATATATGTATATATATGTATATATATATATATTTCACCTTGTCCATTATTTTTCCGATGCACTGACTTTATGTTATTATTATTACTTGTAAATAATTTTTTCTACCACTAAGTGCAATCATTTTACCTTGTGTGATGAGGCACCTTTCGGTCACTTGATTATTGTTGAATCACTCGTGATTTGACAATGAAAATTATTGCACTTAGTGGTAGGAAAAATTATTTACAAGTAATAATAATAACTTCATATATATATATTAGTTGTAGTAGAGCTTAAAGCTTATTTAGGCATTTCAAAAATTAATATATATACATAATTTTATTCAGTGATGTTTTGAAATCCAAATTTGTAGCTGAATGTTAGTTTTCAGGGATACTAAATATTCCACTCCATAACATTGAACAGGTTTGTAATTACAATATTTTGCTATCTTGTGAAGAAAATAGAAAAGTCTACCTAGCTTATAAACTCTGAAAAAAGCTTTTTAACACTGTGTGCTTTTGTTGTGTAGACTAACTGTTTGTGTCAAGTGTGGTTTGTCCCTACAGCTGATGAAGACAGTAATTCCCCGTCTCCCACCCACCAAGAACCAACTACTGCAACTAATGGAGGTTCTCCTACCCATACCCCACAACCAGAACCAGCTGTCAATGGTAACAACTCCCCTGTCCCTGATGATCCTAGTCCTGCAAAGTTGGATCAAGAAGAGGAGATGAACAAAGTGAACAACAAACAACAGGTTGAAGAGCTGTATGATATTCCACCAGGTATGTTGTGTGAAGTGTGCATGGTATTCTTTGTTTTGTATATTTTATTTAAGATACCGGTACTTTATACATGAGGAAAGGTTTGGTGATGGATCGCAAATTATTTCTGTTAAATATACAGTAAATTTCAATCATAACATATGAAATAATTAGGGGTCTTTCTGGCTAAGCTAATTATACACCTTGTATCGAATTTGATTCCATTCAACAGGTTCCGAAGCTCTATCTCTAAGCAGTGCTTTTTTTCAAGATCGAAACTAATTTTTTACAAATCTTTCTTGATGTTACAATATTATTAGTAATTTTGTGTTTAATTTTAAAGCTAAAAGCATTAAACGAAATCTGTAATAAGATTGTTCTAAATTCAGCTTACATATTTCAATAAACAAATCACAAAATTTTTAATCTATTTCAACTTGTAAAATGCTTTGCTTAAATATATTAAGAACTAGTATTTCAACCTAAAAATATTTAAACCTAAAAATTATTTCAAAACTTTTGTAATATATTATAATTTCAACATAAAATGCTAAAACCAGATGTCAATTTTAGTAATAGCTTGTACTTGTTTAATACCCAGTGTTTTATAAATCAGTGTTTATACTAAACTAATATATTAATTTTTTAGATAATAATTTTTTTCTAAATAATTCTGTAAATACTGTTTTAATAAATTAGTTTTACAAAATTATCAAAACAAAATTGTGTTGAACTCTGAAAATCTATTACCTTATTATTGTAATTGATTTAGTCAATCAAGGAAATATAGTTATTAAAAATTGTAGAAATAATTTATTGAGATATTGTAAAGATATTTAAACCCATTTAAGGGATATGGGAATTATCTTATATCATATCCTTTCCATATTTCAGTTCTTTTTTGATTTTGTTTAACTGATTGATTTATGCTATTGCAGGTGCAACAACTGATAACTTACCACCTGGAGTGTTGTATCGAGTAAAAGCTACATATAAATACAACAGAGAAGATGAAGATGAATTATCCTTTGAAGTTGGAGAAGCCATTAGAGTTGTTGAATATGATGATCCAGAAGAACAGGTAATATAATTGAAATGTTTCATCACAAAACTCCAAAAACAATTTTTAATAACTGCATAATTTTTACTCTGTTAAAATTTAGAATAGTATCATTTATTTTTTTGATTATTTCAATGCAGTCAATAATGAAAATTATTTTAACCCTTTGCACGCGTATAATGTGAATTCTCGTAAGGCTGAAATCTCTGCTAGCGTGTATTACAAGAAATCACGTATTTACAATATTTTGTTTATGGAAGTCCTAGTTGTTTGTTTAAAGCCCATTACAATGTGTGACAATGTTTGGTGTAATTAAACTCCTCTGTTACGTCTATTGTTCTTGGCCACGTGCTACCGATCCACATTCTGTTGTTTTAGCCACCAGGCACCATTACGTGGTCAATGCATGCGCATATGACGGGTATTCTCGGCATTGTCGTCGTATTTTGTGTTGGCATTGTGATTGCTATAGTTGTTTATTGTTTATGTGCGTGACCTTTGTTTGTACTGTAAGAATAATTTATTGTTTATGATTTGGTGAATAATAATTTTCGCTACCTTAATTTTATTTTAAATGGATTTATTGATACCTTGAATTACCTAGTCTAAAAATATAAAAAATTATAAAAATAACTAGTTTATAATTTTTTTGTTCAAATACATCTTTAGGAACTCAGAATTAAATAGAACTTTAAACATTTCGCAAACAAGTTTTTTTTATCTAATAGCACGTAATCTGTTACTTGCCCTTTATATGTCCCGCATGCTAAGGATTAAAATAACTATACAGCAAAATTATTAATATACTCATCTTCATTTCTGTTAGGAATATTTCTCTATGTTTGAGACAGTTTTTGGCCATTCCTAACATTTCAATACTCTCCTCTGTTGACGCGTTTTGGAGTAACTCCATTTTCAAAACTTCAGTCTTATTATTGAAGTTTTTCAATTGTACTCTTGAATACATACTGCATGTACTCGAACATATATAATTATACAGCATATCATTTGTTGTCTATTGCGTAATGTATCTGATTTCAATTGGCTTCAGCAAACTTAAAAGCTTTTTAAATTCCTCCTATTAGCTCAGGCTCTCCTGATATATACGTTGTACACATTTTTAATCATTAATAAAATATGTTTGCATTCATCCAATCAAGTTCAGATACATTTTTTTAATCCTATAAATTATGATAATTGATGTTTAAGTTTTTTTCAAATATTTATTCAATAATTAATCTATAAAATTCTAGGGTCTTTTGGAATTTGAACCGAGAATCTTCATGTTCAAAAAGTCTAGTGCGCTTTGGCACTGTGCCACCTTTACAATATCTAGAATCAAGCTTCTCAAAGATGTAAATGAATTTTTTTCCCTCATCTGGTTGCTGTTGAAACCTGTATTGTAGATTTGTACAGCCTTAAACTGTTGTCATGCTTATCACACAATATCATAAATAGTACTCTATGGTTAAAAATGAATGAAAAGAATAAAATAAAGAAACAAACTGGAAATAAACAAACAATGATAAAATTTTATTTTGTTGACCTCAGTAGGAATTTACTTCAAATATATATATATATCTTGATATTTTGCGTTGTCCATTATTTTTCCGTTGCACTGAATTTTATGAAGTTGATATATTACTATTGTAAATACTAGGTGGATAAAAGTATTTACAATAGTAATATATCAACTTCATATATATATATATATATATATATATATATATATATATATATATATATATATAGATTTTTTGGAGTAGGAGACTGACAGACTTACCTGGGTAAGAGTCCACTCTGTAGTCTTGAAATAGGAACACATAAAAGCACTTAAACAATGATATATTTCAACCACACAGTGGTCTTTGTCAATCAAAGAGAAAACACAAAAAGAAATATGAGAGAATGAAATAAAATAATTATAAATTGTAATCACAGATTGTGTAGAGTAGAAATCAGATGTCTTAGATGCACAGATTAAAGATATATATATTGTTTCCATGAGCATATGAGTGATTATAGTTTATATAAGTCTGTCTGGGGAAAAGAGATTGGAGACTTCTGAGGCTATTAGGAGTAAAAAAAATTATGAATGGATTTATCTGATGTTGAGGTTAGGGGATTCTCTGGACTTGGTATACCACTGGTATGATAGTTCCCATCTTCTCAGTTCTGAGGGATTGCAATCAGGGGGGAGTGATTTAATTATTTTTGTGGTATAGCAGTCATCAAAAGTTGTGATGTTGTGACTCGCAGCATGTTGAGCTGTTGGCCTATCCATATTTATAATTTTAACATCATGTCTGTGGCCATTCATTCTGATATTCAGACCATCCATGGTCAGGCCTATGTACTGTGCTGAGCAAAGTTTACATTGTAGCTGGTATATGACAATTTTCGATGTACAATTATGATGACCCTGTATTTTTAAGACCGTTTTTGTTGTTTGGCTGTTGAAACTATTTGCTGAGGGGTGTATTGGACACGTCTTGCATCTAGGTCTATTGCATGGGAAGGAGCCATGAGGAAGTTTGTGTGGTTTCTCTGCATCAGGGTCTGGTAGTTTAGGATGTACTAGGATGTTTTTCAAGTTGGGAGGTTGCTTGTACCAAATTTGCGGTGGATCGGTGAAAAGATTTTTGGTGTGGACGGAAGCTTGAAGAATTTTGAAGCCATCTCTCAATATCTTGTTGAGTTTATGTAGACCAGGATGGTAGTCTGTTATTAAAGACAGTTTATTTTGTTCTGTTTGTGGTTTATGGTGAACCGAGGATTGTGCTGAATGAATTTGGTTTTCAATGAGTTTTTTTGGGTATCCTCTTCTCTGGAAGACTGTTGATATCTTTCTATTAAAATCTTCCAATTCCCTATCATTCGAACAGATTCTCTTACCCCTGATTGCTTGACTGTATAGAATGAATCATTTTATGTTTATTGGGTGGTTGCTGTCGAAATGGAGATATTGTAGGTGGTTTGTCGGTTTGATGTGAATTCCTGTGTTGATATTTCCATTCTGGAGTGTTACCTCTACATCCAAAAAGGTGATGGCTGATGTAGATTTCTCCCAGGTAAATTGAAGTGTGGAGAATTGTGTCAGGCTGTCTAAAAATGCCTCAAGTGTTGAAGCACCCTGTGTCCAAATTAGGAAGATGTCATCTATATATCTATACCAACATAATGGCTGGTGTGTTTGTGTCTTTAGAAAACTTTCTTCCAACAATCCCATGTACAGATTTGCGTACGATGGTGCCATTCTGGTGCCCCTTGCTGTTCCCTTTATTTGAAGGTAGTTCCTTCCCTCAAACTGAAAGTTGTTCTTCTCGAGGATGAACCTGGTCAGGTTCACAAGAAAAGGTGTAGTGGGAGAAGGCTTGCCTGGGCGTTTGTTTAGAAAATTCTCTATTGCAGATAGGCCGTGTGCTTGAGGGATGTTGGTATAGAGAGAGGTGACATCTATGGTGACCAAAATAGTTACCGGGGGTAGAGGTACAGATATTTGTGAAAGTCGATCTATGAAATGATTGGTGTCCTGGGTATGTGATGGAAGGTTCTTTACTAAGGGTTGAAGGTGTGAGTCGAGGAAAGCTGAAATTCTTTCCGTTACTGAATTGCAGCCAGCAATTATTGGTCTACCAGGTGGAGGGATTATGTTTTTGTGGATCTTTGGTAATATATAGAATTGAGGAGTAGAGGGGTTTTCATTATATAATAATTTTAGAGATGTTTCCGAAATATTTTGTTCAGGAGCTGTATATTTGAGTAGAGTAGCATTTGTAAGTAACAATAACATTTTTTATTTTGAAATAATTTGATTATTTTTTATAAGTTTATTTTAAAACACAGGTTTTGAATTTGTATACATTGAAATTATGGAATTGAATTTGATGTGTGTCTATTTAATCTTTACCCTTGATGCCTGTATTGTGAGTTATTACTAATGATATGAGTGCATCCTCCATGATAGATAATTTTTACCCTTCTACTACCCCAAATTTAACCTAATCTAGTTTTACACATATTAATTAGTTGCAATTTGTCAAAATAATTCTCTATCTTTAATTATATAATTTACAAAATTATTCTTGTTCATATTAAAATGAAATTATCAAAATTTATGTTCATGTCAAAAAAAATTATGTTTTCATTCAAAATAACATTAAATTTATTAGTCATGAAAAAAATTAAGCTTTTAAAATTAGTCTTCCTATTACAATAAAATTACCAAAGGTATGTTTTAGGTTAAGATGCTTTTTTAAAATTACTGTTCTTGTTAGAAATGCAATTATCCACAACACAATTCTTATTCACTGTAACATTCAATTAACAATATTATTAATAATTATTTATTTGTGTAATAAAGCCATGTTTGAATTTCTTGTTTTAAATAATTTCAGATAACTCATTTTATAATTTATCAAAATTTATTTTTTTTATAAATTTATAGAGTTTTAATATTAATTTAAAATGTGTATTATAGCCTTGAAACCTCCAATTTTAAGCTGTTATAGTAGTGTGTGTGTGTGTGTGTGTGTGTGTGTGTGTGTGTGTGTGTGTGTGTGTGTGTGTGTGTGTGTGTGTGTGTGTGTGTGTGTGTGTGTGTGTGTGTGAGTGTGTATGGTGTGTGTGTGTGTGTGTGTGTGTGTGTGTGTGTGTGTGTGTGTGTGTTTGTGTGTGTGTGTGTGTGTGTGTGTGTGTGTGTGTGTGTGTGTGTGTGTGTGTGTGTGTGTGTGTGTGTGTGAGTGTGTATGGTGTGTGTGTGTGTTTGTGTGTGTGTGTGTGTGTGTGTGTGTGTGTGTGTGTGTGTGTGTGTGTGTGTGTGTGTGTGTGTGTGTGTGTGTGTGTGTGTGTGTGTGTGTGTAAATGTTGAGCTGTAAGCACACAAGTTGAAAATGTTTTTTGGCACGTAAATATAAATTTTATGTAATTGAAATTATGTTGCATTTTACAGGAAGAGGGATGGTTAATGGGAATCAAGGAGTCAACAGGCGAGAAAGGCATGTTTCCTGCAAATTTTACAAGACCGTTGTGAGCAATAGTGTTCCAACTCAACAGGTCGCCAATCACATTTACAGATTATTTGAACCTTTAAATACATTCAATGACAATAACAAGTTCGCTCGAATTTAGTTGAAAATTTTCATTTCTAAAATTTTGTATACCGTGCTAGAATGCAGAGTTCAGAATTTGTTCTGTGCTGTTTTTTTTCAGTCTATTAAAAAAAAAATTAATTGAATAAACTGTAGACATCTTTAGTACACTACTCGTATATACAAATTTCTGTTTAACTAAAAAGTAACTATATTATAAAAAGCATAAAATCTAACGTAATTATATAGACATTTTTGTGGTTTATACTGTTATAACTGCGAAAAAAACTCTTTTCTCCAGTTGGAGTTGAAATAAGTGCCTAACCATAGAAAATGCTCAGTTTAAGTATAGATATTCTAGAACTTTTGTGTAAAATATTGAAGAGCATTTTATTTTGGATATTTAAATTACACATAGATGAACAAGATGTTTTAGTATGAATATTTTCTTTTCTCCATGCTTGTTTTTAACAGTATTTTTCACTATTAAAAAATTAAATAGTTATATATAGCCATTAGGAAATACAAATTTTAAAACTCTAATATTTTCCCAAACTGATGGAAAAATTGATTTGGCTTTCAAAAGAGAGGTTAATTTTTGTCCACATAAGACCCTTCAAACTAGTACATATAACATCATTAAGGAAATTTTCCATTGTTATTGTCATAAATGTCGATCGATCTTAAACTTCCATCGTTAATTATTAAATAATAATTGTATTAAGTTGACAGTTGATATTTTATTATGCTTTCCCTTTCGAGATATTTTATTAGCTAGATTGAATTCTTTGAATGTGATTTTGTCCTTATGTGTAGCATTTTTGTAATTTTATGTTTTTCAGATGTCAGACTAGGAATTTGTTTGATTAAGGTTGAAGGGTAATTTTCTTGGTTACCAGTAAATAAATATTAGTGGTTTCATATTTGATTAAATCATGGGAAATGTTCATTATAGAATTAAATATTTTTCCAAAAATAGAATGGCATTTGTTAAAATTAGATGTTCAAATGTAATTACCTAATCAACCATTTTAAGTTTGACTTTGTAATTGCTCCATAATGTAGTATGTTTTTAAAACGTAATTTTAAAACTCTTTCCATTTTCAATATTTGTGTATAACACATTTTCTTTTTCTTCCAGCTAAGATCTGAGAGATTTTATACTTATCTTGTGTTTGCTTTAGGGAATGTTATACCTCTTTCACCTTAGACCTTTTTTATTTACGTAGATATAATGTTGGCATTTCATTAGAATAGTTTTCTGTAAAACATATATTTTTAGAATTTAAAAAATTCTTACAAGAAATAAACTTTTATAAAAATTGTTTTATTTATAGAAAAATGTATATCTCAAGTTTTTAAGATATATTTAAATATCATCTACATTTGGTTAACAGTTTTTTTTTTAATAGGAAACTGATTTTTTTTCAAATATAATACATATTTTTATGTTGAAATACCATTCTCTTCATGTTTATCTGTTTTTGCCATTTGTATATTATATTGGAGACATTCTATACAATACTTATATGTACATTAATATTTATATGTGATTGAAATTATTGTTCTCTCTTTTCACCAAATATTATAGAAAACTAATGCAAGATTTCGATCAAACATATTACAAAAATTTAAGTTTTCATTTAAATTTTGTTTTTCTATGAAAATTGTTTAATCTAGTTTTTGCCTATTTTAAGAAGGACAAATTTTAATTACTTTAGAAAACTACATAAAATTAAAAACTATACTGTTTGAATTTTTTACAGAATAAATTATATCTCTTCCAAAATTGCAAGTGCCAAATTTTTAATGATAATGGTAAATGTGTGTTTGGTAATGTAAAATTTCATTGTTAAAAAATCATTTTTTGTTATCTAAATCTTGTAAAAAGTATTTAATATGTTAGTTGCAGTGGTGATTCGTTGCTATACAATTACAACTTATCATCTGTGAAAGATAAGGAAGGAATTGTAATAGCTAGGTTTAGGGTGGCAGATAAAACCACTGACAAAAGAAATAAGAAAGGGTCACATTTGCAGGTTCCTTTATTTGAAGCAGGCTTTCTTTTCTAAAAGACATCCATCCATGAGGTTAGCACATTATAAAACTGTATGATGATCCAGTTGATAACATTGTATGTACAATGTTTAGTCTCTCTTTTAAACTGGCCTTTTAAGTTTTTCTCAAGTTTTATGAAACAATCTCATGTAGATTAAATTACAATAGGGTAGATTTATCTAAATCTGACAGCAACGTTATATTTACCTGTCCTTTCCATTTGGTTTCTTATTTTCTAAAACTATTAAAATAGTACTTAAAAAATGTATACTACTTGCCTGGTATGTTTTTGAAAGTAAATTTGATTTGAACGTTTTAGTATACTGCGAAAATTTATTTTTTCTTAAATACATTGGAATCAGTATTCGAAAATAGTTAATAAAATGAAATATAACAACTAATTTTAATACACTATCTTTGGCAGAAATTAAAATTTCTTCTAAAATACGTTTGATTTAACATATAAAGAAAACTTTATAACTGTGTAAACACTCTAGATCTGTGAAGTTAGGCACGATATTTTATATAGAAAAGTTCTACTGAAAATAAAATTTTGTTAGATTTCAATTCAAATTATTCTGAATTAATTTATATCATTCTAAACTCATCATCAATGTTAATACAATTTCAACTAAGGCCATTTCAATATAAAATAGCTGCAACTAATGTGTTAAAATACTTGTATAATTTAAAAAAAGTAACAAACAAATTAACTAAATCTACTTTTGTCTCTTCCGTCCTTTTAAAGCTGTCATTGGTTGTGGGCTGAGAAGTGTTCTGAACATCTTGGTTACTTTAGTAGTTATGTAACTTACTGCATTATATCTAGGAAAACAATGGTTGTATTTATAATTGTATAAAGTAAAAGATATTTTGCAATAAAAAGAAATATTACCTAAGATATTTGTTATAAGTTTATAAATAATATATTTAAAAATCGATTCAACTCTAACATTTGAGTAATCAATATACATATATTTTGTTATTAAATAATTGATAAATTATATATATATATATACATATTTGTGTTATTAAACAGTATTTTTAAAGCAGCTATAGATTATATATTATTGTATTTATTTATTTGTTATAGTTTTCAGTTATCAAAATAAATTTTATTGATGTAACATTTTGATTATTGTATTATAATTAGGTTTGTAAAAATAATAATAAATTTAAAGTATTAAATAGTTTAGGTTAGTTAGACTCTATTGAGTGTTGATTTGTCATTTTTGTGTTGTTTTTTTAACTCTAGGACTTTATGAAGAATAAAACGAATAGCAAAAGTAATTTAATTTTAGATTTTAACTACTTCGATGCCTAATTCAAATGCAGTAACAATTATATTCACTTATAATTAAAAAGAGCTTAACTAAGTGAATACATAATGGCTTACTTGCTGACAATTCAAAACATTCGTTCCTTTTATGAAGCTAACCCTCTACTGGGGGCATCCTGTTATGTACAAAGTCTGCAATTTTTTACTGTGGAAGGGGTGGGTTATTTTGGTCCACAGTCATAAATCCATCCCATTGCTGAATGTTTTGTAACTTGTCAGCTAGTAAGCCATTACATTTTCACTTAGGTAAGTACTTTTAATTATAGTTTAATCAGTGAATTCAAGATGATTACATCAAGCAACTTTGATTATATTCAATTACTTTTTTAGTTTCACTGCAGTTTCTGTTGAACAAAAGTATAATTCTTTCTTGTATAGTGGGTGGTGTGATTTGATGAAATTAGGACAGTTAATATTAAAATTATAATGAATTATGTGGGACAAATTAATTATTTAAATAAGTTACAGAAGTAGTAAGACTGCTTGATGACTGTTATAAACACATATTTAACATAGCTATGTGTTATGTTGGATTAGCTAAGTGTTATGTAAAATTAGATGTTTGTTCATGTAAAAAATAATTATGAAAAACTGTATATAATACAACCTGTAATACATATAAACACAAAAGGAAGTCAGAAAGTAAATGGACCTTTTTTTTCAAATATACATTTATTGTCTATACATAAACGGTTTTAGCATTACTTTGCCACACAACACTCTTTTACTTCTTTGTGTCTATTCCATCTTCTAACAAGCGTTTGAATTCCTTCCTGGAAGTAGATTTTTGGCTTGGTGATAAAATTGTCAATGTTATAGACTGATAACAAATCCCCTAGCAATTCCTCTTTTAATAGACCAAGAAATATCACCTGAAAACAGAAAATTGTCTGAAATAAGATCTGAACTATATGGCAGGTGGTGCAGCAGTTGGAAACCTTTAGGCCTAGGAGAATATTTTTGACCGTATGACCATGAGTATAATCCTGAAGCAAAATCACGCCTTTTGAAAGTTGTCTTTTGGATTTAATTTTTTTTACTTTAGTTAATCTAATGCAACACAGTAACTGCTACAATTTATTAATTTACCTTCCCATTTGAATTAAACCAAAATCAGACCTTATAGAATATTATTGTCATATCCTTTCTTACAGCTAATTTTTGAACTTTCTAGATCTAGGAGTTTAAAGATGGTCTGACTCATCGATGATTGTTCTCTTAAGAATTGAGTCTTTCTAATGCTTCAAATGCTTCTGAAGGATGATTGAATACGATGACCTATGGCCTACATTCAACTCATTTCCAGTATCATCAACTGTAATTCGTTGATTATCATGAGTCATTTTTTTAACTACTTTAATATTGGCATTAGTCTTTGAAGTCGAAGGCCTATCAGGTTGCTGTTTACACAGAAATCTTACTACATTTAGCGACCAATTTATTTGTAGATCTTGTTTCCATTCAAACAACTCTCCATTTTTCTTCTTCATTGATGATATCAGACAAAGAAGACTTATTTTGAACAGACACAAATACCTAACAATGAAAAATACTTTCAATTAACAAATGATAGACACTATGAGTTGTAGCTATACGAGATTTGGAGGAGAATCGTTTTTTTACTTGCCATCATATAACTTATTTACTTTGTTTACTTATTACCTTTTTTTTTTACTTCCACTAATTTACTTCCTTCCGTTTTTAGTAGGCTATATAAGGAAAAGAAGACTAAATGGTGTGTATACTCTTTAGCCTGTAATTTATGTTGATAAATTGAGAAGTCATTATTGGAAGATCTAAGCTTGTAGTCTATATTACCACCCTTTTCTAAGCGTTTTATCAATTGCCCTTATGAGGAAGTTTTTGACTTGATACTTTATAAATTAAAGGATAAAAGTTGAACTATCCATCTACAACAGGGAAATTAATAAAAATAAAAGCACTTGATTACTGTTTAAATTTAATTAAACCTCTTTTTTTAACAGTAATGTCGAACCATCCTTCAATAGGTAAAGAGTAAATAAAGGAATGAAATGTGTTTGTTTTAAATATTCCCTCTCCCATGACGTCAGCACATGTTGCATAATAAAGTATAAATATTAAAAGAATACTTATATTTTTTTAAATAATAACTTAATTTTTGGAAAACTGGCTCAGTGAAGGAACTTTGGGACATCAAGACTTTACTGCCCTAAATGTCTACATTTTACTTTTCTTTTTATAGCTATTTTATGTTGTGAAGAAAAATATTTTGGGAGCTGTTACGTTACAGAAAGTTCTAGTGTTTAAAGGAAAGTTTAAGAATAGTGTTATCTGTATTAAAGTTTTTCGTGACAGCTCATATTGTCTAGATTTCCGTGCTACAATTAATAAAATGAATGAAAAGCACAGATGTAACTTTTTTTACTGTATAATTGTTAAAAGGTTTTTCGAAAGTATAGTTAATAGAAAACTTTCAAATGTAACTCTTCAATTACTGTTTCTGAGTCTTTGAAAACTTAGTATGTAAATATAATAATATTCTCTCAAAAAATATATGTATATTGCAGAGTTAAATATTCTCTATTATTTACACAAGGCAATCCAAAAACACTACTGAACTTGAATACTTCAACAACAAACTACTTATCTTGGAAGTTTTTTCTTTTTCCCATTTTCATTTATAATATTTTTCTTCAAAACATTGCCCTCGACTTCTATTTTCATACATTAAAACGTTTTATAAACTCTTCCTTTTGAACAAGTGTAAATAAATTGTTTATATGTCCAATTTCTTAAAAACATCATTGTTTAATCTTTAAAACTTTGTGTCAAAATATTTTGTGGGAACTACTAAACGTTTTATATAACACTTAAAATAAACTTTTATCTAACCTCTCTTATAGGATCATGGAAAAAGCATTGTTACTACATCTCTTCAGGACCTCTTCTTTGGTAAGTTAACATTCAGTCTGAAGTAGGCATCTCTCGCCTCTTAATGACGTATTAATTCTCATATGTTGCAATATAAATTACAGAATATTATGTGTTAAAATTAAATATTTAAAATATTACATTTTCAGAAACAAACCTTACGTTATGATTTTTTTCAATAATATTTTTTTTATTTAATTTTTTAACATACATTTTAAATTAATCCAAATTGAAAAGTTGAATTCAAAATTTATTCTGTATAAACCATTAAAAATGTCAGAAGGAAAAGACTGAAAAATTAAGTGGTCAATCCTTTAAAAGTAAAGTAAAATTGGGCCTTAAGTAGGTAAGTATCTTTTACTAAAAATAAATGCACTTGATTAGAGAGAGGGGTAAATGTTTTTACAAGTGTGACCAAATCAGTTTTTTTATAGAGTTGAATTCGTAGTCAGATTCATTTATAATTATATTGATTATTAAATATCAAATCTTGTTGCTGTTCATGACGAGCTGGTTGTTAATTACTTATCAAAAGTGTAATAAATGATTATTAAATAGACAATTAATAGAAATTCTTTTTAAATTTTTAAACAAATAAAATCGTTCAATTCTAAGTTAATTACTGCAGTAAATCCATTTCTAAAAATTCAATTATCCTGTTGATTAAATTTTTTTATTGGACTTGGAAAATTATTGCAAGTTTGCTGGTGCATTTAGTTTTTCCATTGTTTCAAAAACCTTTTATATTTTTACATAATTTTGGTACTTAGTAAAAAAAATCTTATATATATATATTTCAAATAAATTGTTACTACATTAAGAATTCTGAAATGCCTTTCAAGGAATTGTTGATGAAGGATAATGAATTGTTCTCATATTGGTTTTATAAGTACAACAGAAACGCTGATTTGTTAAAAAAAAGAGGCATGTTAAATTACAAAAGTTAAAGAATAACAAGGAAATAAAAAGTCTAAACAAATTATAAATGTCAAAATTCAATAACTATAACTTATAGATGCACTGTTTCCTTTAGGTAAAATACATACATTTTTGTATACAATGTCTGCACCTAGATAAGTTTATGTATAGCTATTGTCTGTAAAATCTCGCCAAACCACACATTTATATCCATTTAAAAGACGGCCATTTAAAAGAATATTGTTTTGATAGCGTCATTTGATTGTGAACTGACGACTGACATTTACTGATCTATAATTGTCTTCTTGAAATTATTATAATTTTAATAACTCAAGTATCTTATTATAATCTGCTGAGCATGTTTTGCAGATAGTGTTATTACACTCATTGAATATACCTGAACTTTTTTAGATGAGTTAGTTTAAGAGTTCATTTCGTTTCTAGTGAGGTGTATTATTTTTATTAAATTGTGGATTCAGGACTTCCGCCAATCTCATAACTCAGAAGTCTATGAATCATAATTCTTTTTACATACTTGGAAATAGTTTATGCATACTATATTGTAAGTAGGAAACGATGAAATAATATTAGTTATTAATATTAAAAATGATTCATTATAAGCTTCTAAAGTTATCTCGGCTAGAATCATTTTAGTGTCTATCATATGCTCATTTCCATATGGGATAGTGAATTTCCATTAAGCTTATTGTTGCTTGGAACAAAAATTGCACTTAGAGATAAAGTATATAAGTTTCAAATTTTTAATTACAATGGAAATATTTGTTTTTAATATTAGTATTTTTGTAATGAATGATAAATTTTAACAAATAAATACTAAATAAAAATATTTGATCTTAATGGTTGAAAATATTTAATTATTTTTCAGTTAAAGTTCGACTTGAAAGCTTCCAATGTAGTGTAATAAAGAGAAATGGAGAAAAAAATTGTAATTTAGCCAGAGTAAAAGTTTTAATCTGTTTGCTGCCTGCAGAAAATTGTACCTTCAACTTAGCTGTTACATTTTAGCTTTGGTAAACACCTGTTTTACAATTAACATTTTTTATATTGTCATAATGTTAATCCTTAAGTTTTTCGCAATACTATTTTGTATTTTAAAATCCTTGACTTAAACAACTAGCTTACTACTTCAGCAGACATGTATTATATTGTTACGTGATAGGAGCTCATTTTTAATACACAACATTAAACTATGCGTTAAATTAGTGTGTAATAAGTTTATTGAGAAATAAGAGAAACAATGGTTTTAGTCAGGTTTGTTTAATATAAAAATTCATTATCTTTTCCTTAGATAATAAAATTCTAAAACATTTTTTTGGCACTTTCCTAGAAAACTTGGAAAAGGGAATCTTCTATTAATTTTTTGCAGTATGTAAATATTCTTATATTCCTTTCTGATATTAGGGATATACATAGACTTGTATTTCTGTATTACCAAATCAGAACTGTATATATTTCAAGGTATGAACTATATTAAAACACTATATATTTATTGTCAGTGTACACAATTTAAATTATTTTAGAAATTTTGACAATAACTAAATATAATTTGTTACAGTTTTGTAAATAACTTTAAAGTTTAATTTCATGTCTCATATAAGTGTTCCCATCATGTCATATACATTTGTTTATGTGTAAAGGTTTTTTTGTACAGTATACTGCTAAGCTTGCTCCCTTCTGTATCATATTACACTGCCTACTGTTGTATTTTTCAAACTATGTATTTTAAACATTTATTTTGTAAATATATAAGTGCCAAATTTAATCAGTGTCTATGCTTTTACAAAGAAGGAAACATTTTATACTTTCTTAAATATAGGAAATATTTTTGAAATATCAGATTGTTTTATACTAAACTTAAATCCATAAAAGGCTGAAAACATAACAAGAAGTTTTGAGATAAGAATGAATACAAGAAAAGCTCCCTGTATTTTAGATGGGTATCTAAGGCAGTGTCGAGTCAAATTATAAGATGTATAAAGGAAGAGTAAGGTAATACTCCACTATTTTCTCTTAAAAGCATATAGGAAGATATTGAGATACTCTGACATAGAATTTTACCTCCTTAACATCTTTGACACCTAATAATTTATTTTCCTTTCTATAATTTATGATTGTTTTGTCAATTTCAACATCTCATTATGTTTTCAGTCACATAAAGAAACAACGTTTTGGGATTCTTACA
Source organism: Prosapia bicincta (assembly GCA_036971475.1). Taxonomy (NCBI): domain Eukaryota; kingdom Metazoa; phylum Arthropoda; class Insecta; order Hemiptera; family Cercopidae; genus Prosapia; species Prosapia bicincta. Next base: position 151,293,445 of record JBAIZL010000001.1, on the reverse strand, counting down.
GTTTTTAATAAGAATACACTTTCTTCATACCAACACTGACACATCTTCCAAAACTATCTTCATTTTACAGTATTATTTTACAATTAACTACACAAAATGTTATTTAGGTAACTTTTGTATTACAAAAGAATTATTAAATATTTAACTTAATTTAAAATTTGTTGCTAATATAAGACTTAAAATATACGTTTAATGTTATTATTGTAGGTGTTATATTTTAAAATATTTTAACTTTAATGCTCAGGATATGTAAGTGAAATCTTTATTGTTAATAATTTTAACCCTCAGTTGTCATTAGATTTGTTTTCAAAATTAAGAAATTAAATTTTATATATGTAAATTCTAAATATGGTATCTTGTACAGTTTTACAAAAATAAAGAATTTAATGACAATAATTAATGTTTATTGTTGTTTATTATCTTATTCTACAGGATGGCCAGTTGAACAAAATGCTGCATTGGCAAAAGGAGGAGAAAATCTGCATATTCACTGACTCCAGATCTGCCCTCCAGGCTCTCTTAAATTCATCCACAAGGGACTACTCCTTTCTCATAACTGAAATAAGAAAATTTGCTAATAACCTGAAGGACATGGGGAACGACATAACTCTTCAATGGAAAAGCTTGGGAAGTAAATACTTTCATAAATGTTGGACTGAATCTTGGAAAGAAGAGGCCACAGGTTGTCACCTTTTTCAATTTCAGCCTGAACCGTTGAGTGAGGAAGTTTCACGTCCAATTGCAGCTCGAGCACGATCCGGTCATCTAGTGATGGAGGAATATTTATTTAAATTGAATATGTTCTTTCTTTATCCAACGCCTGCCCTTGGTAACTCGACCATTTGGCATCGTTCAGACCAGTAGAGCTTGGAGAGTCTGGTTTTTGGGTTGCTATTGTATGCTTCGAGGTGGTCTCCATCCATCTTTCCTGTTTGGCTCAAGGGGCACCGATCCGTGTCCGCCAGCCCAATGCGATGAAGGTGCGCCTGAAGGTAGTCGTGTCCCGTGGTTAGACGGAACAGCGCAACACTGATAGGTCGAGGCAGGTTTTTTGGAATGGGGTTGGTGCAAAGTTCTTGCCATCTCTTTCCAACAACCAAGTTTTCTTGTGATGTTTTCAAGTTCGTCTTAGCTGCTGCGTGAATCCTGTTGTAAGCAGAGCCCAGTGATACTTTGATTTGTGGCTGTGGTAGGCGGCACCCACTCTTGGCGAGGTTATCAGCTTTTTCGTTCCCTGTTGTGCCAACGTGGCTGGGAATCCACTGGAGCGCAATTCTGAAGCCTGCCTCTTGACATAGCTGCATTTTTTCTCTGCACGACACTGTCAAGGTGCAGTCGGTTGGTGTGTTAGAGGAAACTGCCAAAATCGCTGATTGTGAATCAATCAGGAATACAACCTGCTGCGGTGAAAGTCGCATGACGCATAATGCTGCTTCTCCTATGGCCACAACCTCACCATCAAAATTGCTGCAGCAGAGGCCCACAGCTACCGAGCCCTGAAATAATTTTGAAAAATATCCTGCTCCAGTTTCTCCACTTGAAGGATTTGAAGATCCATCTGTGTAAACATGAAGCCAGTCACTTTCAGGGAATTGTTTGTTGATGGTCATTAATGTTGCTTTCCTGAGTTCAATATCCATAGCCTGTGACTTTGGTTTCACCTGGTCAACAAGGTTTAGAAAAACTGGAGGTAGGTTGTCAAAGACTCGATTGTGTTGATTTAATGGGGCAGCTTCTGCATGAAGGAAAAAGTTATATTTTTGTTCCAGCTGTAGAGCTTTGATTACTGGAGTAATCTGAGTTTTGAGGCGGGAAGTGGCAGCTTTATATGTTTCCCAAAACTTTCTATTTGCTCTTTTATTTTTTCCCAGAATTTTAGGAGACATTTGTCTCTTCTGACTTCCAAGGGTTCTAGTCCTGTTTGGATTTCCATAGCTAGTATTGGAGTCGATTTAGCTCCTCCAGTTATGAGCCTCATGTTATTATTTTGAACCTTGTCTAGCTTCTTTAGGCAATTTGAGCTGGCCAGGTTGAGCACCTCTCCTCCATACTCCATTGTTGGTCGTACATAGGTCCGGTACGTTGAATTGAGAACATCCTGGGTAGCACCCCTTGTAGTTGCTGTTAATCTCTTCAGCAGTTTGCTTCTGTTGGTGGCTTTTTCGGCTGTTGCCTCAATATGATTTGCAAAGTTTAGCTTCCTGTATAACGTGACGCCAAGATATCGTGGAGTATCTTCATGGTGTAAAGTTTTGTTGTTTAACTTGATCCTCAGTTTTGGCGGCTTAGTTGAAAGGGTGAATAGAGTGAAAACAGTCTTTTTCTCATTAACTACCATTTGGTTGTAGTTGGCCCAGTCAGCAACTCTGCCAAGGGGTTTGATTTATAGTTTCTTCCAGGTTTGAAGGAGTCCCGCTTGAAGCCCAAAAGACAAGGTCGTCCGCAAAAAGTAAGGTTGATATGCCCGGTACTTCTTTTACTATTTTTAAGAGGTTGTTTATCATAATATTGAAAAGGATACAGCTGAGTACTGCTCCCTGCGGTAGGCCGTTGCGTTGCTGTCTAAATGACGAAATTGTGTCTCGGAAATGGACTCGAACCTGCCTCTGTGCCAGAAAGGACTTCACCCATCCTAAGAGTTTTCCAGTTAATCCTCCAGGAGTTTGTGGAACAGAAGCTTCCTCCATATTCTGTCATAGGCTTCCTTGAAGTCTACAAAGACTGCCACAGTCGACATTTTTCTATGAAAGCCATCCTTCCCTGCTTGAACGAGCTTCACAACTTGGTCCATAGTGCCACGGTGTTTCCTAAAGACAGCTTGCTCATCTGACAGGGCACCGGTCCTCTCTAGAAAGGGACTTAGACGATTGACAATCATTCGCTCGGCTAGCTTGCAGCAGCAGCGCGTGAGGGAAATGGGTCTGTAGCTTTTTACTTCGCATGGAGGCTTTCCTTTTTTAAGGATAGGAATGATTTCCGCTTCACGCCACAGGTCAGAGATGAATTTATTCAGAGTTAGGTTCATAAGCTTCAAGAGAGTTTTCTGGGCGGAAGTCCTAAGATGTAACAGGAATTCTGGGAATATGGAGTCTGGTCCAGCTGATTTTCCTGGCTTTAGAGTATATAAAGCTACCTTTGGTTCTGCAAGGGAGAGGTTTCCGTTCATGTCCTGATTTTCATTCTCTGATAGACATGTAGTGTGTCGATACTTTAGGAATTCATTTTTCTGGAGCTTAGGAATCTTTAATTTTCCAACGTTGGCAGAAAATGTTTGATACCTTTTGTTTCGGTCATGGGTGTGTTTGCCGTGGTATACTATAGGTTCTGCAGATGGAGTCACTTGTTGATTGTTTAAACTTGACAGGAAACGATGTGCTTTTATTCCATCTTTTTTATGGTCCAACCGGCTGACAAAGGTTCTGTATGCTTGTCGCTTGCTTTGTTTAATTTCCCGTTGGAGGGCCGCTTGCGCTCGTCGCACTTCTACACAACTATTTCTTGTCTTTTCAACTTCAGCAGCTTTCCTGGCGTCATTTTGTTTCTTTTTCAGGGTGGAGAGTTTTGCTGACCAGAAAGGTCTGTGCTTTTTCACTTGACCTCGAGGCACAGTTGATTGGACGCATTTAAGTATAGTGGATGCTACGGCCTTTGTGGATTTGTCAGGGCAATCTGTAATGAGATCCCCCGTTATTAGGTCATCGGAGAGCAATTTAAACTTTGTCCAGTTGGCTTTCTTGAAGTTCCACCTTGGTTTTCTCTTAGGTGCTGCAGGTCGTCGGGTCTGTGCGACAGTGATGTTAATTACACGGTGTGCGCAGCCACTAGCTGGGTCTTTCAGTTCTATGCTGGTACGTGTCATCAGATCAGGGTGGAGCAGCGTAAGATCTGGTCTGGTCAGTGAGCCGATGTAGGACAGAAATGTTGGGTTGCTGTGTTGGACATGGAAGTGGTTTTCGTCATCGAAGTCCTCTATAGATCTTCCTACTGCAGTTGTTCTATCATAACCCCATCTTAATGATGGTGCGTTGAAATCTCCCGTGATGATTGTGTTTGCACAAATACCCAGAATGCTGTTTTCAAGACTTGGTCTGTTTAGTGGTGGATTGTAAAGTCCATAGACTTTGTACATTTTTGTCTGCTTCCAAACCTTAAAAAGTATTATCTCTGACTTATCGTCGTTGGTCATTTCATGTATAATTTGATGTTCAGCAATGACTGTATTTTTCACACCGGCAAGAATTCCCGATGCAACAGGTCGTTCTCTTTTCAGAGTTATGAGGGAGTATCCTGGGACTTGGCAAAACACAGTGTTGTCAGTGCATGCACCAGCTTCGACAATTATAAAGATGTCCGTGTCAAAAGTTAAAATAATATGTTTCAGTTATAATAATTTGGATTGGTTTAGGCCTCCGGCCATAAATTGAATATGTAGAGTTCCCCAATCTGTGCACTTTGTGAGGGTGAAACGTAAAGCATATTTTGATCGACTGCACGTACCCCATACCAATGAGGGACTTCCTGAGAGCCAAAGTAGCAACATGGCAAGATATTCTCATAAACAAGAAGCATTGGGGGCTGTCGAGGATAATATACCATGGAGATCGAGCTATCCGCTACTCTTGAAGCTGGATGCCTGTGCAAAGAAGTAAAAAAAAAAACAGGATGGGCAGGAAACATGTTTTTAAGTAGGTTGTATCATTAGATATTTTCTTAAGTTAAACTGGTCCATCTGACTGAAGCCTGTTTTATAAAAATAAAATATGGCAAATAATTATTATCTGGTTTTTGCTGTTCAATATAGATTCAAGAAAAGATTTTATTCTTAGTTATAAAATCACAGTGTCAGAGGAAATAAGTTTCCCTCTATATGAATATGGAAATATCATTATCAGCAGGTAAAAAAATTGTTTGAAATGCAAATATTTATTTCTTAAAATTTCCTTCAATTTTTATTCAGTGTACCTCCACTTGAAGTTTCTTTGAGCATCTGTTTTTCTTTCTAATTAATATGTCAAATATAGCTTTAGATATAGTGTTCTTTGCACACACATACACACTACTATTAGGAGTGCACACACATACATAACAAATAGGAAGAAGAATTACTTATTTTTCAAATCTGGTTGGCTTCTATGTTTTATAAAACATGTTTACATGTAAGGAAAATAAATCATTTTAATTATTTAAGATCAAAACGTTTATACTTCTCAATTTAATTTCAGTCCTGCTTCTAAGCAAATAGAGAGAAACTAGCTTCACAATTCACTTGATAGGTCAATAAATATGTCAACATTTTAGACACTATGTATAAAAATATAAACACCATAAAGTAAATATTTTTTTAGTTAAAATAAACATACTGGATAGTTTTTATAGTTGGAATTTCATGATTTTTTTAAAACAATTTTACTGTTATTTTGTTCCTTATCATCTATGATTTCCTTTTATTAATACATTTAAAATTCTTTATCACAAATTTGGCCATTTGACTCTAAACTCCATACATTTTATTTTCAGTTGTTCTGCAGATTATTGAGGTCATTTTACTGTATGAGAAATGTACTCAAAAGCAAGTTTTTCTTAATGATCTCAATGTTTGATTAAATATCTGGTTATATTAATTTACTTCAAACATATTTTCCTATAAAAACATTAATTTCACAGTAAAATAAAAAAATAATTTAGATTTTAGCTAATTTCTCAAGTCAAAAGTTCATGGATTACTTCTTTTAGTGGTTTGGCTAATCTATTTTACCAGTGGAATAAATTAACCTAAAATTATTTACGCTGCTATCTGTTAACACACACACACACACAAATATATATATATATATATATATATATATATATATATATATTTAGGTTAGTTTTGGTTGGTAAAGATTATTTAGATTTTTTGGACTAGGAGACTGACAGACTTACCTTGGTAAGAGTCCACACTGTAGTCTTGAAATAGAAACACATAAAAGCACTTAAACAATGATATATTTCAACCACACAGTGGTCTTTATCAATCGAAGAGAAAACACACAAAAAAATGAAATAAAATAAATATAACCACAGATGTCTGTGGTTCACTTCAACCTTTTGTTTTGTTTTCTCTTTCTTGACTGAAGAAGATCTTGTTGATCGAAATATTTCAAATAAAAGTGTATTAAGTGTTTTATATGTGCTTATTTCCAGGAGATTGCAGTTTTGGACTATTGCCTTTAGGTAAGTCTGTCAGTCTCCTATCAAGTCCAAAAAATTCCTATATATATATATATATATATATATATATATATATATATATATATAACTTTGAAACACTGTTTTCTTCTATTTGCTTATCACTTTACTATATATACTTAAACAAGAATCATACTTGGTATTTATGCGAGTTAACTTTCATTGTCAGTGTATCTTCATTGTCGAGCATCAACTGAACGGGGTGTTGTAGACTAGCAGATGTATGGAATTTCCGTTGTCACGTGGTGTACCGTTATTGTTCTATTTTCAGATCCACTGCACTATGGGGAACTTTGAAGTTTGTCTTGCGGTTAATTTTGTCTATTAGGTTGAATAATTTAAAGTTTTGTAATTTTATTTTTTCGTTTATGATATTATTTCTATGTTTATAAATTTGTAGTCATTACCAGGTTGTCATTTTGAGGCCTTTTTGTACTTTTTTTATTAGGTGTATGATTTCTATTGTGGGGAATGTATGTTTGTTTTTGATGGCGTGTATAGCTAAGTTTGAGTTGTAAATGTGAGGTTTGATATATGCCTTGAGGTGTTCTTGATATATGTCTTTTAATTTCTTTTTTGTTTGGCCTATGTATATTTTGTTACAGTCTGGACAATTTTATATATTCCGTTATTAAGTGTGGGACCATTTTTCCGGTTGGTTTATTTTATTGATTATGTTTCCTGTGTTTTGTTTTTTAGTATTTTAGTTATTATTTTTATGTGGGAGGGAGAATTTATGTGCAATGCTGTGTGGCCACAGGCCCGAAATTTGACTTGATCAAACTTACAAGTGGAAAAAAATACAAATTAAAAATACAGTTTCTAAAAATTGTTTTCATTCCAATATTGGAAGAGTGTTTCTATTATTTCCTAGTCGTAATTCCATAAAAAATAAAATAAAACATAACAAAAGTGTTAGTCTCATTGGGTTTCTTGGTAATCATCAGCACCTGCCTCTGAGAAATTCAATCGTATGAGAATTATATGACCACTAGTCACTAGAGTATTAAAAAAACAGTAAATCGTTTTTAATGAAACCTTATTAATAATAACATTTTGTCGGTTCTTTTATGTTAAGTCTTATGTACTACTTTAACGAGCAGCCCAACTTACGTTTGCCAGGCAGCCTAATCAGCCACTGTGAGTGTTTAAGTATATCATCCAAATTCTGTTTAATTCATTTTTCTAAAAGGATAAATATATGCTATCCATAAAATATATTTTATAGTTCTTTCCATTTTATTACTAGAAAGGAAGATTTCTAAGAATCATTTCATACTGTAAGCTATAAACCATTTTTCTGTTGTATAGTAAACTCTCACTAATCCAGCAGTTATGGGGTTGGGATACTGCTGGAATTTTGCATGGTCCATTAAAATCATAATTTACATTGTACAATATTTATATGTATTGCCTAAGTATAAAGAAAACATAGTCCTGTACCTTACTTGAAGTGATAAAACGAGAATGAATGTACTTTACAATAAAAGGTTACTTCAACTTTAACGGTAAGAAGAAACATTTTTAAAAAACAGCCTACAGTACGGTTTTTGAAAGTAACCTAAATTCACATTATTCAGCAAGTTTAAAAAGGTTTTCTATTTTCTTCCGTTTTTGGCTTGAAAGGGTACTTTTAAAACTTTGTCGCAGTCGTTTCAACACTAAGATGTCACTCACTGAAGCGCCATTTTCTTCCGCCCATGTAATGGCATTTTGCTAATGAATCAATGATAGCGGTGTGAGATATTGTCTGATGAGGCACAGGCACTAAGTCTTCTTCCTCATTTCTCGCCAACTTGATAACTTCGTCGTCTGTCAAAAACTGTTTTTTCTTCTCTGACATTGGTGTGTAAGTGTAGTGTATTTTGTATGTGTATGACAAAATTTGATTTGGGTTTTTTGTCTTTTATGTGTTTTTTGTATCTTGTGGTAAAGGTTCTCTCTGTTTGTCCTATGTAAAATCGGGGGCAGTCGTTGCATGTAATTTTGTGTACTCCTGGCCTGTAGTATTTGTTGTTGTATTACAAACAAAACAAAGACCTGCCCATGGGATCCCCTATCTTAGGCACATTATCAGAAATATTCATACACAATCTAGAACAAAAATATACCACAAACAACAACAACAAATACGCCCACAAAATAATATATTGGTACAGATACCTAGGTGACATCCTAATCCTATACAATGGCAACATAAGACAAATAAACACCTTCCACAATTACATAAACAAATTACACAATAACATAAACCTCACACTGGGAACAGGACAAAATCAACTTCCTACATCTCATGATAAAACAAAGCAACAAACACACATTCAAAATATACAGGAAGCCCACCACCACTGACAGAGTTATACACAACACAAACATGCTGACTTCCACTCCATGATCAACATACCCATGAACAATGAAAACAAAATATACAGGAAGCCCACCACCACTGACAGAGTTATACACAACACAAACATGCTGACTTCCACTCCATGATCAACATACCCATGAACAATGAAAACAAAATATACAAAGGCAACACAATAAAATACTTAGCCTATAAACACTGATACAAACACACCTTGAAAAACAACATAATGCGCAAAAAACAACAAACACAACCAAATACAACAATAACACAAAAATACATAACACTAATATACCACGACAACACATCATAAAAAATAGCTTCCTCGTCCCCCAAACTTAAATACAAAGTAGCATTTAAAACATCCAACTCATCTAAAAAACACGGGAGGGCAGGAGTATACAAGATTACATGCAACTGCCCCAGATAGGACAAACAGGGAGAATCTTTATCACAAGATACAAAGAACACAAAAGAGACAAAAATCCAAATCAAATTTTGCCACCCACACAAAACACACTACACTTACACAACAATGTAGGCACCAATCTAAAAATCCTTCATTACGTAAAAAGAAGCAACAAACTAAACACAACAGAAAACTTCAAGATATACAAACATCACAAATACTATCCACAATACATTATAAACAACAAAACACACTCACAATTAAATACTACATTGAACACATATTTAACAACTACTCTATGAACAATAACACACCACAGACTCACACCAACCCAACACACCTGAGCAACAGTCTTGTCCATGACTCACAGCATTGAATAAAGAGCTGACCTAGTGTGAAACGCTTCTGGTGAAAAATATCAGTAAGTAGTATTGTTTTTAAAAGTTGATACTAAAAGTGTAATAAAAGGGTAAAGAGTGTTATTTTTCACAACGGACATTACCTATTTAAAATAATAGTTTATACTAGCATGGTTATTTTTACAAAATGTAAAACCAGACCAAAGTCCCTGTTTCGTGCAACCATTCGTATAAAATTGGGTACACATTTAAAACTGTGCATAATATTTTTAATTTTATTTATTTCAATTTTCTTTACATGAAGAATAATTAATACAGTTAAAATACTATGCTTTTGTTACTTATATATTACCTTATATTAAAAGTGAAGATTTAAAAAAAAAACTTGATTAAATTACGTTGACAGCACAGCTACAAAAATCACACAAAATTTTCATCTTCATCAACAATTAACAAGCTTCATGGGGGCAATCTCTGGAACCTGAACACTGGATCCATTTATCGTTTTCTTTAGATTTGGTATATCATTGCAAAAATGAGTTATTTTCATCAGAGGATTTCGAGGACTCGGAAAATTCACAAGTCTGTTTTACTTTATTTTCAAGTTGTGTTTGAGGAACAAAGAAGGCTTTTAATACCTTCCTATATCCCATTACTTTACTAATGACTGCTTGAATTGCTTTCTCCATATTCTTCTTCGACCAACTTTTCCTATTGGTTTTCCATATCTACCGATTCATTTTAGAACCTAAAATAAAACCATCTAAAAAACTTTATAGAAATAATTAAAATAATATTTAGACTATAATAGGACATTACTAATAATAGTATATGTAGTAACAATAATGCAGATAACTTGATATAAGGGAGATTGAGGTAGTGCGTACACTTAAGGTAAAAGGTTATCTATCTCCCTAATTTTTAAAATAAATTTAAAGCAAAATTTTTACACAATAGTAGTTAGAAAGTACTATGGAAGATATTAACGTTTCAATTTTTTTCCGCAATGGCAATTTAGTTAATATTAACAATTACGTAAATACTGCAGAGTATGGTGTTGCCCCGAACATCGGGAAAATTTCATACAAGTCTTGGGATAATAACGTACAGTGTAATAATTATTGATGCCATTTTGTTTTTTAATTTGTGAGCATCTAGGATTATATCCCTCTGTTGATCTCCCATAAGCGATGTTGCAACAGCCTCTTGGGTATTTTAGTAAACTCTTGGTGTATATTTGAAACTATTTCAGGCCCTTCAGTGCTTGATGCTCCAAGGTCCTCCTCTGAGAACCATTCTGTGTCCGTAGGAAATATTCACGTCTTTTTGAATCAAGAAACTTCTTTTTCAATTTTTGAAACTTTCCTATATGTCTTATTGAAAAAAGATGTAATCCCATAAGGAATTTTCTTAGCAAAGATATTTGCTTTCATAAAAGAAGAAGGTCCAGCTAGCTCTCTGCATCAATCGTGGTCGACTTTTACCATCTGTAGAATGAACAATTGGTTATTGGAATTTTTATAATTAAGAATTTTAGGTGAGATTGAAAAGTTAAATAGTTATCTGAAATACAATTGATACCACAATATTGCTTACTGGGAAATACCGTACACTCTGTACGGCTTTGGCCATATCTGTCTCAATTTGCATTAAAATTCATAACCTGACAAACAAATCGACTAAAAAAGTTGAAACTGTAACATAGTAAACTTACCTCCTATATGTTCGGGGTTGAAAATTAGAAGAAAAGTTAAGAAACCAACAAAACTGTGTTTAAAAACAACATAGTCCAGGTTCATGACCAAGTCCCTCTAAAAATGTTTCATGTTACTGGAAGCTAACATGTGTGCTCTACTCGCTTCCTAGACATTGTAAACCTGGTGTATGGCATTGCCTCAATTTCACCTCATGCACTGATTAATATATTGCACAAAACAAGGATGTGCCCAATTTGTACCACTACTAATGTCCCGATTTGAACCAATGGTACAACCTACTCTAAAATATGACTCAATTTAGGTTAGAGGTAAGCTTTTTTGGAACAAAGTATGATAAAAAATGCTTAAATACTGTATAACAATCTATGACTCTCACTTAAATCTCTTTTGATTGTTTAATAACTTATACACATTGAAAACAAATCACAAAAATTTGAATAACTTTTTCAAATTATTCTTATGAATAATAATTGTTAAGAAAAACGTAAAAACATTCACAGCAGCAGCAAACCTGCTATTCTATTCAAAATACAGTACAAAAAGATGGCACGGCGACCACGTAACATAGTTCAAAGTTTCACAGCAATGTGCAGCAGTTATCATTAAAAAAACAGCACGTCTCCGTTTGAGCCGCCGTCCTCGTTTTGTACAACTTTCCCCTACGAAATCAGCTAAAAGTCTAATCAAATTTCTTTTGATGATGATTCTGTCATTGAAACACGTATGAGTCAATAAATGATTAGTTTGTGAGTTTTGTGTACGTCTTTTATTTTTTTTAACATGACCTCACAAGCTAGGCTCAAAGAATAGTTGTATAGCCTAGTAAATAATAAATTATTACATGTAAAATATAATTGAGATCGGAATGCAGATTAATAAGTAGGCTCATCTGAATAAGTGAGCGAATATCATAGTTCTTAAAAACCAAAGCTCGGGTGACTGGGCGCCGCGCCGGTTACAAGACTTCGTCTTTCGTTAGCTCTGTTGCGTTTTCTCTTCATGTCTGACATCCATTCTGGCCCTATAACGTATGAGTCTGAGGACTCTTCTCTCCAATCTCGCCGAGCTTGGTACTAATGGAATCTTTTAAATAAAATCTAAAATTCTAAGTTTTTGTCTTTAATAGTGATCTGCTATAGCCTCTTTAGTCCGACTTTGCTTTATGAATCGCTGTTTGCACAAATAGTTTAAATTTATTTCAGTTGTAGGCCTTATAGTTGGCTACGTATACATACTAAAAATATGTTAATTTACGCCTATTCATTTAAGTTTTTCGCAAGAAACATGTTTTAAAACAAATTTTAAAACGTCATGATTTAAATATAGGCCTACAAGCCATAGTCATGGAGACACAAAACTGATACAAGCCTACAGAATATTTGAAAAATGCAGCGAGTGAGTCCGCTATAGGCCTAATGCTAACATTAAAATCCACTACTCGTTTCATTAACAGAGACAAACCCATAATAAGAATGGTGGAAATTCAAGGACTGTTAATTAATAAATTAAACATTTGTACTATCATAAGTCTATTTGAATCCGCAAATAGCGCTGTAGTCGGCCTCTTCTCTAAGCGCATGCTCTTAACTCTAAAAAAAAAACTGTCAATCGACTGATCTTCCCTCTTTGAAATCCATATACCTAGGCACTTCACAATACACCCTTTTAATTCCTATATTCTGAAAGGCTCAAATTTCAAACAGTTCATATTAAAAAGCGCGTCTGTTTTTAGTAAAACATAACTACAACGAATTACTTTTCAACAAGTGTACTTAAACTTTAGCAAAGTATAACCAAACATTACAATATTTTCATAGTAAGTCCGAGCTTTTGTTATTAATAAAACAAATATTTGTGAGTGAAATATTGTGATTTAAATTCGGAAATGGCGTCTAACGGTGAAGAAGAATTAGATGAGTAAGTAATAAAAACATTGTGTAAGCTTTTAATGTGTAGACACACTGCGGTTGCCATGAGCATGTTATTGATTTAGGCGGGGTAGGACTATTTTGCTTCTAAAATAGAATGAGCAATTTAATTATTTGGATTCTTACGCTTATTTCTAATTTTTATTTTACAATTAAGGTATAAAAAGTGAAAATACTGTTTTATTGTGTATAAAAAGCGAAATATATTATAAAACCTACAATATTTAGATGCTTCCTTTACAAAAATTTCTCTATAAACTTCATATAATGCCTAAACTGATTTGTGAACTTCAAGAAATAATAGGTTTTTAAAAGTGAAAAATGTTTAGATCAATATTATAGATTGTTTAAACTATCTCGATTGACTTTTATAAAATTTTATTAAATTCTAATTTTTAACAAAATACTTGAAAATATTGTGATAATTGTTTGAATAGAATAAAACTCCCCAGACATTTTATTATTTTAAATGAAATAATCAGTAGGCCTAACAAAAAATTAAAAATAATTCATAGAAGTTTGACAAAACGTTTGTAATCTATTAGGTTTATTTAATCCGCACAGATTAGAACGCAATTTATGCAGTGGTTATGGAATTTCATTTTTATGACTGTATAAAATAGATGATATTTTCATAAGACTACTTTATCAGAACATTAATTAGATAAAAAAATGATAATTGAAAAGGTATAAATGATAAATAAAAGTCTTGGATACCTTATCCAAACATAAATTGGAGTTGTTTTACCAATAAAAAAGCTACTAACACAGGACATTTATAAAGTGATACAATTTCCCCTTTCAAAATATATGTGTAACGCAGACCTAACCATTGTTTAGCTGTTAGATTTCATTGCTGACTGAACAAAAAGTTAGATGTTTTAGCTATAACATTAGAAAACATCAAAACAGTATTTCTAATCAGTACAATGTCAAATCTATATTATACGTTTTATTGTTATAAAAACTGTAAGGACAGTTTAAATTACGGACCCACACAACCTCAACAAGAGCACAACTTTACTCATTACTCTAACTGCATCTTCGTAATGCAGTTTGTCTATGAAGTTGGTGATTACTTCTGTTCCAACAAGTCACACTTTTAAATGTTGACTGTTCCAAACTATAGTCAATGTTAGTTGTACAGTAGGAAGTGAAAAGGTGATCAGATTTATACAGAAAAAGTTAATTTACCATTTCTAAAACCGTTTAAACTCAGAGATGTGATGGTTACTTTTAAAAGCTTCGTTTGTTCAAGTTAAAATTTTGCAGCAAGAGTTTTGATTGATTTCTACAGTCTCCTAAAATACATCACTCTTTCTCTCAGCTGCTTTATCGATTCCACACCTCCCATAACACAGCGAATATGTATCATTCTTGTTACCTTCAGTATTGCCAACATACACTTTTGGCAAAACAAAAAGATTGTAATTTTGAGTATAAAGCGTAAACCGTTTAAGCGTTTTTCTTATAATCAACGTTTTCTAGAATTTTAATATTAAGTAACATTTCAGGGTAGATTGAAGCTTTTAAAAAAATATTTATTAAATATATTTTAATATTCTACAAACAAATTATAACATGGGGTAATGTTTGAATGAATTACACAACACGTTCACTACAAAGATTAATGATTATTATTACACCAAGCACAATAGTTATAAGTACAACAACAATAATAAGATTATAATATACAATTAGTAAAAATAACTTTAACGTTTCTAATAAAATCATAATAAGTTTATAATTTTAGACTTTTCTGTTTAAGTTTTTAAAAAAATTATAAGTAGAAAGTCCTCAAAAAGACAACAAATATTAAAATTTTGTGATTAAGCCATAAACATTAAAAATAAGAAAAAAACAATAATAACCTAACAACACATACTAACCTTTACAAAAATCAATGTTTTCTTTTATAAAACATACTAACATCATGTTATGCTACATTACAATACAGATATCCATTTATTCGGATATGATAGTTTGGTTATTTCAAAACTAAACAAATGAAGTGGCATTTTGTATACATTATTTCATCTCCGAATCGAAAAAGGCGACCGTATTAGAAAACTTTATTATTTTTTAAAACCCAAATCTACCATAACCTAATAGTTTATAGTAATAGAGTATAAACATATCTATATTATAGTATAACTTGGTGCTCGTTTTTATAAGAATAAAGCTTCAGTTTATAAAGTTTCACTTATAAAGTGAGGTTAAACATGTATTCTCTAGATTTTTAATTTTTGGAGCGTCGGAAATAAATTTTTGAAGCGAAAACTTTTATAGCGACGCCTACAAAACTTATTGGATGTTTATAAACATACAATTTCGCCTCACTATAATTTCCGTCCGCACTTGAACTATCCTACAGAGAAAGATTTATACTCGGATAATGCATACTATAAAATTTAATTCTACGGAGGAAACGCCAACCGATCATAATTTCCGCCAGGTTACCCGTCATCTCAAAATGAATTAAATAATAACACATGATTTCATATATCAGCTGATTTTATGTTTTACGTTTTGTTGTAAAACTGTTTTAACACGTAGGTTAGGTTACATTATTGATTAAACAATGTTAAGGAAAATATGTATGGAATGTTGAGATAAATCTCAATATAAATAATTTAATTTAATGATAATACATAATAAGTGATGTATTTTTAAACCAGCTTTTGAAACGAAATCATTCTTAGGGGCGTGTGATAACAAATTTAATTTTAGATAATTTATTACGCAAAATTTAATGTTTTTCTCAATTCAAAATTTCTGTAGATGTGGCCATAAACGTTTCACTTCTCTCGGAGCTCCCCATGTAGGTTATACATTCTTCATCACAAATGTATACATTTTTTGCAAAATCGATGAGACGATAACAGATAAATAGTCCATAAAAAATATATATTACTTACATTTCTAAGTTAAAGTCGTTAGTTCTAATGATAATTGTCCTAATGAAGTAACGGTTTCATTAAATTTCCAAGACTTAAATATTTATTTTTAAAATAGAAAAATATTAACAAGACTATACAAAAAACAAGCAAACCCCAGGTTTCAGCTAGTATTAACAGAAACAAATTTCAAATTTGTTCATACGGTTTTTGAGGAAACAAAGAAGCAGCTGAAAAAAACTAAAAATTTTTTTGCTTTATAAGTCAAACATTTTTGAGCAAAATTTGAGATAGATGTCAGAAGCATTACCGAATAGAAATGAATTTTTTAACCATAGTAATAGGGCAGAATCCCCTTTCTGGTTAATACGAATAGTTATTCCTCGATATCTGTTCACAATTTCCAACAATTATTCATCAATTGTGGTGTAAAAAGTCTGTGGTCTCCTGATTATTTACTTTGTGAGTCTAGTAGGGACATTTTGTTTATTAGCTTTGGCAACACTGCTCTGTTGCTAGCCACAATACGCTTGACAGTAGTGGCGGGTAGGGAAACAAAAATTTGCAGGTATTAATACTTAAGGCACTTGTCGCTCTCAACAAAAAGAAATGGACACAAACGGCAACGACAACAAAGACGTAACAAGGTAAATAAACTTTCAACTTTTAAAATTAAATAATTATTAAACATTTTTCGTATTATTATAAAACAAATTTATTTTGTACTGTAGAATCGATGTCGATAATGTGTCTCAGAACAGCTGTTTTAAGGTTTCTTGCCAACTTTGCAAATTGTTATCGTAGGACATGTGTTTTACTTTTTTTAAAGTTTTTAAAACAAATCAATATTTTATGGGAAGGTGGGATAAATGTTACTTTGTCTTTTTGGCATTTTAAATTATTTAATTTTAAATGTAGGTATTTTGAATGAAATTCATTCAAAAAAATTTCTTAGAGGTGGTTTTTTTAAAGATCTAATTAAACGGTTTATTTGTACAAAAGTTATTTTGTTTACGTTTTCACAGAAAAGTAACAGAAACGTTGTTAGGTTAGGTACAGCTGTTACCTCTAATTTGAGGGAAGGGGACTAAAACTCAATTAACATAAAACAATAAGAGGTCAAGAACTTAAATGCATATTCATGAATTTAAAAATATTTGTGTCATATGAATTTAAAAATTAACAAATACTACAAGTATTTTAACTTTGAGTGAGAAGATTAAGATTCTCTGCGCTAACAAAACATAATCTTGGAAGAAACGCACACACACACACACACACACACACACACACACACACACACACACACACACACACACACACACACGCACGCGTAGATTTTCATCACATCACGAATAGCTTTCACATCACATAATCCATCGCATAGACCATACCTTGTCGCTTAAAAAAAAATGAACAGTGATAATTTAGGCGTATTAGCATACTTTTAATTGGGTAAAGTTGATTCAAATTGAAAGTTTATTGAATTACTTGAATTATGAAGAACATTTTTCGAAATTATTTGTATAGCGACATTCGGCATTCCTCAACAAATTTTATTTATTAAAAGGGTGTTGATATATATATATATATATATATATATATATATATATATATATTTATATATTTATATATATATATATATATATATATGTGTTTAATTTAATTGTATAATTGCCCCTAAATTTTAATTTCTAATGAAAGGTGATGTAAATCCATAGTAGGCCTATATATTAAGTACTATCGTTTTAAAAGAGAATACATTCCATTCAATTTACTAATAAATAAATAGATAAACATACTTTTATTTTGAGTTTTGGTCTGTTAAGTAACGGATTTAAACTTTCAGTACATTCAGGTAGTCAGACGATCCCCAGCAACTGTTGAATAAAGATTCCCTTTGTCAGCCTTCCCCTCAAAATATTACAGATGGGGTATCAAGAGCAGTACTAAATGTCGAGCATTGTACCTCTCACAGGTCAAAAGCAGTACCAAATGTCGAACATTGTACCTCTTGGGGGCACTTGGGGGCTGCGGGCCTTGGCGAGAGGGCGAGGACGAGGGGAGTATGGAGGGAGGGTGGAGGTGCTCGCAAGTCATTTTCAAAAAATCAACCATTGGACTTCCAGTGACTCATAGGGTTGACTTATTATTTTGTTACTTATTAATACTTCATAATGCATAGTAAAAATAACAAAAAAGGAAAATATGGTGCTCACGGAAACGAGCTAATAGGACTGTCTAAGGGTTGCGACTGGTAGGCCGCGATGTATGGCCCCGATGAGGGATGACGACAGTGCCTTATGTTTTACAGATACACAATTTCTACCCAAGATCCAAGTGTCAGCTTATAAAATTTCACCTATACGTTAATAAATGATAGGCCCTTCTTTTTATCTACATTAGAATAGTAATTCGGAAATCTCAAAAACATTTCGCATGTAGTACTAGTCAATGTTTTCCACTATTTTTTCTGATATAAATTTGAATACAATATATATTAACTAGGTACAACAGCTATCAATTAGCCATTGTTGTTATTAACACGGAAGCTTTTGCTATAGGAGGCTGAACAGAAGTTGTACAGCGAACACAGATCTGTTTTAATAGTCTAATACAGAAGTAAAGAGTGAGATACGTTATTAGTGTAAGATAGACTGTTTAAAGTTATATATATGCTGATACGTATTCCTTCACGGATGGAAAATATGATGAATAGTTACTATCTGGAGTACATCCGTTCATTCTGCAGTCCATAAATTCGCAGTTCCGACGTTTCGCTAGAATCTCATCCAGCATTGACGAGGTGAACCCAACAACAGCAGAAGAGCGAGTCTACTGTTGTTGGGTTCACCTCGTCAATGCTGGATGAGATTCTAGCGAAACGTCGGAACTGCGAATTTATGGACTGCAGAATGAACGGATGTACTCCAGATAGTAACTATTCATCATGTATATATATATATATATATATATATATATATATATATATATATATATATATATCACGTTGTCCATTATTTTTCCGTTGCACTGACTTTATAAAGTTATTATTATTACTTGTAAATAACATTTTCTACCACTAATTGCAATAATTTTACCTTATATGATATTGTACTTAGTGGTGGAAATAATTATTTACAAATTATATTAATAACTTCATATAAATAAATAAATATATATATATATATATATATATATATATATATATATATGTTCTCTTGTTTAATAATAAAAAACAACTGTGGTTATTCAAATAAAAGAATTATTTGCTCATTTTTATTCAAAGCTTTTCGTTGATAAACAGTACCAACATCATCAGGAATATATATATATATATATATATATATATATATATATATATATATATATATATATATATATATATATATATATATAGTAATTCTTGTTATACTGTACTTATCTTGCAAAATATTTTAAAGAATGCCGAGAATCTGATCGTGATGCTGTCGGCTTTGTAGTGTGGAAATGTTTGCTAAGTAATGCAATAGGACAGTGTTATCATATTATGAATAGGTGACCAGGATGGACAAATGCAACCGCATCAGTTTATGCGTTTATGAGACCGTTGCGAAAAGTGAATTGTGCGGATTCATGGTTCAAATCGCTGTAGTAGGTTCGATCCAACTGAAAGACAGTTTGTTCGCATTAGGTTGCAGTGTCTGAACTGCTACTGATTCGACAACGTTGTTATGCTAGCCCATTACATTTCCAGCTGATAGAGTTTGCACGTGGTCGATGCATTACTAAGCATCACAGTTAGTTTGCTTTACATCTTTATTTATAAAGTTATACTTTAAATTAAATGTAATTGAAAATTTAAAGTTTAAGCTAAACTCAAGTTCAAGGAAACTGGTTGAGTTATTTTACTATAATTTTTAAACTGTGTTTGTCAACATGAAGGTTTAAAAACGTCTAAAACCGTATTAAAAATAAAGCATTACAATTGTTGTGTTCCTGTGTTTGCAAGTTGTGTGGCCAATGAAACACGCACTTGGGTATAACAAGAATTAATTTGATAAAGCAAATGCAAGATGCTGCAAATAGTAGGTGAATTAGAAAATAGTAGTTTCGTACGAGAAATAGTAGGCGAATCAGAAAATAGTAGTTTCGTACTAGAAATAGTAGGTGAATTAGAAAATAGTAGTTTCGTACGAGAAATTTTGTATGATATAGTATTTGAATTTGAAGATATAAATTAGTTTCACAATGATTGAAAATGAATCAAAGCTTATGCGAGACGACTGACAAAAATTAGACATGAACTTAGCAAAGACTTGACAAGAACTAGACTAGGCAAGGGCTAGACGAAACTAGACAAGAACTGGCGAGATTTTGACAAGAACTAAATTAGGCAAGGGCTAGACCAGGGGTTCCCAAACTGGGGGGCGCGCCCCCCCGGGGGGGGGGCGTGGAGAAAGTCCAGGGGGGGCGTGACACCCAAATGAAATAAATAAAAAAATTACAAAAATAATTTCCTCAGATCAGATGTTCGGATGTACTTGCCTTTTTCAACAACATACATGTGCGAAAAAGCGTTTTCAACTCTTGTTGCGATCAAAACCAAGTACTGCAACAAACTTGATGTCGAAAGTGACCTACACTGAGCTTTGTCTGAAACTCAACCCAGAATCTGTCAACTTATTCAGAACATGCAAGCGCACCCATCTCACTAAATTACATTTTATGTTTTGTTTTTGTAAGTAGGTAGGCCTATTGTTTCACCTTCCTTAAATTGAAAATGTATTTGTGTTACAATGTTAAATTTTGTATCAGAAATTATATTCGTTTTTCATGTAATACTTGTTTTAATTTTCATCATACGTACAATTATCGAATCTTTCCATTCTGCGATACCGCATTCAACAGTGAACAAAAAAATCTACCTACTCACCGTATCAAGTAGGCACATACTTGTACGAGTTCATGTATTTGTACAAGTAGGAGTTGCTATGTACGGCACCGTGGAAATAGGGTATTGCAAAATGGAAAGCTGATATGTGTAGGGGGGCGTGGGGGTCTCCAAATAACCAGAGGGGGGCGTGGTACAAAAAAGTTTGGGAACCCCTGGGCTAGACGAAACTAGACAAGAACTGGCTTTCCGCTCGCGCTAGGTGTATAACTTATTCAGTTTACTTGTACATTGGTCAATGATTACATCAAATGTTCTACAATAAGGCTACGTGTTACATGGAAAGTAACTAACGATTACATCTTTAAGTTAATAGAAAGTTCCATCGGAAATGACACAGATTGAACAATTATTTGAGTATTGACTTTGAGTTTCTTTTGTAACTTGAATCATTTGAAAAACAATACGTAATGCTGAGAATTATTCTAATGTCTTTTAAAATATAAAAAATTAATAAATTACGTAGTATCATATTACATACATAATACATACTATGCGAATACATAACATATTACAAAATTTTATTACATTTTTTATCCTAATAATAATCTTAAATTTTTTCAAAATCTTAAATACGTTTCTACTTAATAAAGGTCTAATGTAGACTTTTGGTTTCATTTAATCTCAGTCCAATGGATATAGAAGAATAGAACTCATTGCTTCTCAAAATGAGTAATTAGTCAATTCTTGCCGCTAACTTCCAGTAAATAACAATAATTAGATAACTTGACTACAATAAAGACGTTTGCTCCTTGTATCTCTACAAACCAACCTACAAACACATTGAAGAGTGACTTAATGAACTATAAACTCTTGTAATTAAATAATAAAAATATGGTACAACTCACAAATATACAATTTTCTATTTCAAACGCGTTTCAACGACTACTTTGTCGTCATCCTCAATGAAAATACACAAATGAAATTAACTAATATATATATATATATATATATATATATATATATATATATATATATATATATATATATATATATATATATATATTAAACATAACCTATAAAGTTTTAGCAAAAGTAAAAACAAAAGTTTTAGCAAAAGTAAAATACTTTTGTTTTTAGTTTTGCTAAAACTTTATAGGTTATGTTTAATATATATATATATATATATATATATTAGTTAATTTCATTTGTGTATTTTCACTGAGGATGACGACAAAGTAGTCGTTGAAACGCGTTTGAAATAAAAAAATGTATATTTGTGAGTTGTACCATATTTTTGTTATTTAATTATAACTTTCACTCACAAGCCAGCTCGAATATTATTTATTAACTCTTGTATTAATAGTAAACTTATAATCTCAGAGAGTGAGACATTTGAGTTAATTTATAAAATAAACAATCGCAAAGTCAATAAATGAAATACACGTAATCTAAGGTCGAAGAAAACGATGAAGAATCTAAGCAGGAAAAAGATTAAGATCAAATTTAAGAAATTGTAGGGTGTAAAATTGGTCACGAAAGAATTATAGATATATGTTACTTCATCGCCATTACCTATATCAAATTTCAGGAATCCCAAATTATAATCAAGAAAGGAATTCTACATTAGCTAGTTTGCTTCACAGAACCAACTATAAGCAAATCGTAAAAGCAGAATCGACTACGCGGGCTTATGAGTCATACATGGTCTTCTAAAAAGACATTTATAAGACTGCCCTACTTAAGATATAGTTAATGATTTCGAACAAAGCAACTGTTGTATCTCAAGATTGCAAGGGCAATAAATTCAATTATCTTTGCTTTAGTATTGCCGTATAAACAAAAAGATTTGTTCTTGCAGTGTAATATTTTCATGTTCTCTTAATTATATAAGTGTATATATATTCACAACGGTCATAAAACGGCAGAGAATATGAGAAATATACTGATCGAATCAAATTGTGTGTTTTGTGCAATACAGTTTCTTCAAACTTCACTCAAAATCCAAACTCGCGCCAGAGAAGAAATTTGTTTCTTTCCGTGTAAACGATCGAGGGATAATTTGGTCTCCTTAATATTCCTTCCCAGTTTGTAACAATTAATCTACTTATAGATAATGAAGGACAATGTACCACTGGGTTGAGATTTTAAGGTTAGTATTCATGCAATACACCATAGTTTTTATATCTGTTTAAGTAGAAAAGTAATAGGTTACTGTGAAAAAGAATAAAACACAATATAATTTGTTAATGTTGTCTCTCCTAAGGTGAGACCTCACACTGTCCCTTTGGCCTTCAGAGGAAAATTATAAAAGTAGGAAGTAAACTAGTTAGAAGTGAACAATGGAAGCAGACGGGTCTATTTACAAAGCAACCTTTACATTATACAGTATTATCTTTTCTGCTATACACAACGTTTAGCCACAGAGCACTCTGAGCGTTTAGCCTGGCCTTCAGTGGAATTATTTACTTTACCCTTACAACACCACTGAGTCACATTTGACACCCTTATCTGACGAAATAGACGTGAGAAGAAAAAAACTGCCCTTTTAAAATTCTTGGTTGTTCATTGCATAAGTGACTCGGAGTGAATTAGCTTGGCAACAACACGCTGGCTATGATAATTTCATTATTTCTATTGTATTATTATAACAAAATGAATAAGTTAGGAAATTATATCCTTCATTAAAAGAAATAAGTTTTAATTGCGTAGTTAAATAGAAAATGTAATACAGTTAAATGTGACATTACAGCTTACTCCAAAATTTAATAATAATAATAATATTTAATTACTCAGAGAATTTATGTATTTAGGAAAATTACAAATATACGTGTACACCGTAGAAATGTCTATTTAATGCATACACAAATTATGGTTAGGCGTTGCTTTGAGTTTTCGTCAGTATTATTACAGTTTAAAATACAAAATGTGCCACAACATATTATTAGAAATACAGTAAACATTTATATAAACAAGATTCATTTATAAAAATGACAAACTGTTGGGTAAAAATAAACCAGAATGTTGGAAGTTTCACATTAAACATAGTAATATTTGAGTAAACACATTGATTGACTTTCGACGATTTTTTTACTTATTCATATATGTTTTACCTCCTTCAATTTGTCTCTATATTAAGCCCATAACCAAAAATATGTAGTTTTATTAAATACTACACAATGTAAGTAATGTATACAAACGTTTGTAAATTAAATATAAATGAAATACATGTAGTTTGTTCACCTTCTCAAGAAATTTACCTTACACATGTTGATAGCTCTGTGGAAATAGTTTTGATTTTAAACTATCAACAATAAGTTGAAATTATCAAACATAAACATTTGCCAAAGTCGAACTTGAATTTGTTTTCCATATTACTATACACTCGTAAAATAACAGCCTGTTATTAATTTTGCTAACATATATTCACACCCTTGTTAGTTTTAATCTGATAATTTTCAACTGTCGCGCAAGAGTACTAAATGCCACATGTAACTGTATTTGCACACGTACTTGTATTATTCAAGTTGCTGTAAGGAGTAAAGTAAACACTGTCATTATGCTACCATACCGCTGTAGACTTATTTAAACATCTAGTAAAATAATTAACCTAAAATTTATACTTACACAACATAAACGCATAAACATCAGTTGTTTGTTACTTAGTTAGAAAGAGTTTACACACACACACACACACACACACACACACACACACACACACACACACACACACACACACACACACACACACACACACACACACACACACACACACACACACACACACACACACACACACACACACACACACACACACACACACACACACACACACACACACACACACACACACACACACACACACACACACACAAACACACACACACACACACACACAACAAACACACACACACACACACACACACATACATACACACACACACACACACACACACACACACACACACACACACACACAAACACACACACACACACACACACAACAAACACACACACACACACACACACACATACATACACACACACACACACACACACACACACACACACACACACACACACACATACATACACACACACACACACACACACACACACACACACACACACACACAACACACACACATATACAAACACACACAAACACACACACACACACACAACAAACACACACACACACACACACACACACACACACATACATACACACACACACACACACACACACACACACACACACACACACACACACACACACACACACACACACACACATATATATATATATATATATATATTATTATTACTAAGCCAATCTCTACAAAATTCCTTACTGCATTTCAACTGTTTTCTTTCACTTTTTATATATATTTTACTTATTAATACTGTCTACACTTACTGGCAGATTTTATATTATGTACACAATTTATGGTTAGTTAAAAACATTTTGGTTTATGATTTATGATTTTGGTTTATGATTATTTGTTAAAGTGTCTGAGTTCATTTTATAGTAACATTATATATATATATATATATATATATATATATATATATATATATATATATATATTATTATTATTATTATTAGTGTTATAAACAAATGTGAAATTTGATAAGGAAGTACGATTTCTTTACAAATGAAGTATTTAAAAATTTCGGATGTAATTGTATTAATATTTTACAGATATTGTTGGTCACTAGATGATAAAGAAAACGTCTTATTTTCGTATGACCTCAGCCTCAGGTCGTGAATCTTTGTGTTGAAAGGCCAACACCGGGTCTTGTTTTCCTTTACTTTGTCGTAACGCAATTCGTAACGTTGTTGCAATCCTAATTTCCCCTTCCGTCTCCACAAACTGTAATTCAGTAAACTTTTCCACTATTTTTCAACATCCATAAAAATCTATTTGCCTTTTAATTTTTCTTTATCGTTTATATCTTAATGTGTTCTTCTTGTCACAATACCTTTTGCTGGTTCAAGCAATGTATTTTTTTAATTTTACCTCATGAATAGGTTGTATTTTTAATTTTCTTTATTTCTCCTGTCAGTTACAGTGCTGTAAAAAGTTAATTCCATTTAATTTATTTTGAAAAATCATTGAAAGTACAATAATATGCACCATACATTGTCAAACAAGCTTTTCGAAGGTTAAGTCAAGAACGCCGAGATCATAAATATATCACCACTATTGTAAGTAATAAGGAAGTCTAGTGAATGGTAACACACTACACTAACTGGTTTTTTTTATTGCATGTTCTCTTTCCATGGTAGGAAACAGTTTTTTATCTTACAAGTACGAAAGTTTCTTTGAAGCATGTAAAGTAGGCTATAATCGCACATCGGATAGGATAACTATATGAAACGAAATATACGACCAAATGTTCACGAACGTACAACTTGTGTTTTATAAAGTATTAGTAATAAGAATGTTTATCGACTTAGATAAATATGTTTGTGTTCAGTGTCATTGTATTATAAAAATTAATTATTTAAGACGTAAATACTAGCCTACAGATATCTTCAACGATGCGGCAGGAAAACTGTCAGTCTTGCTATTGTAATATCTTTTATTTAGACTTTTTAATTACATTCAATATATTTCACCGTTGTTTTTTAATAGAATTATTGTATTTTTAAAACACAATAAGTATAGAATAAAACGTTTTTCAAATGTTCTCCATTTTCAATCATACATTTCAGTCTAAAATGTTTCATGACACCGCAAAGAATATTTATCGATAGTGTCCCAACTTCACCTTAAATAGAAGATGTTCTAAAGTGCGTTGTTTATCAATGAAAAGGTTCAACTAAAGATGCCTTCGTAAAAAAGACACATTCTGAATGAACCGTAACAGTTTCGCCATTCTTCTCGGAAAATTAGGCGTCAATGACCCATGATTGGTCACCCCACCATCTTGTGTTAAGAAGTGGATCCTCATGAGCTTGTCTCTGGTTATGCGTGCATCAATAGCCAGAGTTATTTTTATTAACAATCTCCGAGGTTTCAGACAGAATACGCTAGTTTCACTTAGGTCTTTGTTTCCAATAACGTTTGCTATTCAAAAAACAGGATACAAAATAGCATACAAAACTAATAACAATTTACAATATAAAATACAACATTGGGTAAACACGTCGCAGCTTCAAACAAAGAGTCGAGGAACACAAACAAAACATCAACTCGGCATCACATAAAAGGAACAGAACACAAATACACAGACATTTACCATAACCTAGAAATTCTACACATAAAAAAGAACCACATCTCAACACAATACAACAATATGAA
The DNA here is from genome assembly GCA_036971475.1 of Prosapia bicincta. NCBI lineage: Eukaryota > Metazoa > Arthropoda > Insecta > Hemiptera > Cercopidae > Prosapia > Prosapia bicincta. Next base: position 151,266,357 of record JBAIZL010000001.1, on the reverse strand, counting down.
ATTTACAGACACACAAAAACACAAAGTACAAACATATTAAACGAACAAACGCAATACAAATCACACATACTCTTTGATGCTATAGAAAACCTTTAAAACCGTCACCGCTTAACCAAATAACTCCAAGCAGAAGACACTGATGAAGATCGCCACATAGTGATCGAAAACGTTCTGTCTCAGTAAGTTTTAACAAATTTACTTAATTTAAAGTTCGGATAGTCATAAACTATTGTTTAAGTGATTAATTAATTTCACTGAACGTAATGAGCCACAAAATTCAAGAGTTCGATAGACTTGTTTGACTATGTGTGTTTAACTACAATGTTTATTGTACATAGAAAATAAGATGTTTAATATTTCTAATGTATCGTTCAGCACGACTTCCCCACGGCATACAGAGGATGATTTTAGTATGTTTTATGCCATTATTTAACATAAAATTTTTAAATTCTATTGACTTAAAGCATGGTCCCTGATCTGATACAATGCATTGTGGTACATCAAAACCAGCAAAATTTATATTCTGCATTTTGTTGATGATATTTACAGCAGTTGCTTTTCTCAGTGGTAGGGTATTACAAAACTAAATTTTGACAAATCATCTACACTCTAGGCTACTATCAAATAGTTGTTACCTCTTTTACTACGGACAAGAGGCCTTAAAATGTCAATGTATAATTTTCCATTCTTTTCTTAGCTGTATTGCTAATTAGCGGTCTGTAATACACCATTGGTGCTTGTTTCGATATAATACATATTTCACAGCTTTAACTTTGTCTGAAATAATTCTCCTTAAATTAGGCCTATAAAAAGTGACCTCCAGTCATAAAATTGTGATAGTATTCAAAAAGCATATTTATTAATATTTTTAGTAAATAAATTTGGGATTTGGATTTTCCTTTATTTTTAAACATTGAAACTCCCTTATTGAAATAATGTTTTTCACTATTAGTTTTATTTTTGATACTATCTTTTATTACATTTGTTTGAGATTAATTTCTTTGATGTTCTATTACATCGATAAAACCTAATATTTCAATATTTTTTAAAAATTTATTTCAAATATTTGTATTTCTACATCAGTACATTTTGTATGTAAACGGCACAAGACATCTGCTACAGGGTTATTTTACCCTTTACATGAAATATTTTGAAAGGTAATTTTAATATCCATCTTCCAATGTTTCCCAAATTTTTAAAATGGCTCGAAGATCATGACACAAAGCTTGACTATCTGTTATTAAATAAACAGGCAATACTATCAAATATTTATACAGTTTTTCAGTGCTTAACACTATAACTATGGTTTCCTTTTCATATACTTACACATTTTTAAGTAAAGGGTTTTAAATAAGAGGTATAGGTTTATGCTTATAATTTTCATCTTTTTGCATTAGCCATGAGCCTATACCACATTCACTGGCATCTGTCATTAAATAAAATGGTGTGTCATAATTAGCTATACTTAAATAAGATGGATTTATTATAAAATGTTTCAATTTTACAAAACTATTTTCACATTCTTCAGTACACACAAATTTTACTCATTTTTTGTGTAGCTCATTAAGCGGGCTAGCTATTTTTGGATAGTCTTTTATAAATGAACTAAAAAACGATACTGTACCTATGAAATTTGCAACATCCATTGGATGTTTAGGTTTTGGAAATTGTGAAAGGGATTTAGTTATTTCAGGATCTGTTTTAATTACTTTTTGTCTTATTTTATTACCTATATAAATGCACTAAAGAACGATAGCGTACCAATGAAACGTGCAACATCATTTGGATTTTTTTGTTTGGAGATTGTTTAATTGAATTTGCTTTTTCAGGATGTATTTAAATTACATTTAGTTTTATTTTATTACTTAAAATGCGTATTTCCATACAAGGGAATTTTCATTTTGATGCACTAATAGTTAAATTAATATTATTTTTTAATCTCTTACCAACGTCTCCTACATGTTCAATGTGTTTTTAAACATTTTTACTGTACATTATTATGTCATCAACAAAATGTATCATGTATTTATATTTTGTCACTAAATAGTTTTTCTACTTATGCACTTAAAATTCCATTCCCAACGTGCAAACCACCTCCAACACCCTCATCGCTTAATATTTTCTAATATTTGCATAGTATTTACATGTGGAACTACGTAACCTTATCTTGTGAGATCCTTCTTAACTAGAGCCTGTATCTGTGACTTTCCATAGGCTAAACCTTTTTTTACTTGTTATTCAATTTTGATTGGCACAGTATATTAAAAATTTGTACAAGCCATCTGATTATAATTGAAAACCAACTGCCCGTCTACGGCGAAAGCAAGATCAGAACTGCCAGATCCTCAAGGTTTCTAAAAACTACATCATTTAGTCAGAACTATAGCATTTATCTCTACCCAAACGCTGTCTAGTGACGTTTTCAGAAACAAAATTTTCTTTTAGATTTCAGCCGATTTTACGTTAGGTAAAACAAAAGAAATTGTTGTGCATCATGATAAATTATTGCCCTAAAAGTTTAACATGTTATAAACTTATAATGAGATAGTTTACAGATAAAATTATTAAAATGCAATCCTTGTGCTAGCAAAATATATTGTGACCGGAAGAAACATTAAGATATAAAGGGCAAGGAAAACATGAAAAACCATATATATATATATATATATATATATATATATATATATATATATATATATATATATATATATATATATATATATATTGGATGTTAAAACATAGTGGAAAAGTTTACTGAATTCCAGCTTGTTGAGACGGAAGGGGGAACTGGGGTTGCAACAACGTTACGAATTGCGTTACGTCAAAGTGAAGGAAAGGAAGACCCTGAGTTTGCCTTTCAACACAATGATTCACGACCTGAGGCTGAGGTCATATGAAAATTAGTCGTTTTGTTTATCATCTAGTGACCAATAATATCTGTAAAATATTAATATAATTTTATAGAAAATTTTAAAACACTTCACTTGTAACGAGATCGTACTTCTTTATAAAATTTGTTTGTAAAACTAACAATAAAATTTCAAACATACAGAGACATAACTAAATAACGCATGAAACAAAATGTAAATTGAAAAATATAAATGGTGTAAATGAATGAAAATCTGACTTTTGGGATAAACATTCATACAAGAGCGGTATGGGGAGCATTTAAATGCACATAAAACCCGAGCTTTGGAATTATATTTCGCTACACATTAAAAATAATTATAATTTTCCTATTTTACCAATAAGAATTTAATAAAAAAGTCATACAAGGGTTTGGAGATGAATATTTATGATAATTTGAAAATATACATTTTTTTACTTGAGAGAATAGAAACATTTCTAAAGAATGGAATGATTACAAACGTTTATAAGCAGAAATAGAGGTTCAAGATTGAACAAATAGAAATGTTTAGCATGTGTTTGCAAAATGAAGTTTTAATATAGCATATATTAACAGCATTTTGTTTTGTTTTGACATTTATAATAAGAATTACTGCTTTCTTGTTTAGAATGTGTTTATAAACATATATAAATATAAAATAAACGAGGTTGACCCAGCCTTTGTTTGCAATTTCTTACAGATAATTGTTAAATCTGTTAAAAAAAGTGTTTAGTAAATTACATCTTATTTCTAATCCTAACGATTATTATTATTAATATTGCTATTTTACAATGGTTATTCTATCTAGTGCACTACCAATCAGTAAGAATAAAAGCCCCATATGTGACCCATATATGTAGCAAGGGAAGTTGCTATGAATACGGACAATTTAAATAATGACAGCTCATTTTCATTAATTTCAATTATAACAATAATTTCACTCTCCATTCTTTTATCTTAGAGCAAGCAGTTTTTTCACACTGCCAACCTTCACAGATATTTTTAACAAATTGCTTTCTCTAAGACTTAGGCCTACAGTTTAATATAAACGAAATTTTATCAAGTCTTAGCAGTTTATTCGAGTCGTGCTAAAGTATTATTGGCAGCTAGGAGAGGAAGTTTTATTAGGCCTATATATACTGTGTATGTATAAGCTACCTACGTGGCAGTCTTCTGTCTCCTAACACTACAAGCAATATTTATCTGTAGCTTATTCCTAAGCTATCTGTAACTTCCATCGTTAACCGTAAGTATATTGATAATCTGAATGTGTTTCAAGGCTTTAAACATAAAATAATAACATTAGGAGTTGGTCAAACTGCCATCAAACCGTTCCGTCTGCAACGTGGTTAAACAGCTGATAAAGAACTGCATTTCCTTTTACATCAGGAAAGACAATACACATTTAGTAACACTCATAATGCCCTATTACAGCGTTTGTGCTTATTATTACCTACTGCAATGTAAATAAGATTTCTTGGTGTTTATATGTGATTTATCGTATTTATTTCCCATGCCCGCGTGTACGATTTTAGCGAAAAAAATTATACCGGCCGAATCAGAGAGTCATCAGAAATACGAAAAAAATTATTACAACTCTCGCTGACGCCCCAAAAAATTACAATTTTGGAAATTTGTAATTCCCCCCAAACGTGGTGCTAATAGTGCTGGTAAAAATGCACATTGCAAACCCCCAATACAATGCATGTAAAATGAATCAAAAACATGTCCTGAAGCTATATTGATAATTATTGTTTGTTATTGCCACGGAAGGTTAATTTTATATACCTATGAAGTATCCAGTCAGGATAGATTTGGTTATAATTTTATACGTTTAACCAAACGTACACACGTAAGGTTAGAATAGAAATCATGTGACGCCACCCGGCAAAAAGTATTACTCCGCGTAAGTAGACGTCTAATTGGTAATGTATAAAATTACAACCAAATCTATCTTGACTGGACACTCTATGGGTATATTTTAATATAGGCTGCTCCTTTGGTAACGTAACTACTCTGAAGGCTTACCGCGTAGACTCGAGTTAGTTTGCCCTTTCCCCTTACTCTCCGTTTATCCAACGGTAATTTCAGACGGTGATTATTTTACTTAACTTTAACTTCTTCGAAAATTCTGTTGGATGAATATAGTCTAATAAAGTTTGTACTTATTATTTACGACTCTTGGATTACCACTGGCTGCTGGCGATAACTTCGTCACTTCACTTCTGCACTCAATATATATATATATATATATATATATATATATATATATATATATATATATATATATATATATTGTAGCAATTGTTGCAATTGCTACAGTGTTTCAAATTTTTCGTTTATTAAATGTTAATTGACTTGCAAATCTTATACATATAATACTTACTTAGTTATTGTTATTTATTGTAATTTTATTTAGTTGGATTAGTTTTGGGCGCCACTTATCACTGATAAGGAAGAATAATTATTTATAATATTGATTGCAGAGATATAACATTAAACAAATTACTGGCTCATAATATAATTTAATCAATTTTTATCAAAAGAATTACAACTTTAATATTTTGATGATGATAATTTTATACTCTTTATCTTAATGTTGGCTTGCTCAATAATAGTAACCTTCAAGAGACTCCTAATCTTATTCTACCACTTACCTTAATGTAATGTTGGCTTTGCTCAATAGTAGTAACCTTCAAGAGGCTCCTAATCTTATTCTACCACTTACCTTAATGTTGGCTTGCTCAATAATAGTAACCTTCAAGAGACTCCTAATCTTATTCTACCACTTACCTTAATGTTGGCTTGCTCAATAATAGTAACCTTCAAGAGACTCCTAATCTTATTTTACCACTTAACTTAATGTTGGCTTGCTCAATAATAGTAACCTTCAAGAGACTCCTAATCTTATTTTACCACTTACCTTAATGTCGCTTTGCTCAATAATAGTAACCTTCAAGAGATTCCTAATCTTATTCTACCACTTACCTTAATGTTGGCTTGCTCAATAATAGTAACCTTCAAGAGACTCCTAATTTTATTCTACCACTTACCTTAATGTTGGCTTTGCTCAATAATAGTAACCTTCAAGAGACTCCTAATCTTATTCTACCACTTACCTTAATGTTGGCTTGCTCAGTAATAGTAACCTTCAAGAGACTCCTAATTTTATTCTACCACTTACCTTAATGTTGGCTTTGCTCAATAATAGTAACCTTCAAGAGACTCCTAATCTTATTCTACCACTTACCTTAATGTTGGCTTGCTCAATAATAGTAACCTTCAAGAGACTCCTAATTTTATTCTACCACTTACCTTAATGTTGGCTTTGCTCAATAATAGTAACCTTCAAGAGACTCCTAATCTTATTCTACCACTTACCTTAATGTTGGCTTGCTCAGTAATAGTAACCTTCAAGAGACTCCTAATCTTATTCTACCACTTACCTTAATGTTGGCTTTGCTCAATAATAGTACCTTCAAGAGACTCCTAATCTTATTCTACCACTTACCTTAATGTCGGCTTGCTCAATAATAGTAACCTTTAAGAGACTCCTAATCTTATTCTACCACTTACCTTAATGTTGGCTTGCTCAATAATAGTAACCTTCAAGAGACTCCTAATCTTATTCTACCACTTACCTTAATGTTGGCTTGCTCAATAATAGTAACCTTCAAGAGACTCCTAATCTTATTCTACCACTTACCTTAATGTTGGCTTGCTCAATAATAGTAACCTTCAAGAGACTCCTAATCTTATTCTACCACTTACCTTAATGTTGGCTTGCTCAATAATAGTAACCTTCAAGAGACTCCTAATCTTATTCTACCACTTACCTTAATTTTTCCTTGCTCAATAATAGTAACCTTCAAGAGACTCCTAATCTTATTCTACCACTAACCTTAATGTTGGCTTGCTCAATAATAGTAACCTTCAAGAGACTCCTAATCTTATTCTACCACTTACCTTAATGTTGGCTTTGCTCAATAATAGTAACCTTCAAGAGACTCCTAATCTTATTCTACCACTTACCTCAATGTTGACTTGCTCAATAATAGTAACCTGCAAGAGGCTCCTAATCTTATTCTACCACTTACCTTAATGTTGGCTTGCTCAATAATAGTAACCTTCAAGAGACTCCTAATCTTATTCTACCACTTACCTTAATGTTAGCTTGCTCAATAATAGTAACCTTCAAGAGACTCCTAATCTTCTTCTACCACTTACCTTAATGTCGCTTTGCTCAATAATAGTAACCTTCAAGAGACTCCTAATCTTATTCTACCACTTACCTTAATGTTAGCTTGCTCAATAATAGTAACCTTCAAGAGACTCCTAATCTTATTCTACCACTTACCTTAATGTCGCTTTGCTCAATAATAGTAACCTTCAAGAGACTCCTAATCTTATTCTACCACTTACCTTGATGTTAGCTTGCTCAATAATAGTAACCTTCAAGAGACTCCTAATCTTATTCTACCACTTACCTTAATGTCGCTTTGCTCAATAATAGTAACCTTCAAGAGACTCCTAATCTTATTCTACCACTTACCTTAATGTTGGCTTGCTCAATAAAAGTAACCTTCAAGAGACTCCTAATCTTATTCTACCACTTACCTTAATGTTGGCTTGCTCAATAATAGTAACCTGCAAGAGGCTCCTAATCTTATTCTACCACTTACCTTAATGTTGGCTTGCTCAATAAAAGTAACCTTCAAGAGACTCCTAATCTTATTCTACCACTTACCTTAATGTTAGCTTGCTCAATAATAGTAACCTTCAAGAGACTCCTAATCTTATTCTACCACTTACCTTAATGTTGGCTTGCTCAATAATAGTAACCTTCAAGAGATTCCTAATCTTATTCTACCACTTACCTTAATGTCGCTTTGCTCAATAATAGTAACCTTCAAGAGATTCCTAATCTTATTCTACCACTTACCTTAATGTCGCTTTGCTCAATAATAGTAACCTTCAAGAGATTCCTAATCTTATTCTACCACTTACCTTAATGTCGCTTTGCTCAATAATAGTAACCTTCAAGAGACTCCTAATCTTATTCTACCACTTACCTTAATGTTGGCTTGCTCAATAATAGTAACCTTCAAGAGACTCCTAATCTTATTCTACCACTTACCTTAATGTCGCTTTGCTCAATAATAGTAACCTTCAAGAGATTCCTAATCTTATTCTATCACTTACCTTAATGTCGCTTTGCTCAATAATAGTAACCTTCAAGAGACTCCTAATCTTATTCTACCACTTACCTTAATGTCGCTTTGCTCAATAATAGTAACCTTCAAGAGACTCCTAATCTTATTCTACCACTTACCTTAATGTCGCTTTGCTCAATAATAGTAACCTTCAAGAGACTCCTAATCTTATTCTACCACTTACCTTAATGTTGGCTTGCTCAATAATAGTAACCTTCAAGAGACTCCTAATCTTATTCTACCACTTACCTTAATGTCGCTTTGCTCAATAATAGTAACCTTCAAGAGACTCCTAATCTTATTCTACCACTTACCTTAATATCGCTTTGCTCAATAATAGTAACCTTCAAGAGATTCCTAATCTTATTCTACCACTTACCTTAATGTCGCTTTGCTCAATAATAGTAACCTTCAAGAGACTCCTAATCTTATTCTACCACTTACCTTAATGTTGGCTTGCTCAATAATAGTAACCTTCAAGAGACTCCTAATCTTCTTCTACCACTTACCTTAATGTCGCTTTGCTCAATAATAGTAACCTTCAAGAGACTCCTAATCTTATTCTACCACTTACCTTAATGTCGCTTTGCTCAATAATAGTAACCTTCAAGAGACTCCTAATCTTATTCTACCACTTACCTTAATGTCGCTTTGCTCAATAATAGTAACCTTCAAGAGACTCCTAATCTTATTCTACCACTTACCTTAATGTCGCTTTGCTCAATAATAGTAACCTTCAAGAGACTCCTAATCTTCTTCTACCACTTACCTTAATGTTGGCTTGCTCAATAATAGTAACCTTCAAGAGACTCCTAATCTTCTTCTACCACTTACCTTAATGTTGGCTTGCTCAATAATAGTAACCTTCAAGAGACTCCTAATCTTCTTCTACCACTTACCTTAATGTCGCTTTGCTCAATAATAGTAACCTTCAAGAGACTCCTAATCTTATTCTACCACTTACCTTAATGTCGCTTTGCTCAATAATAGTAACCTTCAAGAGACTCCTAATCTTATTCTACCACTTACCTTAATGTCGCTTTGCTCAATAATAGTAACCTTCAAGAGACTCCTAATCTTATTCTACCACTTACCTTAATGTCGCTTTGCTCAATAATAGTAACCTTCAAGAGACTCCTAATCTTCTTCTAAAACTTACCTTAATGTTGGCTTGCTCAATAATAGTAACCTTCAAGAGACTCCTAATCTTATTCTACCACTTACCTTAATGTCGCTTTGCTCAATAATAGTAACCTTCAAGAGATTCCTAATCTTATTCTATCACTTACCTTAATGTCGCTTTGCTCAATAATAGTAACCTTCAAGAGACTCCTAATCTTATTCTACCACTTACCTTAATGTCGCTTTGCTCAATAATAGTAACCTTCAAGAGACTCCTAATCTTATTCTACCACTTACCTTAATGTCGCTTTGCTCAATAATAGTAACCTTCAAGAGACTCCTAATCTTATTCTACCACTTACCTTAATGTTGGCTTGCTCAATAATAGTAACCTTCAAGAGACTCCTAATCTTATTCTACCACTTACCTTAATGTCGCTTTGCTCAATAATAGTAACCTTCAAGAGACTCCTAATCTTATTCTACCACTTACCTTAATATCGCTTTGCTCAATAATAGTAACCTTCAAGAGATTCCTAATCTTATTCTACCACTTACCTTAATGTCGCTTTGCTCAATAATAGTAACCTTCAAGAGACTCCTAATCTTATTCTACCACTTACCTTAATGTTGGCTTGCTCAATAATAGTAACCTTCAAGAGACTCCTAATCTTCTTCTACCACTTACCTTAATGTCGCTTTGCTCAATAATAGTAACCTTCAAGAGACTCCTAATCTTATTCTACCACTTACCTTAATGTCGCTTTGCTCAATAATAGTAACCTTCAAGAGACTCCTAATCTTATTCTACCACTTACCTTAATGTCGCTTTGCTCAATAATAGTAACCTTCAAGAGACTCCTAATCTTATTCTACCACTTACCTTAATGTCGCTTTGCTCAATAATAGTAACCTTCAAGAGACTCCTAATCTTATTCTACCACTTACCTTAATGTCGCTTTGCTCAATAATAGTAACCTTCAAGAGACTCCTAATCTTATTCTACCACTTACCTTAATGTCGCTTTGCTCAATAATAGTAACCTTCAAGAGACTCCTAATCTTCTTCTACCACTTACCTTAATGTTGGCTTGCTCAATAATAGTAACCTTCAAGAGACTCCTAATCTTCTTCTACCACTTACCTTAATGTCGCTTTGCTCAATAATAGTAACCTTCAAGAGACTCCTAATCTTATTCTACCACTTACCTTAATGTCGCTTTGCTCAATAATAGTAACCTTCAAGAGACTCCTAATCTTATTCTACCACTTACCTTAATGTCGCTTTGCTCAATAATAGTAACCTTCAAGAGACTCCTAATCTTATTCTACCACTTACCTTAATGTCGCTTTGCTCAATAATAGTAACCTTCAAGAGACTCCTAATCTTATTCTACCACTTACCTTAATGTCGCTTTGCTCAATAATAGTAACCTTCAAGAGACTCCTAATCTTCTTCTACCACTTACCTTAATGTCGCTTTGCTCAATAATAGTAAACTTCAAGAGACTCCTAATCTTATTCTACCACTTACCTTAATGTTGGCTTGCTCAATAATAGTAACCTTCAAGAGACTCCTAATCTTATTCTACCACTTACCTTAATGTCGCTTTGCTCAATAATAGTAACCTGCAAGAGACTCCTAATCTTATTCTACCACTTACCTTAATATCGCTTTGCTCAATAATAGTAACCTTCAAGAGACTCCTAATCTTATTCCACCACTTAACTTAATCTGCATATGATTTATTGTTCCACTCTCAAGGTCGCTGTAATTAGATTTGTGTGAAATTGAAAAAAATATAGGTTTAAAATTCTGATTTACTCAACAGTTATTGCTTCGTTAATTTAATAAAAGAAAAACCTGTGATTTGCAGATAAACCAAAAGTTCATTATTCAAAAGTTATTTACAAAGTTTAATGAATTGGATTGTCACCTGTTCGTAGAATGGTCTTCATGTCTCGTCCGTTCGTATGACCATCTATACAATTCACAATCACTTATCGACGATTTTACTTTCACTCTGCTAACAACTCGTAGGTTGCTATTTAAGATTCAACTTCCAACGATTTATTATTTCCCCTCGCAACTTTCCGGTGACTTTACTTAATACTTTACTACGATTTGGAAGTAGCTTGACCGACGTCTGTTCTCTTCGAACTTTCCTGGGTTTCTATAGTTCCTCCCAAACATCTAACCTTTTGCACCTCTTATCCCTTCTCTTCTAGTTTAAACCAATCACATTTCTTCAATTGAACTTATATCGTAATTTAAAAAAATCTATCGTCTTTTTGAAACTGACTTTTTTTAACAGTATAATACCAAGTTTTTTATCTAGTGTTTTGAAGCGCCCTTGCGTCTTAAAACTGACCTTTTTTGAGAATTTATAACTCAAAGTAATAATGTTCTTTTGTCCTTGAACATTGTATTGTTAATTTTAGAAAACTTGATTTGTTGTTCCTTTTCGAGTCTCTGCTCACATACCGTTATAATGTATATACATACACTAATATCAGAATTTTATATACTTTAAAGTTATCAGAACATTTAAATAACCAGAACAACAAACAGTAAAAGTACAGAAGAAAACAAAAGAACAAAGAATTAAAAGTAGATAATGGTTTGTGGTTAAAAGATACAACGGTAGAAGAATAAATACAAAACAACCAAATAAAGCTACTAAATAAAGCTATAAATTTCATCTAGATGAAATAAAAAGAAATACAAGGTCAACTTATCGCGCAAATAAGTTATTTCTTTGATTCTATTGTAGCTCCACGTAATTGATGTGGTGCTTCTAAAACTCATGAGTTATCATAGCATGTCGAATTCGAAGACACCTCTCCGCAGTTAATTCTTCAAATTACGTACAAAAATATGCTTGAATAGATCTTATTAAAGATTAAAACCTTTGTAGATTTAGTATAAACCATGTCACTAGGTCGTAATTTCTTATTTGTTTGGCCCGTTTGGTGTCGTATTTAATAATTAAAATAACAACGAATAAAAATGGGGTATAATAATTATATTTCACTGACATTTTTAAAAAATATCTTTTCTTCTATAAAATACTTTCATTAATAAGTACTCTCTTCTTAATTAGAACCTGTCTCCTTGCTTTCATGTCAAATCATCTGATTTGAATATTATTCTAAGCCCAGTTGTAAAATTAAAGAAGCTTGCCAGGGAGACAAATAAAGCCGCATTCCGGAAATTATATTTTTTCCCAAGCCAATAAACCAGTTCTCATGAAGTGCCAAGTGGCCTACAATGGCTGAGTGGTTAGCAGGTTTTCCCTTACTGAATTTTGAGAATGTGACGTAATGGGATGAGACCTCTTGTCGTTGGTTTGTATTTTTGTGGCAGTGAGAAACATTTAGGATATTATAAACAAAAGATTAAATAGGCTACAACTCACAATTATAAAACTTTAATATCAGATGCGTTTCAATGACATTATGTCATCATCCTCAGTGATGCTACACAATTTAAACTTAAAAAAATTGAACATAACCTATAATATTTTAACAAAAGAGAAAATTAGGCATTGCCAAATTTACAACCACGGCTAATAATATATTGAACAACATATGATAACTACAAATATTTAATTTTGGTGAACTATAATCATAATAAAACTTATTATTAACAAAATTATTTAATTAATCACTTAAACAATAGTCTGTGACTATAACAATAGTTTAATATAGAAGACACTGATCAAGATCGGCACATAGCGATCGAAAACGTTCTGTCTTAGTTAGTTTTAACAAATTTACTAAATTCAAAGTTCGGATAGTCATGAACCATTGTTTAAGTGATTAATAAGATTCACCGAACGTAATGAAGTATAAAATTCAAGAAATAATTTAAGTTAAAGACAATATTTAACATAAAATTAATTTGCAATAATATTTAATTTTGAGTTGGCAATTCATTATTAACAATTTTATACTTATTTATATTTATAAATAAAATTTCCGATGCATCTAATTCATTAAAATTTATCACATTTTTTAAAACAACAACATTTTTACTTTTAAACATGTGTTTCTCGTCCAAACAATGCTTCGACATAGCTTACTTTTCAGGCCTATTATATTTAAAATGGGAAAAATGTTCTTTTGCCCTAACTTGTGTTTCTTTTAGTTTGTCCAATATATATCATCTGACATACTTCACACTGAAAACTAGAAAATGAAATAAGTTAATATATCAAATAGCGACAGAAAATCTATAATCTATTCCTCAAACATATTATATTGATAAAGTCGTCATCATCAGTGAGTAAAACTTATACTAGACCCAAGGTAAAGTTACGACTACCTTAACTAGTCATATTATAAATAATATTCGAGCTGGCTTGTAAGGGAAAAGTATAATTAAAGAATAAATATGCTACAACTCACAAATATAAAATCTTTATTTTCAAACACGTTTCAACGACAATTTGTCTTCATCCACAGTGGTGCTACACAAATCAAACTAAACTTAACTAAAAAAAAAATAAATAAATTTAAAAAAAATGTTTTAAAAACACTAAACATAACCTTTATATAGGTTATGTTTAGTGTTTTTTTTAAAAATTTTATAGTTAAGCTTAATTTGATTTGTGTAGCATCACTGAGGATGACGACAAATTGTCGTTGAAACACGTATGAAATAAAGTTTTTATATTTGTGAGTTGTAGCATCTTTATTCTTTAATTATAGTCATATTATGTTCTAGAGTTATATAGACGTTTATGTATGTATGTAGAGTCATATAACATAGAGTTATAGTTCAGATGTGATATTAGTAATAGCGATTAATGGTTGTCAAAAAAACGTGTTTTAGGAATAAATTACTATTGGTCGTATATAATTCAGCTTTGAAATTGATAATGGTTTATTATTTTCTCTGTCTAGATTCTCATGAATAACCTCCTAGCTCATTCGTTTAAAAGGGCAGTGAATACACATTTCATTGGCCAATCTTAACGGAGTATAATTGTACTATGCGGATCAATATGTAGGTTGAAGGGTGAACTTGGCGTCGAGTCAAGTTACAGTAACTTGAGAAGGATTCAAAAACTTGAGCAATTGTTTGAAAAATAAGTAATATTAGAGTTAGTAGTTGACAGTTTTATATGTCTTAGAACGAGGTTTTATTATCAGAAAACTATATTTAATATAACGGGGAAACGTTTAAATTATATTTAACAACAATTTTTTTTCCATTTTATCAATCGTGAGTATATACAATCGACATTATTATTCTATAAAAACTCTGGGTTTAGTTGCAAATACAGTAGAACCTCTCTAACTCGTCACGTTCGGGATCGAGGGGTGACGAATTCGAGAAAAAGACGATGTAACTTATGTTGTACTTAGAGTATATGTGTCGGCCAACAACACTATACATAACATAAAAACACTATCAGCCTGCAGTACAGTTCGTAATTAAACATACAGTAAGTAACTCTATTTTCATAAAACGTAAAACACATATTGCAGTACCTTGCAAGAACGATAACACTAGCAAGAAAAAATACTTTATATTAAATCTATTCAAGTTTCAGTTTTTAAAAAAGTCTATAATTTTCTTGTAGTTTTTGTGTTGTACATCTTGAGGTTTTTATAGAAATTACACTTGTTTGTATTAACTTGGCAAAAGAAACACTACTTACTGATTTATTCAGCAGACGCGTTTCGCACTAGGTCAGCGCATTATTCAATGCTGTGCATTACTGACAAGACTGCTGCTCAGGTGCGTTGTGTTGTTGTAGGTCTGTGGTATATTTCTGTTCTGTTGTATGTTATTGTTCATAGAATAGTTGTTAATTACGTGCTGTAATATAGTATTTGTTTGTGAGTGTGTTTTGTCATTTAGAATGTGTTGTGGATAGTATTTATGGTGTTTATATATCTCATAGTTTTCTACTGTGTTAAGTATGTTTTTTTTTAAATTTTTATGTAGTGTAGGGTTTTTAGATTGGCGTCTATGTCAGTCAGTGAGTGTTTTGTATGTGTATGACACAAAATTCACAGCATTGATTAATGCGCTGACCTAGCGCGAAACGCGTCTGCTGAACAAATCAGTAAGTAGTGGTTTTTGCCAAGTTAACACAAATGTAATTTCTATAATTTTCTTTTGTACTAAAGAATTTTTTTCTGATAGCGCTTATACTATGTGACAGTGCAGACGATGTTTGTTATAGGTGACGAATACGGTGACGATTTACAAAAGGTGACGAATTAAAGTGTTCAAGAGAGATTCTATACTAGTATTTCAATCTGATATGTAGCAAAAACTTTACGAAATTGACGATTTGCAAGCGATTCATGCGTGTTAACATGTATTCTACAAAGATAACTTGAAATTAGGACGCTATTGACAATGGGTTTACTTAGAAGAAGGCCAATGCGTTGTTGTTCCCCTCAGAACAGCTTTGGCTCCCTGGTCAGAAGAAAACTAACAATTCGGTCATTCCCAGTGTTGCACGATCTATACAGTCACGCCATATTTAAATGTTCCCGAATAGTTTCAAAGTGGCTATTCCCAGCAAAAGTATAAAACACCTTGAGTGCCTCACAAAGTGTGCACTATAATACGCGGAAGAAGGTGTAATGCCCAAAGGCGTGTGTGGCAGTGTAGTGGGCTGTTGTCTTCTCGTGACAAGTTTATCTGCCTTTTGTACCGAGAGGTGGTACAGAGAACATACTTCCAGGTCCAGAGTGACCCTCTTTATCGCCTTGACAACATTCTCAAAATTATTAAGTGTTTTCGACACATTTTTGTATGAACAGGAATTCCTAACTTTATTGTAGATTAAACACAGTAGTGGGCTGTTGTCTTCTCGTGACAACTTTATCTGCCTTTTGTACCGAGAGGTGGTACAGAGAACATATTTCCAGGGCCAGAGTGACCCTCTTTATTGCCTTGACAACATTCTCAAAATTATTAAGTGTTTTCGGCACATTTTTGTATGAACAGAAATTCCTAACTTTATTGTAGATTAAACACAGTAGTGGGCTGTTGTCTTCTCGTGACAACTTTATCTGCCTTTTGTACCGAGAGGTGGTACAGAGAACATACTTCCAGGTCCAGAGTGACCCTCTTTATCGCCTTGACAACATTCTCAAAATTATTAAGTGTTTTCGACACATTTTTGTATGAACAGGAATTCCTAACTTTATTGTAGATTAAACACAGTAGTGGGCTGTTGTCTTCTCGTGACAACTTTATCTGCCTTTTGTACCGAGAGGTGGTACAGAGAACATACTTCCAGGTCCAGAGTGACCCTCTTTATCGCCTTGACAACATTCTCAAAATTATTAAGTGTTTTCGACACATTTTTGTATGAACAGGAATTCCTAACTTTATTGTAGATTAAACACAGTAGTGGGCTGTTGTCTTCTCGTGACAACTTTATCTGCCTTTTGTACCGAGAGGTGGTACAGAGAACATACTTCCAGGTCCAGAGTGACCCTCTTTATCGCCTTGACAACATTCTCAAAATTATTAAGTGTTTTCGACACATTTTTGTATGAACAGGAATTCCTAACTTTATTGTAGATTAAACACAGTAGTGGGCTGTTGTCTTCTCGTGACAACTTTATCTGCCTTTTGTACCGAGAGGTGGTACAGAGAACATACTTCCAGGTCCAGAGTGACCCTCTTTATCGCCTTGACAACATTCTCAAAATTATTAAGTGTTTTCGACACATTTTTGTATGAACAGGAATTCCTAACTTTATTGTAGATTAAACACAGTAGTGGGCTGTTGTCTTCTCGTGACAACTTTATCTGCCTTTTGTACCGAGAGGTGGTACAGAGAACATACTTCCAGGTCCAGAGTGACCCTCTTTATCGCCTTGACAACATTCTCAAAATTATTAAGTGTTTTCGACACATTTTTGTATGAACAGGAATTCCTAACTTTATTGTAGATTAAACACAGTAGTGGGCTGTTGTCTTCTCGTGACAACTTTATCTGCCTTTTGTACCGAGAGGTGGTACAGAGAACATAGTTCCAGGTCCAGAGTGACCCTCTTTATCGCCTTGACAACATTCTCAAAATTATTAAGTGTTTTCGACACATTTTTGTATGAACAGGAATTCCTAACTTTATTGTAAATTAAACACAGTAGTGGGCTGTTGTCTTCTCGTGACAACTTTATCTGCCTTTTGTACCGAGAGGTGGTACAGAGAACATACTTCCAGGTCCAGAGTGACCCTCTTTATCGCCTTGACAACATTCTCAAAATTATTAAGTGTTTTCGACACATTTTTGTATGAACAGGAATTCCTAACTTTATTGTAGATTAAACACAGTAGTGGGCTGTTGTCTTCTCGTGACAACTTTATCTGCCTTTTGTACCGAGAGGTGGTACAGAGAACATAGTTCCAGGTCCAGAGTGACCCTCTTTATCGCCTTGACAACATTCTCAAAATTATTAAGTGTTTTCGACACATTTTTGTATGAACAGGAATTCCTAACTTTATTGTAAATTAAACACAGTAGTGGGCTGTTGTCTTCTCGTGACAACTTTATCTGCCTTTTGTACCGAGAGGTGGTACAGAGAACATACTTCCAGGTCCAGAGTGACCCTCTTTATCGCCTTGACAACATTCTCAAAATTATTAAGTGTTTTCGACACATTTTTGTATGAACAGGAATTCCTAACTTTATTGTAGATTAAACACAGTAGTGGGCTGTTGTCTTCTCGTGACAACTTTATCTGCCTTTTGTACCGAGAGGTGGTACAGAGAACATACTTCCAGGTCCAGAGTGACCCTCTTTATCGCCTTGACAACATTCTCAAAATTATTAAGTGTTTTCGACACATTTTTGTATGAACAGGAATTCCTAACTTTATTGTAGATTAAACACAGTAGTGGGCTGTTGTCTTCTCGTGACAACTTTATCTGCCTTTTGTACCGAGAGGTGGTACAGAGAACATACTTCCAGGTCCAGAGTGACCCTCTTTATCGCCTTGACAACATTCTCAAAATTATTAAGTGTTTTCGACACATTTTTGTATGAACAGGAATTCCTAACTTTATTGTAGATTAAACACAGTAGTGGGCTGTTGTCTTCTCGTGACAACTTTATCTGCCTTTTGTACCGAGAGGTGGTACAGAGAACATACTTCCAGGTCCAGAGTGACCCTCTTTATCGCCTTGACAACATTCTCAAAATTATTAAGTGTTTTCGACACATTTTTGTATGAACAGGAATTCCTAACTTTATTGTAGATTAAACACAGTAGTGGGCTGTTGTCTTCTCGTGACAACTTTATCTGCCTTTTGTACCGAGAGGTGGTACAGAGAACATACTTCCAGGTCCAGAGTGACCCTCTTTATCGCCTTGACAACATTCTCAAAATTATTAAGTGTTTTCGACACATTTTTGTATGAACAGGAATTCCTAACTTTATTGTAGATTAAACACAGTAGTGGGCTGTTGTCTTCTCGTGACAACTTTATCTGCCTTTTGTACCGAGAGGTGGTACAGAGAACATAGTTCCAGGTCCAGAGTGACCCTCTTTATCGCCTTGACAACATTCTCAAAATTATTAAGTGTTTTCGACACATTTTTGTATGAACAGGAATTCCTAACTTTATTGTAAATTAAACACAGTAGTGGGCTGTTGTCTTCTCGTGACAACTTTATCTGCCTTTTGTACCGAGAGGTGGTACAGAGAACATACTTCCAGGTCCAGAGTGACCCTCTTTATCGCCTTGACAACATTCTCAAAATTATTAAGTGTTTTCGACACATTTTTGTATGAACAGGAATTCCTAACTTTATTGTAGATTAAACACAGTAGTGGGCTGTTGTCTTCTCGTGACAACTTTATCTGCCTTTTGTACCGAGAGGTGGTACAGAGAACATACTTCCAGGTCCAGAGTGACCCTCTTTATCGCCTTGACAACATTCTCAAAATTATTAAGTGTTTTCGACACATTTTTGTATGAACAGGAATTCCTAACTTTATTGTAGATTAAACACAGTAGTGGGCTGTTGTCTTCTCGTGACAACTTTATCTGCCTTTTGTACCGAGAGGTGGTACAGAGAACATACTTCCAGGTCCAGAGTGACCCTCTTTATCGCCTTGACAACATTCTCAAAATTATTAAGTGTTTTCGACACATTTTTGTATGAACAGGAATTCCTAACTTTATTGTAGATTAAACACAGTAGTGGGCTGTTGTCTTCTCGTGACAACTTTATCTGCCTTTTGTACCGAGAGGTGGTACAGAGAACATACTTCCAGGTCCAGAGTGACCCTCTTTATCGCCTTGACAACATTCTCAAAATTATTAAGTGTTTTCGACACATTTTTGTATGAACAGGAATTCCTAACTTTATTGTAGATTAAACACAGTAGTGGGCTGTTGTCTTCTCGTGACAACTTTATCTGCCTTTTGTACCGAGAGGTGGTACAGAGAACATACTTCCAGGTCCAGAGTGACCCTCTTTATCGCCTTGACAACATTCTCAAAATTATTAAGTGTTTTCGACACATTTTTGTATGAACAGGAATTCCTAACTTTATTGTAGATTAAACACAGTAGTGGGCTGTTGTCTTCTCGTGACAACTTTATCTGCCTTTTGTACCGAGAGGTGGTACAGAGAACATACTTCGAGGTCCAGAGTGACCCTCTTTATCGCCTTGACAACATTCTCAAAATTATTAAGTGTTTTCGACACATTTTTGTATGAACAGGAATTCCTAACTTTATTGTAGATTAAACACAGTAGTGGGCTGTTGTCTTCTCGTGACAACTTTATCTGCCTTTTGTACCGAGAGGTGGTACAGAGAACATACTTCCAGGTCCAGAGTGACCCTCTTTATCGCCTTGACAACATTCTCAAAATTATTAAGTGTTTTCGACACATTTTTGTATGAACAGGAATTCCTAACTTTATTGTAGATTAAACACAGTAGTGGGCTGTTGTCTTCTCGTGACAACTTTATCTGCCTTTTGTACCGAGAGGTGGTACAGAGAACATACTTCCAGGTCCAGAGTGACCCTCTTTATCGCCTTGACAACATTCTCAAAATTATTAAGTGTTTTCGACACATTTTTGTATGAACAGGAATTCCTAACTTTATTGTAGATTAAACACAGTAGTGGGCTGTTGTCTTCTCGTGACAACTTTATCTGCCTTTTGTACCGAGAGGTGGTACAGAGAACATACTTCCAGGTCCAGAGTGACCCTCTTTATCGCCTTGACAACATTCTCAAAATTATTAAGTGTTTTCGACACATTTTTGTATGAACAGGAATTCCTAACTTTATTGTAGATTAAACACAGTAGTGGGCTGTTGTCTTCTCGTGACAACTTTATCTGCCTTTTGTACCGAGAGGTGGTACAGAGAACATACTTCCAGGTCCAGAGTGACCCTCTTTATCGCCTTGACAACATTCTCAAAATTATTAAGTGTTTTCGACACATTTTTGTATGAACAGGAATTCCTAACTTTATTGTAGATTAAACACAGTAGTGGGCTGTTGTCTTCTCGTGACAACTTTATCTGCCTTTTGTACCGAGAGGTGGTACAGAGAACATACTTCCAGGTCCAGAGTGACCCTCTTTATCGCCTTGACAACATTCTCAAAATTATTAAGTGTTTTCGACACATTTTTGTATGAACAGGAATTCCTAACTTTATTGTAGATTAAACACAGTAGTGGGCTGTTGTCTTCTCGTGACAACTTTATCTGCCTTTTGTACCGAGAGGTGGTACAGAGAACATACTTCGAGGTCCAGAGTGACCCTCTTTATCGCCTTGACAACATTCTCAAAATTATTAAGTGTTTTCGACACATTTTTGTATGAACAGGAATTCCTAACTTTATTGTAGATTAAACACAGTAGTGGGCTGTTGTCTTCTCGTGACAACTTTATCTGCCTTTTGTACCGAGAGGTGGTACAGAGAACATAGTTCCAGGGCCAGAGTGACCCTCTTTATCGCCTTGACAACATTCTCAAAATTATTAAGTGTTTTCGACACATTTTTGTATGAACAGGAATTCCTAACTTTATTGTAGATTAAACACAGTAGTGGGCTGTTGTCTTCTCGTGACAACTTTATCTGCCTTTTGTACCGAGAGGTGGTACAGAGAACATAGTTCCAGGTCCAGAGTGACCCTCTTTATTGCCTTGACAACATTCTCAAAATTATTAAGTGTTTTCGACACATTTTTGTATGAACAGGAATTCCTAACTTTATTGTAGATTAAACACAGTAGTGGGCTGTTGTCTTCTCGTGACAACTTTATCTGCCTTTTGTACCGAGAGGTGGTACAGAGAACATACTTCCAGGTCCAGAGTGACCCTCTTTATCGCCTTGACAACATTCTCAAAATTATTAAGTGTTTTCGACACATTTTTGTATGAACAGGAATTCCTAACTTTATCGTAGATTAAACACAGTAGTGGGCTGTTGTCTTCTCGTGACAACTTTATCTGCCTTTTGTACCGAGAGGTGGTACAGAGAACATACTTCCAGGTCCAGAGTGACCCTCTTTATCGCCTTGACAACATTCTCAAAATTATTAAGTGTTTTCGACACATTTTTGTATGAACAGGAATTCCTAACTTTATTGTAGATTAAACACAGTAGTGGGCTGTTGTCTTCTCGTGACAACTTTATCTGCCTTTTGTACCGAGAGGTGGTACAGAGAACATACTTCCAGGTCCAGAGTGACCCTCTTTATCGCCTTGACAACATTCTCAAAATTATTAAGTGTTTTCGACACATTTTTGTATGAACAGGAATTCCTAACTTTATTGTAAATTAAACACAGTAGTGGGCTGTTGTCTTCTCGTGACAACTTTATCTGCCTTTTGTACCGAGAGGTGGTACAGAGAACATACTTCCAGGTCCAGAGTGACCCTCTTTATCGCCTTGACAACATTCTCAAAATTATTAAGTGTTTTCGACACATTTTTGTATGAACAGGAATTCCTAACTTTATTGTAGATTAAACACAGTAGTGGGCTGTTGTCTTCTCGTGACAACTTTATCTGCCTTTTGTACCGAGAGGTGGTACAGAGAACATACTTCCAGGTCCAGAGTGACCCTCTTTATCGCCTTGACAACATTCTCAAAATTATTAAGTGTTTTCGACACATTTTTGTATGAACAGGAATTCCTAACTTTATTGTAGATTAAACACAGTAGTGGGCTGTTGTCTTCTCGTGACAACTTTATCTGCCTTTTGTACCGAGAGGTGGTACAGAGAACATACTTCCAGGTCCAGAGTGACCCTCTTTATCGCCTTGACAACATTCTCAAAATTATTAAGTGTTTTCGACACATTTTTGTATGAACAGGAATTCCTAACTTTATTGTAGATTAAACACAGTAGTGGGCTGTTGTCTTCTCGTGACAACTTTATCTGCCTTTTGTACCGAGAGGTGGTACAGAGAACATACTTCCAGGTCCAGAGTGACCCTCTTTATCGCCTTGACAACATTCTCAAAATTATTAAGTGTTTTCGACACATTTTTGTATGAACAGGAATTCCTAACTTTATTGTAGATTAAACACAGTAGTGGGCTGTTGTCTTCTCGTGACAACTTTATCTGCCTTTTGTACCGAGAGGTGGTACAGAGAACATACTTCCAGGTCCAGAGTGACCCTCTTTATCGCCTTGACAACATTCTCAAAATTATTAAGTGTTTTCGACACATTTTTGTATGAACAGAAATTCCTAACTTTATTGTAGATTAAACACAGTAGTGGGCTGTTGTCTTCTCGTGACAACTTTATCTGCCTTTTGTACCGAGAGGTGGTACAGAGAACATACTTCCAGGTCCAGAGTGACCCTCTTTATCGCCTTGACAACATTCTCAAAATTATTAAGTGTTTTCGACACATTTTTGTATGAACAGGAATTCCTAACTTTATTGTAGATTAAACACAGTAGTGGGCTGTTGTCTTCTCGTGACAACTTTATCTGCCTTTTGTACCGAGAGGTGGTACAGAGAACATACTTCCAGGTCCAGAGTGACCCTCTTTATCGCCTTGACAACATTCTCAAAATTATTAAGTGTTTTCGACACATTTTTGTATGAACAGGAATTCCTAACTTTATTGTAGATTAAACACAGTAGTGGGCTGTTGTCTTCTCGTGACAACTTTATCTGCCTTTTGTACCGAGAGGTGGTACAGAGAACATACTTCCAGGTCCAGAGTGACCCTCTTTATCGCCTTGACAACATTCTCAAAATTATTAAGTGTTTTCGACACATTTTTGTATGAACAGGAATTCCTAACTTTATTGTAGATTAAACACAAAATAAGGAAACAGAAAACCGACTGTTATTGGAGATTAGTTCTAAGCAACAACCAAACTTCTTGGGGCCAAACAAACACTTGCACTATTCTTTGAGCTTAGCTTGTGAAATTATGTTCAAACAAAAACATACATAAAACTCACAAATTAATCAGTTATTTATTCATACGCGTTTCAATGACAAAGTCATCATCATCATCAGTGAGTGTTACTACTACAAACTCTAACTTACAACTGGTATAATACTGTATAACAATCTATTACTCTCACTTAAATCTCTTCTGATTGTTTAATAACTTATACACATTGAAAACAAATCACAAAAATTTGAATAACTTTTTCAAATTATTCTTATGAATAATAATTGTTAAGAAAAACGTAAAAACATTCACAGCAGCAGCAAACCTGCAATTCTATTCAAAATACAGTACAAAAAGATGTCATGGCGACCACGTAACATAGTTCAAAGTTTCACAGCAATGTGCAGCAGTTATCATTCAAAAACAGCACGTCTCCGTTTGAGCCGCCGTCCTCGTTTTGTACAACTTTCCCCTACGAAATCAGCTAAAAGTCTAATTAAATTTCTTTTGATGATGACTTTGTCATTGAAACGCGTATGAGTCACTAAATGATTAATTTGTGAGTTTTGTGTATGTTTTTATTTGTTTTAAATACTAGCACAATAATCACATATAAATACACACTTAAAAATTAAATTTATTGTTAACATGTATTTGTAGGTCTAGATCACTGTAACTGTCAAAAGTGGTATAAGAAGAGCACCTCCTATTTATAAGTAAGGACTTGTAGAGATTGTTGGAGTAATTGTACAATTATGTTATATAATTTCTATTTCTATAATAATATCAACACTTATCAATCTTTTTGTAAATAGTTATTATTAATATACACTTTATAGTATGTATGTTATAACCTGTCTTCTGACCTCTTGGTTACTGGGTTTGGCCCAGACGTGTCTTAGCGCTTGCAGCCTTCCCATAGCTATTTTCTTAATGATTCATGTACAATCATCCCCACTAAGTAAATAAACTCCACGCCCTAATCATAGTTTTTTAAATTCTTTAAAATATCTGATAAGTAAGTAAAAATACGAAAAAAAGATACCAAACGAGACAATTTGATAAAAAACAAACACTATAGGTCGTAGCTTGTTTATGAGTAGTAACGACCAAGTCCTTTAATTACTCATAACAATCAATTATGGTGAGTTTGTTATCGTTTTCTTGTATTTATGTACTTTACAAATGTTCAATAGAAATTTAAAAATTATGATTAGTTTAAGGAAATTAATTTACTTATTGTACATCACTTTTATTTTCCTAATGAGTGGTACTTTTTACTTTTAAGGTTATTTTATCTGAAGTAATTTGAAATTGTATATTTTATGTGAACAACCTTTGCTCCTATGATTTTCTGAATGTTTTTGAAATTATAATAACTAATTTTGTAGTTTAAAACTAGTTATATATATATATATTTTTTTTTAATACGGTTGAAATATCAACAATATAGTGGAGCTCATTATAGTCTACACACACTATTAATAAAAACATTTTTCTCGAAGGAAAAAGGTTGAAATCGTTCAAACGTTGGGACTGCAAGAATTATGTTCAGTAATTGTTCTTCGCCTCTAACCTATTTTCTTCGTCATCTTGTTGGTAGGCTACTTAGACATTAATCAGATCTGAAAAAGGACAGTTCAGGGATCTGTCTCGTAAATGCCTACTCTCTCTCTCTCCTCTCTCTCTCTCTCTCTCTCTCTCTCTCTGTCTGTCTCTGTCTCTCGGGATCCATTAAAAAATATTGTTCCTGTTATTGAAACCTGAAATCTCGATTGACTCCTAATTGCAAGTGATGCGCGGTCTTCCTCTTACCCGTCTCCCATGGGATCATCTCAAAGATAATGAAATATGTTTCCGAAAATTTTCTTTGGGCATTTATTGGACGAGTCCGTACCTTTTCATTTGGTTTTTGTTTTGTTCCAATAACTCTACAATTATATTTTTAAATTTGACATATTAACCCGTTGTTTTAGTTGTCACACGTCTCAACTTTAAGGCATCATACTTTTCACAGTTGTGCTATATATATAGTACCTATTTGTAAGAGATACTGTTTGATCCCATATTATCCAACTTTAAGGCATCATACTTTTCACAGTTGTGCTATATATATAGTACCTATTT
Source organism: Prosapia bicincta (assembly GCA_036971475.1). Lineage (NCBI taxonomy): Eukaryota > Metazoa > Arthropoda > Insecta > Hemiptera > Cercopidae > Prosapia > Prosapia bicincta. Next base: position 151,240,631 of record JBAIZL010000001.1, on the reverse strand, counting down.
GTAAGAGATACTGTTTGATCCCATATTATCCAACTTTAAGGCATCATACTTTTCACAGTTGTGCTATATATATAGTACCTATTTGTAAGAGATACTGTTTGATCCCATATTATCCAACTTTAAGGCATCATACTTTTCACAGTTGTGCTATATATATAGTACCTATTTGTAAGAGATACTGTTTGATCCCATATTATCCAACTTTAAGGCATCATACTTTTCACAGTTGTGCTATATATATAGTACCTATTTGTAAGAGATACTGTTTGATCCCATATTATCCAACTTTAAGGCATCATACTTTTCACAGTTGTGCTATATATATAGTACCTATTTGTAAGAGATACTGTTTGATCCCATATTATCCAACTTTAAGGCATCATACTTTTCACAGTTGTGCTATATATATAGTACCTATTTGTAAGAGATACTGTTTGATCCCATATTATCCAACTTTAAGGCATCATACTTTTCACAGTTGTGCTATATATATAGTACCTATTTGTAAGAGATACTGTTTGATCCCATATTATCCAACTTTAAGGCATCATACTTTTCACAGTTGTGCTATATATATAGTACCTATTTGTAAGAGATACTGTTTGATCCCATATTATCCAACTTTAAGGCATCATACTTTTCACAGTTGTGCTATATATATAGTACCTATTTGTAAGAGATACTGTTTGATCCCATATTATCCAACTTTAAGGCATCATACTTTTCACAGTTGTGCTATATATATAGTACCTATTTGTAAGAGATACTGTTTGATCCCATATTATCCAACTTTAAGGCATCATACTTTTCACAGTTGTGCTATATATATAGTACCTATTTGTAAGAGATACTGTTTGATCCCATATTATCCAACTTTAAGGCATCATACTTTTCACAGTTGTGCTATATATATAGTACCTATTTGTAAGAGATACTGTTTGATCCCATATTATCCAACTTTAAGGCATCATACTTTTCACAGTTGTGCTATATATATAGTACCTATTTGTAAGAGATACTGTTTGATCCCATATTATCCAACTTTAAGGCATCATACTTTTCACAGTTGTGCTATATATATAGTACCTATTTGTAAGAGATACTGTTTGATCCCATATTATCCAACTTTAAGGCATCATACTTTTCACAGTTGTGCTATATATATAGTACCTATTTGTAAGAGATACTGTTTGATCCCATATTATCCAACTTTAAGGCATCATACTTTTCACAGTTGTGCTATATATATAGTACCTATTTGTAAGAGATACTGTTTGATCCCATATTATCCAACTTTAAGGCATCATACTTTTCACAGCTGTGCTATATATATAGTACCTATTTGTAAGATATACTGTTTGATCCCATATTATCCAACTTTAAGGCATCATACTTTTCACAGTTGTGCTATATAATATAGTACCTATTTGTAAGAGATACTGTTTGATCCCATATTATCCAACTTTAAGGCATCATACTTTTCACAGTTGTGCTATATATATAGTACCTATTTGTAAGAGATACTGTTTGATCCCATATTATCCAACTTTAAGGCATCATACTTTTCACAGCTGTGCTATATATATAGTACCTATTTGTAAGAGATACTGTTTGATCCCATATTATCCAACTTTAAGGCATCATACTTTTCACAGTTGTGCTATATAATATAGTACCTATTTGTAAGAGATACTGTTTGATCCCATATTATCCAACTTTAAGGCATCATACTTTTCACAGTTGTGCTATATATATAGTACCTATTTGTAAGAGATACTGTTTGATCCCATATTATCCAACTTTAAGGCATCATACTTTTCACAGTTGTGCTATATAATATAGTACCTATTTATAAGAGATACTGTTTGATCCCATATTATCCTGGTTATTCTTTTCGCATTTCCTTTATCTATTCTTCCAAGAAGCACTCACCAGGATGCTTACCTCGTACCTGAATATATCGTAGTCTGTGATTACTTGTTCATCTTCTAGCGCAGGGATGTCCAACTTCCAAAGCCTAGAGGGCCAAAATTAAACCCCTGAGCGTGGTCGCGGGCCACATGGTAATACTTCAATTTAAATTTAAAATAGTGGTAGGAGTGTAAGTAAAGTTAAAACAAATTATTAACAGTCGTTGTCTTTCTCAAGACTCAGGTGTTGTTTTTACACAAATAAGAAAAACTATAGAAAAAATTGTTTTATTAATCAACACAAACAGTGAAATGAGAATTCAAATATATTTTATTTTAGTGTATACATGGTGGTCGGTCAGTTACATGCCCGAGGAGGAATATCCACTTCTAGTTCGGCTGTAGCCAACCTCATGAGATGAAGTAGAGGTACATCAGAAAACCTGTTTCTGTTTTGTTTTTTTTTATAAAATTCATCGACTAAAACATGTTTACATAGGTATGTACTTCCAAACATTGATGACATTTCTAGTCCGAAATCTCGCAAGATTGGGATCTCTCTTTAGAAAGCAATATAAAAATATCATGAGCCTTCTGTTGGCATGGCCAGCTCTAGAGATACGGTATAAGATGCAAACAATGAATACGTTTGAGAATGCGGTTTTACTAAGCATACCCGTTTGTTGTTTAAGCTTCTTCTTTAAATCTCCAACTAATGTTACCCGACTCTCGTCTGTATATGCATCACATGCATTGTTGAGTAATGTCTTCTCACATTATATTCCTTAGGCACTGACACAACTTTCATGCACACCAAACACTGCAGTTTCCCATCATTGTTAACAATCAGCTGATCACTCTCCCAACTTTCCTTGTAAATCCTGTTTTCGGTATCAATTTTACTTTTTACCGATTTCCTACTCATCATTGTACCAGTATCAAAGTTCAACACGAACTATACACTTTCCATTAAATTATTAGATCCCTGTCAAGATAAAGGCATTTCAGGTAATTTTCTGATATTTTTTGTCCAATAAGATTTCGCGGGCCGTGAAAAATTGCATGGCGGGCCGCATACCGCTCGCGAGCCGCCAGTTGGACATCCCTGTTCTAGCGTAAGGTTCGTTCACCGCTGATACATAGGCCTGTATAATTTAATTTTCCTTTTTATTTCATTAACTTCCTCATTCTGATAAACCTATTCATCACCCTTCTAGCCCTGAATGTACAGTCTAGACGCAAGTAGGGAAAAAGCAATTTGTGGGTTAATGTTGCATAGATCGATTGAATATAAGTCACCGTTAATAACATGAGTTATCACTTCAAATATAGTTTTAAGTAAATATTAGAATTGTAAAATATAAGAGTTATATAACATTAGTAATATCACAAAGGTTGAAGGTTTTTCTGCTTGGACAGAGTCCTATTGTCGTTGTGAACAGTAGTGTCACACGGGAAATGAAGTCCTTATGTCAAGGTCAATAGTAATGGCTTTAATTAGTTGCTAGAATGAGCCATCTCAACATGTTACAAGGATCCGAACTTTTTTAAAACAACTGAAAGACGTTTTATCAGCAACTAAAGTAACAATTTCTTGATAATAGTTTAATATAGGCCCTACATATCTTAAATTACAGGAAACACATCAGTCCCATAAAATACAGTTTTTATGAGATTGAACTCAAAATTAACTTTAACAAGGTCATCTTGAAAATTTTACCGTAGCCTGTTCAATGTTAATTTGATTAGATTTTAGTTCAACAGTAAAATTTATTATCATTTATTTTCCTTTTATTTCAATATTTACCATCCGAAAATTGTAAATTTAATAGGCCTATATAGAACTGAACTAACATATTTAATTTGTCTTTAACTTTTTTAACTTATCTTTCTTTTATTTTTTTTTTCTTTGCATTTCCAACAAAATGTAAATGAACGTTTATTTTTTAACCACATAAATAGCTTCATGTGTAATTGATTACGCAAGTTGTCTTTATAAATTGTAAATACAAATGTAATAATACAAGTTTGTTGTCTTTTTTAAAATATTAAATTAAATATCAACATTATTGACATTTTAATATTCATGTCATTTCGCTTTCTACAGAAATATAAATAGCTATGATGATTACGTAAAATGTTATTTTGAACATTGTTGTTAACAATATTTAATTTTAAGTTATTGTTGTTTATCATCTCATAACTAGTATAATACGATGCAGGTTGTAGCGTTGAATATCATATTTTATATATTTCTCCAAGCTTTACAAATAATTATGTAGGCTACATGAAATTTGCAAGAAACTTCCTGTCTTACACAAGTTATATCTTCCTGTGACAATGCTGTGCGCGTTTGTGAATACCAGGAGACTATTAGCGGAACAAGCATCAGAAAGCAGCTGGTCCGGAAACAAAGGCATTGTATAAAGCCGTAATTAAGTACAGTTCATTCGATGTCATGTCTCCAGTTTTTGCGCTTGGCAAAAAAGTATACCACATGAAACATTTCCATCAATTCTACCACAGTTTTAAAAGATTTCTATTTTGTTTTCTCGTTTTTATTGGTAGTTTCATAATGCTTTCATATTTTCCGGTTTACCGGCAGGGAGGGGCAGACGCACCTACTAAGTGGGGTTTGGCGTTCCTCGCGGTACCCAGTCTAACATGAGCACTACTGACAACACTCACGTTAATACTACACACGCTATACACCTTTATACACACTACATTAACAACACAATCTTTACATATGAAGACTTACATCTTTTCCTAGGGATTTTTGCCTGGTCAGAACCATTTCGCGATGAGAGTCCTGAAAAGACCAGAGCTCGACAAACTCTGGTCCGGGACGCTGATGCGAGCTTCTTCTGCCGAAGACGTAACCGCGGTTGCTGATCTGCCATCCGCTTTGGCCCTTGGTTAGGGAGTGTCCGTGGTCCATGCAGTCGAGCTAAGGAGGAAAACTATAAACCCCAGAGTTCTGGGATTGGAAATGATCTTATGTGATCTATGGCTGTACCCGTTCCTATAGTCCCGTCCGTAACACCTGACACGATGGCTGACTTAAAAACATATATGGATCAAAAACAACACGTTACACAATCTTGGTTTAAAGAGGACACATCAGGATTTACTTGACGAGTCTATAGTTGATGATGTGAGCGAGGAGTTGGTGGTGGTAACGTCACCGACATTGGTGACCATCACCAAAATATTTAATATTTTTTAGTGGCGAAGAAGGAAAAGATTTGTCTAGAATATCTCCTTTGCCTAGTAACAAAGCTATTACTGCCTGTGCAGGAGGTCCGGTGTCATCAGTTAGAAAATTTAGAAATTTGTCATTGTTTGTAGAAACTTACGCGTTCTAGTTTAAAAATGACCCCCATGACATGGGCATGGTATATGTGGTTTCCCATGGATCTTTGAATTTCTTAAAGGCGGTTATCACGTGTAGAGATTTAATTTATGTCCTTATTAAAGAAATTAAGTTCGAACTGTTACTGTCTGTAATTAAAATGGAGAAAGGCGAAAAAGCAACAGCCTCTTTCATTGTCACATTTAGAAAACAGGAAATGCCTGAATATTGACATACAGGTTACCAAAGGCTCGTGAGGCATGTTACTGAATCATTATTAACCTCTGCTCTAAATATGGAAACACGAACGTTCAATTACAACAAAATGGCAAAATCGTTTGTAATTTTCGTTAATTTTCACATTTTTTTCAAATTAAATAGTTGTGTTGCAAACGTTTGAATTTTAATATGTAACAAGTGCTGCATTGCAGCTGCACTCCAGAACATGTTTTCTGGCACGTTTCACATTGCTAAATGATTTCCTTAATTCACATAAACCGAATAGAGCGTTCTTATTGCCAGATGTTCCATTAAATTTTATATACATAGTGCACTTGGATCGATTGTTCCATCATTTTCTGTAAAATTGTTGCGTGGAGAGTTCAGAAATGATCTTATATTCCTTAACCTTCGATTCTTGTATAGAAGACCATCTAAACGTTAACGCATTATTCAACACTATACAGTACATGCTACTGCTTGCAACAATATTTTACAAGAAAATATAAATAACTCGTATAAAATAAGAGAATATTCTATTTCAATTTTTGTTTTATTTTTAAACATAAAATTTTAGATATTATACTTCGTAAAAAATCTAACCAAAGTCGAGGATATGCACCAGAGACAAAGATAACCAGATGGCATTGAAAAATGTACGCTGCATGCAGTTTATAACGCACATTAACCTCCACAGAATTGAGTCTGTCTTTATGGAAGGATGACCGGGTTTATACACTGATATCCTCTTTCGTTTTTGTATTCAGATATACACTAAGAGACTAATTGGCATCATATCAATTAAACCTATACATTAAAACGAATAATGAAACAATAAATAAGTTATCATAAACAATCACATTACTAGGAATGAAATAAATAAAATAATCAAAATATTATACCTACTTGGATTATTGGTCAGTGAAAATTCTAATACGTCTAACTTTAAAGCTTGACTAGCGTTGTATGACGTAAGTTAACTTCAAGAGTTTTATATCGTTCGATATACCATGCGATACTCGTTATATATTCCGTTGTATCATGTGATACTCGTTCGTTATATAATGTGATACTCGTTATGTCGTTCGTTATATAATGTGATACTCGTTATGTCGTTCGTTATATCATGTGATACTCGTTATGTCGTTCGTTATATAATGTGATACTCGTTATGTCGTTCGTTATATAATGTGATACTCGTTATGTCGTTCGTTATATCATGTGATACTCGTTATGTCGTTCGTTATATAATGTGATACTCGTTATGTCGTTCGTTATATAATGTGATACTCGTTATGTCGTTCGTTATATAATGTGATACTCGTTATGTCGTTCGTTATATAATGTGATACTCGTTATGTCGTTCGTTATATAATGTGATACTCGTTATGTCGTTCGTTATATAATGTGATACTCGTTATGTCGTTCGTTATATAATGTGATACTCGTTATGTCGTTCGTTATATAATGTGATACTCGTTATGTCGTTCGTTATATAATGTGATACTCGTTATGTCGTTCGTTATATAATGTGATACTCGTTATGTCGTTCGTTATATAATGTGATACTCGTTATGTCGTTCGTTATATAATGTGATACTCGTTATGTCGTTCGTTATATCATGTGATACTCGTTATATCATGGGATACTCATTATATAGTTCATTGTATTATGTGATACTCGTTATTTCTTTTGTTATATCATGTGATACTTATTATATAGATCGTTGTATCGTGATACTTGTTCGTTATAATATGTGATACTTGTTATATCATTCATTATATTATGTGATACTCGTTCGTTATAATATATGATACTCGATATGTCGTTCGTTATATCATGTGATACAAGTTATATCATGTGATACTCATTATATAGTTCGTTGTATCATGTGATACTCGTTCGTTATAATGTGTGATACATGTTATATCGTTCATTAAATCATGTGATACTCGTTCGTTATAATATGTGATACTCGATATGTCGTTCGTTATATAATGTGATACTCGTTATGTCGTTCGTTATATCATGTGATACTCGTTATATATTCCGTTGTATCATGTGATACTCGTTCGTTATATAATGTGATACTCGATATGTCGTTCGTTATATAATGTGATACTCGTTATGTTGTTCGTTATATCATGTGATACTCGTTATATCATGGGATACTCATTATATAGTTCATTGTATTATGTGATAGTCGTTATTTCGTTTGTTATATCATGTGATACTTATTATATAGATCGTTGTATCGTGATACTTGTTCGATATAATATGTGATACTTGTTATATCATTCATTATATTATGTGATACTGGTTCGTTATAATATATGATACTCGATATGTCGTTCGTTATATCATGTGATACAAGTTATATCATGTGATACTCATTATATAGTTCGTTGTATCATGTGATACTCGTTCGTTATAATGTGTGATACATGTTATATCGTTCATTAAATCATGTGATACTCGTTCGTTATAATATGTGATACTCGATATGTCGTTCGTTATATAATGTGATACTCGTTATGTCGTTCGTTATATCATGTGATACTCGTTATATATTCCGTTGTATCATGTGATACTCGTTCGTTATATAATGTGATACTCGATATGTCGTTCGTTATATAATGTGATACTCGTTATGTTGTTCGTTATATCATGTGATACTCGTTATATCATGGGATACTCATTATATAGTTCATTGTATTATGTGATAGTCGTTATTTCGTTTGTTATATCATGTGATACTTATTATATAGATCGTTGTATCGTGATACTTGTTCGTTATAATATGTGATACTTGTTATATCATTCATTATATTATGTGATACTCGTTCGTTATAATATATGATACTCGATATGTCGTTCGTTATATCATGTGATACAAGTTATATCATGTGATACTCATTATATAGTTCGTTGTATCATGTGATACTCGTTCGTTATAATGTGTGATACATGTTATATCGTTCATTATATTATGTGATACTCGTTCGTTATAATATATGATACTCGATATGTCGTTCGTTATATCATGTGATACAAGTTATATCATGTGATACTCATTATATAGTTCGTTGTATCATGTGATACTCGTTCGTTATAATATGTGATACTTGTTATATCATTCATTATATTATGTGATACTCGTTCGATATAATATATGATACTCGATATGTCGTTCGTTATATCATGTGATACAAGTTATATCATGTGATACTCATTATATAGTTCGTTGTATCATGTGATACTCGTTCGTTATAATGTGTGATACATGTTATATCGTTTGTGATATCATGTGATACTTGTTATTTCGTTTGTTATATCATGCGATATTCGTTATGTAGATCTTTGTATATGTTATTCTCGTTATGTCGTTCTTTATATCATGTGATACTCAATATGTCGTTCGTTATATAATGTGATACTCGTTATGTTGTTCGTTATATCATGTGATACTCGTTATATCATGGGATACTCATTATATAGTTCATTGTATTATGTGATAGTCGTTATTTCGTTTGTTATATCATGTGATACTTATTATATAGATCGTTGTATCGTGATACTTGTTCGTTATAATATGTGATACTTGTTATATCATTCATTATATTATGTGATACTCGTTCGTTATAATATATGATACTCGATATGTCGTTTGTTATATCATGTGATACAAGTTATATCATGTGATACTCATTATATAGTTCGTTGTATCATGTGATACTCGTTCGTTATAATGTGTGATACATGTTATATCGTTCATTAAATCATGTGATACTCGTTCGTTATAATATATGATACTCGATATGTCGTTCGTTATATCATGTGATATAAGTTATATCATGTGATACTCATTATATAGTTCGTTGTATCATGTGATACTCGTTCGTTATAATGTGTGATACATGTTATATCGTTTGTGATATCATGTGATACTTGTTATTTCGTTTGTTATATCATGCGATATTCGTTATGTAGATCTTTGTATATGTTATTCTCGTTATGTCGTTCTTTATATCATGTGATACTCAATATATCGTTCGTTGTATCATATGCTCGTTCGTTATATTAAGGATACTTGTTATATCGTTCGTTAAATCAAGTGATACTCGTTATATCATTTGATAATCAATATGTAGTTCGTTGTATCATATGCTCGTTCGTTATATTAAGGATACTTGTTATATAGCTCGTTATATCAAGTGATACTCGTTATATCATTTGATAATCAATATGTAGTTCGTTGTGTCATGTGATACTCGTTATGCCGTTCGTTATATCTTGTGATACTTGTTATATCGTTCATTATATCATCTGTTACTCTTTATATCATGTGATTCTCGTTATGATGTTCGTTATATCATATAATACTCGTTATATAGTTCATTATATCATCTGTTACTCGTTATATCATGTGATACTCGTTATGCCGTACATTATATCATCTGTTACTCATTATATCATGTGATACTCAATATGTCGTTCGTTATATCTTGTGATACTCGTTATATCGTTCATTATATCATCTGTTACTCGTTATATCTTTCACTATATCATCTGTTACTCGTTATATCTTTCACTATATCATCTGTTACTCGTTATATCATGTGATACTCGTTATGCCGTTCGTTATATCTTGTGAGACTCGTTATGCCGTTCGTTATATCTTGTGAGACTCGTTATGTCGTTCATTATATCATCTGTTACTCGTTATATCATGTGATACTCGTTATGCCGTTCATTATATCATCTGTTACTCATTATATCATGTGATACTCAATATGTCGTTCGTTATATCTTGTGATACTCGTTATATCGTTCATTATATCATCTGTTACTCGTTATATCTTTCACTATATCATCTGTTACTCGTTATATCTTTCACTATATCATCTGTTACTCGTTATATCATGTGATACTCGTTATGCCGTTCATTATATCATCTGTTACTCATTATATCATGTGATACTCAATATGTCGTTCGTTATATCTTGTGATACTCGTTATATCGTTAATTATATCATCTGTTACTCGTTATATCGTTCACTATATCATCTGTTACTCGTTATATCATGCGATACTCGTTATGCCGTTCGTTATATCTTGTGAGACTCGTTATGCCGTTCGTTATATCTTGTGAGACTCGTTATGTCGTTCATTATATCATATGTTACTCGTTATATCATGTGATACTCATTATATCGTTCATAATATTATCTATTACTCGTTATATCATGTGATACTCGTTATGCCGTTCATTATATCATATGTTACTCGTTATATCATGTGATACTCGTTATGTCGTTAGTTATATCTTGTGATACTCGTTATATCGATCATTACATCATTTGTTACTCGTTATATCGTTCATTACATCATCTGTTACTCGTTATATCTTGTGATACTCGTTATATCGTTCTCTATATCATCAGTTACTCGTTATATAATGTGATACTCGTTATGTCGCTCATATTATCATCTGTTACTCGTTATATCATGTGATACTCGTTATGTTGTTCGTTATATCTTGTGATACTCGTTATATCGTTCATTACATCATCTGTTACTCGTTATATCATGTGATGCTGGTTACGTTGTTCGTTATATCTTGTGATACTCGTTATATAGCTGGTTATATCACCCGTTACTCGTTATATCGTTTGTTATATCATATGATACTCGTTATATCATTCTTTATATGGGTAAGTGATTTAAAACCTAGGTTACCTTTATGAAGCTTATGGGCTTCCCATATACGGTAGTTACTTGAGCTAAAACCTCATATTCTACTTTTGAATATTCTAAAGTTAATATGCCCTTTGTTTATAAAGGCGCTGTAGTTTAGGTGATAAGTGAGTACCTACAACTAAATATAATCGTTTACGAAGAATATTAAAAACTGTAAACACACAGCTTGGAGTAATATAGGAATGTAACAGCCTGTGGTAGAAGATATAGGAAAAATTATGGCATCATGTTCAAAGGCCGTTTAGCCCTGAAGTTGATCTACTTCTTATAGAGGTCTTGGACGTAAGCTCAGGTTTCACACCCTTGGAAGGAGTCCTCGATAAGGGAGGGTAAACAGGAGGAACTAAGGGAGGGTAAACAGAAGGAACTAAGAGAGGGTAAACGGAAGGAGCTAAGAGAGGGTAAACGGAAGGAACTAAGGGAGGGTAAACGGAAGGAACTAAGGGAGGGTAAACGGAAGGAACTAAGAGAGGGTAAACGGAAGGAGCTAAGAGAGGGTAAACGGAAGGAACTAAGAGAGGGTAAACGGAAGGAGCTAAGGGAGGGTAAATGGAAGGAACTAAGGGAGGGTAAACGGAAGGAACTAAGGGAGGGTAAACAGAAGGAACTAAGGGAGGGTAAATGGAAGGAACTAAGGGAGGGTAAACGGAAGGAACTAAGGGAGGGTAAACAGAAGGAACTAAGAGAGGGTAAACAGAAGGAACTAAGAGAGGGTAAACGGAAGGAACTAAGAGAGGGTAAACGGAAGGAACTAAGAGAGGGTAAACGGAAGGAACTAAGAGAGGGTAAACGGAAGGAGCTAAGAGAGGGTAAACGGAAGGAACTAAGGGAGGGTAAACAGAAGGAACTAAGAGAGGGTAAACGGAAGGAACTAAGAGAGGGTAAACGGAAGGAACTAAGAGAGGGTAAACGGAAGGAGCTAAGAGAGGGTAAACGGAAGGAACTAAGGGAGGGTAAATGGAAGGAACTAAGGGAGGGTAAACGGAAGGAACTAAGGGAGGGTAAACAGAAGGAACTAAGAGAGGGTAAACAGAAGGAACTAAGAGAGGGTAAACGGAAGGAACTAAGAGAGGGTAAACGGAAGGAACTAAGAGAGGGTAAACGGAAGGAACTAAGAGAGGGTAAACGGAAGGAGCTAAGAGAGGGTAAACGGAAGGAACTAAGGGAGGGAGGTTCTCTTCTTAGTATTCCTTGCCTGGTACTAGCAGTAGGGGGATATTACCGCGAGGACTGCAGTCAATCGGATCGAAGAGATGTTTACCCGCTATGGACTTGCAAAAACGTATGCTATACATATTAATTTATTACATTCCGTGTTGGTAAATGCGATGTCAAACGATAACTCGGATGTTGATGATCTTTATTTAGTTCCTAATAACATTGCTCCTAAAAAATTTATTAGTGTTAAAAATATTAAAACGTCAAGTAAACAACAATAAAAGTTTTGTTTATATTAGAAAAGTCATAATTTGTAATTCATTTCAACAACACTCACACTTAACGGTTTTGAATTTTGTGTTACCTAAATAATCCCTTTCTTTATTCTGTAATGAATTTTAAAATAAGAAAAATCAACTGAAAAGCCACATGTGACAAATATTACGGCAAACATAAACTAATAAAGTTCTAAGGACTTTTGCCGTTCATCCAGCAACAGTATGCATCGCAGACCAGCCTTTTACTTGTGTAGGAGTACTTCAATAAATCTGACGTTGTTTTCAATAATAATTCGTTTAGTACTGGCGTCTTCTTCAACTGCTGCCAACATTGGAGAAATACCAAAGTAATCTCCTGCATTCTTCTTGCAAACGGTGATTGACGTGCTGTGAGAACTGGATGCTTATTGTACTACGCCTAGGCCGAGTAAGAAAGCATTATGCTCGTATACGGATAGTTTGTGCTGGCTGCAAATACGTTGTTGTATAAACTCTCCCACGGGAAGTAACATTCTCATCTAGCATTTGATAGATGCAGGATAAAACATATCTTGTTGGTAGAACATATTGAAACGATTTTTCCGTCATGACAACTAACTATTGATTGAGTCTTCACTGAGAAGGCTAGTCATTGTAAATTTTATATGTATTATAAAATAAAAAAAGGCAGAGAGCCCGCTATAAATATTGTTTGAGCGGATCTGTGATATTTAACAGATAATTCATTTGATATTCAAGCCGCTAATTATGCACGACTAAGGGCGTGGGGAATTCGATCAAGGTTATCGCTATTTAAGAAAATAGGTAAGCAAAACTTTACTACACCATTATTTTTTATAAAAATTTATAAAAGTTTTTACAAATTTAACAAACTATTTGATTTTGTTTAATATTAACTGAACGTTTGAGCTTTGTTCCCCGTGACTGCAGTAGAGATCGAGTATACTTTAACATAGTTTTTACCCATCCTGTATCATTTCATCACTGTAATACCACAGCCACCTATTTGGACGAGCTGTGTTTCATACAGATTTTGTTTAATATTAACTGAACGTTTGAGCTTTGTTCCCCGTGACTGCAGTAGAGATCGAGTATACTTTAACATAGTTTTTACCCATCCTGTATCATTTCATCACTGTAATACCACAGCCATCTATTTGGACGAGCTGTGTTTCATACAGATTTTGTTTAATATTAACTGAACGTTTGAGCTTTGTTCCCCGTGACTGCAGTAGAGATCGAGTAGACTATAACATAGTTTTTACCCATCCTGTATCATTTCATCACTGTAATACCACAGCCATCTATTTGGACGAGCTGTGTTTCATACAGATTTTGTTTAATATTAACTGAACGTTTGAGCTTTGTTCCCCGTGACTGGAGTAGAGATCGAGTATACTTTAACATAGTTTTTACCCATCCTGTATCATTTCATCACTGTAATACCACAGCCATCTATTTGGACGAGCTTTGTTTCATACAGATTTTGTTTAATATTAACTGAACGTTTGAGCTTTGTTCCCCGTGACTGCAGTAGAGATCGAGTATATTTTAACATAGTTTTTACCCATCCTGTATCATTTCATCACTGTAATACCACAGCCATCTATTTGGACGAGCTGTGTTTCATACAGATTTTGTTTAATATTAACTGAATGTTTGTGCTTTGTTCCCCGTGACTGCAGTAGAGATCGAGTATACTTTAACATAGTCTTTACCCATCCTGTATCATTTCATCACTGTAATACCACAGCCATCTATTTGGACGAGCTGTATTTCATACAGATTTTGTTTAGTATTAACTGAACGTTTGAGCTTTGTTCCCCGTGACTGCAGTAGAGATCGAGTATACTTTAACATAGTTTTTACCCATCCTGTATCATTTCATCACTGTAATACCACAGCCATCTATTTGGACGAGCTGTGTTTCATACAGATTTTGTTTAATATTAACTGAACGTTTGAGCTTTGTTCCCCGTGACTGCAGTAGAGATCGAGTATACTTTAACATAGTCTTTACCCATCCTGTATCATTTCATCACTGTAATACCACAGCCACCTATTTGGACGAGCTGTGTTTCATACAGATTTTGTTTAATATTAACTGAATGTTTGTGCTTTGTTCCCTGTGACTGCAGTAGAGATCGAGTATACTTTAACATAGTCTTTACCCATCCTGTATCATTTCATCACTGTAATACCACAGCCACCTATTTGGACGAGCTGTGTTTCATACAGATTTTGTTTAATATTAACCGAATGTTTGTGCTTTGTTCCCCGTGACTGCAGTAGAGATCGAGTATACTTTAACATAGTTTTTACCCATCCTGTATCATTTCATCACTGTAATACCACAGCCATCTATTTGGACGAGCTGTGTTTCATATAGATTTTGTTTAATATTAACTGAACGTTTGAGCTTTGTTCCCCGTGACTGCAGTAGAGATCGAGTATACTTTAACATAGTTTTTACCCATCCTGTATCATTTCATCACTGTAATACCACAGCCATCTATTTGGACGAGCTGTGTTTCATACAGATTTTGTTTAATATTAACTGAATGTTTGTGCTTTGTTCCCCGTGACTGCAGTAGAGATCGAGTATACTTTAACATAGTTTTTACCCATCCTGTATCATTTCATCCCTGTAATACCACAGCCATCTATTTGGACGAGCTGTGTTTCATACAGATTTTGTTTAATATTAACTGAATGTTTGTGCTCTGTTCCCCGTGACTGCAGTAGAGATCGATTATACTTTAACATAGTTTTTACCCATCCTGTATCATTTCATCACTGTAATACCACAGCCATCTATTTGGACGAGCTGTGTTTCATACAGATTTTGTTTAATATTAACTGAATGTTTGTGTTTTGTTCCCCGTGACTGCAGTAGAGATCGAGTATACTTTAACATAGTTTTTACCCATCCTGTATCATTTCATCACTGTAATACCACAGCCATCTATTTGGACGAGCTGTGTTTCATACAGATTTTGTTTAATATTAACTGAATGTTTGTGCTCTGTTCCCCGTGACTGCAGTAGAGATCGAGTATACTTTAACATAGTTTTTACCCATCCTGTATCATTTCATCACTGTAATACCACAGCCATCTATTTGGACGAGCTGTGTTTCATACAGATTTTGTTTAATATTAACTGAATGTTTGTGCTCTGTTCCCCGTGACTGCAGTAGAGATCGATTATACTTTAACATAGTTTTTACCCATCCTGTATCATTTCATCACTGTAATACCACAGCCATCTATTTGGACGAGCTGTGTTTCATACAGATTTTGTTTAATATTAACTGAATGTTTGTGCTCTGTTCCCTGTGACTGCAGTAGAGATCGAGTATACTTTAACATAGTCTTTACCCATCCTGTATCATTTCATCACTGTAATACCACAGCCACCTATTTGGACGAGCTGTGTTTCATACAGATTTTGTTTAATATTAACCGAATGTTTGTGCTTTGTTCCCCGTGACTGCAGTAGAGATCGAGTATACTTTAACATAGTTTTTACCCATCCTGTATCATTTCATCACTGTAATACCACAGCCATCTATTTGGACGAGCTGTGTTTCATACAGATTTTGTTTAATAATAACTGAACGTTTGAGCTTTGTTCCCCGTGACTGCAGTAGAGATCGAGTATACTTTAACATAGTTTTTACCCATCCTGTATCATTTCATCACTGTAATACCACAGCCATCTATTTGGACGAGCTGTGTTTCATACAGATTTTGTTTAATATTAAGTGAATGTTTGTGCTTTGTTCCCCGTGACTGCAGTAGAGATCGAGTATACTTTAACATAGTTTTTACCCATCCTGTATCATTTCATCCCTGTAATACCACAGCCATCTATTTGGACGAGCTGTGTTTCATAAAGATTTTGTTTAATATTAACTGAATGTTTGTGCTCTGTTCCCCGTGACTGCAGTAGAGATCGATTATACTTTAACATAGTTTTTACCCATCCTGTATCATTTCATCACTGTAATACCACAGCCATCTATTTGGACGAGCTGTGTTTCATACAGATTTTGTTTAATATTAACTGAATGTTTGTGCTTTGTTCCCCGTGACTGCAGTAGAGATCGAGTATACTTTAACATAGTTTTTACCCATCCTGTATCATTTCATCACTGTAATACCACAGCCATCTATTTGGACGAGCTGTGTTTCATACAGATTTTGTTTAATAATAACTGAACGTTTGAGCTTTGTTCCCCGTGACTGCAGTAGAGATCGAGTATACTTTAACATAGTTTTTACCCATCCTGTATCATTTCATCACTGTAATACCACAGCCATCTATTTGGACGAGCTGTGTTTCATACAGATTTTGTTTAATATTAACTGAATGTTTGTGCTCTGTTCCCCGTGACTGCAGTAGAGATCGAGTATACTTTAACATATTTTTTACCCATCCTGTATCATTTCATCACTGTAATACCACAGCCATCTATTTGGACGAGCTGTGTATCATACAGATTTTGTTTAATATTAACTGAATGTTTGTGCTCTGTTCCCCGTGACTGCAGTAGAGATCGAGTATACTTTAACATAGTTTTTACCCATCCTGTATCATTTCATCACTGTAATACCACAGCCATCTATTTGGACGAGCTGTGTTTCATACAGATTTTGTTTAATATTAACTGAATGTTTGTGCTCTGTTCCCTGTGACTGCAGTAGAGATCGAGTATACTTTAACATAGTTTTTACCCATCCTGTATCATTTCATCACTGTAATACCACAGCCATCTATTTGGACAAGCTGTGTTTCATACAGATCTTGTTTAATATTAACTGAATGTTTGTGCTCTGTTCCCCGTGACTGCAGTAGAGATCGATTATACTTTAACATAGTTTTTACCCATCCTGTATCATTTCATCACTGTAATACCACAGCCATCTATTTGGACGAGCTGTGTTTCATACAGATTTTGTTTAATATTAACTGAATGTTTGTGCTCTGTTCTCCGTGACTGCAGTAGAGATCGAGTATACTTTAACATAGTTTTTACCCATCCTGTATCATTTCATCACTGTAATACCACAGCCATCTATTTGGACGAGCTGTGTTTCATACAGATTTTGTTTAATATTAACTGAATGTTTGTGCTCTGTTCCCCGTGACTGCAGTAGAGATCGATTATACTTTAACATAGTTTTTACCCATCCTGTATCATTTCATCACTGTAATACCACAGCCATCTATTTGGACGAGCTGTGTTTCATACAGATTTTGTTTAATATTAACTGAATGTTTGTGCTCTGTTCCCCGTGACTGCAGTAGAGATCGAGTATACTTTAACATAGTTTTTACCCATCCTGTATCATTTCATCACTGTAATACCACAGCCATCTATTTGGACGAGCTGTGTTTCATACAGATTTTGTTTAATATTAACTGAATGTTTGTGCTCTTTTCCCCGTGACTGCAGTAGAGATCGAGTATACTTTAACATAGTTTTTACCCATCCTGTATCATTTCATCACTGTAATACCACAGCCATCTTATTTGGACGAGCTGTGTTTCATACAGATTTTGTTTAATATTAACTGAACGTTTGAGCTTTGTTCCCCGTGACTGCAGTAGAGATCGAGTATACTTTAACATAGTTTTTACCCATCCTGTATCATTTCATCACTGTAATACCACAGCCATCTATTTGGACGAGCTGTGTTTCATACAGATTTTGTTTAATATTAACTGAACGTTTGAGCTTTGTTCCCCGTGACTGCAGTAGAGATCGAGTATACTTTAACATAGTCTTTACCCATCCTGTATCATTTCATCACTGTAATACCACAGCCATCTATTTGGACGAGCTGGGTTTCATACAGATTTTGTTCAATATTAACTGAATGTTTTTGCTCTGTTCCCCGTGACTGCAGTAGAGATCGAGTATACTTTAACATAGTTTTTACCCATCCTGTATCATTTCATCGCTGTAATAACACAGCCATCTATTTGGACGAGCTGGGTTTCATACAGATTTTGTTTAATATTAACTGAATGTTTGTGTTTTGTTCCCCGTGACTGCAGTAGAGATCGAGTATACTTTAACATAGTTTTTACCCATCCTGTATCATTTCATCACTGTAATACCACAGCCATCTATTTGGACGAGCTGTGTTTCATATAGATTTTGTTTAATATTAACTGAACGTTTGAGCTTTGTTCCCCGTGACTGCAGTAGAGATCGAGTATACTTTAACATAGTTTTTACCCATCCTGTATCATTTCATCACTGTAATACCACAGCCATCTATTTGGACGAGCTGGGTTTCATACAGATTTTGTTTAATATTAACTGAATGTTTGTGCTTTGTTCCCCGTGACTGCAGTATAGATCGAGTATACTTTAACATAGTTTTTACCCATCCTGTATCATTTCATCACTGTAATACCACAGCCATCTATTTGGACGAGCTGGGTTTCATACAGATTTTGTTTAATATTAACTGAATGTTTTGTTTTGTTCCCCGTGACTGCAGTAGAGATCGAGTATACTTTAACATAGTCTTTACCCATCCTGTATCATTTCATCACTGTAATACCACAGCCATCTATTTGGACGAGCTGTGTTTCATACAGATTTTGTTTAATAATAACTGAATGTTTGTGTTTTGTTCCCCGTGACTGCAGTAGAGATCGAGTATACTTTAACATAGTCTTTACCCATCCTGTATTATTTCATCACTGTAATACCACAGCCATCTATTTGGACGAGCTGGGTTTCATACAGATTTTGTTTAATATTAACTGAATGTTTGTGTTTTGTTCCCCGTGACTGCAGTAGAGATCGAGTATACTTTAACATAGTCTTTACCCATCCTGTATCATTTCATCACTGTAATACCACAGCCATCTATTTGGACGAGCTGTGTTTCATACAGATTTTGTTTCAATTGAACCTGTTGATTTTAACTGCTATATCTTTGTTGAACCACTTACATTCATGTTTTATCAATATCGAAATATGTAAAGGTGTATGCTTTGATTCAGTTACGGTAACGTCAGAAAAAACGTCCGGAACGAAACGGGTAAATGAAGTATGACAATTCCTTATGTAGTACAGTGCGAAGGAAAAACTTTAGGAGGTCACGTAATATGACTGTACAAGCGGAAATAAATCTGTATCAACGGTTTAGCGCCTGCTTATGCAACCACCATTACTCTTCTGCGTTTAAATTGCCTGTCGAATGGCGTTATCAATTTCATTAATTATTTCTAATGATCATTTAAACATGAAAATTTAAGTTGAGATGATTAGGCGATTTATATTTCACATACCCAAACATAAAATAAGATAATACTGAATGTGTATTCTACTCTCAATTTTAAAATGCCTCAAGTTGATTGCTGATTTTAGCGCTACTTCACACACACATACACACACACACACGCGCGCGCGCGCTTAAACATTCGCATACATACAAACGGGTTAAAGTTTGAGGTCCTGAGTTATTTTCTTACATTAAACCCATAAAATTTGATTAGTTGTGTGTATAATAGTTATATGATTTAATAAGAACCTAGCTACCGAATCGTCACCAGACTTCCGTAGTTGCTCGAACAAAAAAGGTTCCAAAATTTGTTGGAAGTGGAAACAAAACATTCAGCTTGATTGTAATAGGCTTTAAAAATTAAATGTTCTAGCCATTTTGTTTACATTGTACTTTTGCAAAGATTGAATTCGAGACATGTTTACTCTAATCCATGTAGATTTTGTATCCGACGTCTTCTAATGCTACAACCCTAACGTCCTAATAATTAAGTCCAGATTCCTCCCAAGTTTGGTCTCAGGATTTTCTCAGGAACTCCTGAAGGCTGACAACGCCTAAATCTGAACGGGAGTTACGTAGAAACACTTCAGAAAATTAAGAACATTTTTTACGATTCATTCTACTTTGATTCTTTACAAATTATATTTTTTTTTAACATAGTTACTGTTGCGTTCTAGGATATCATAGTTTTTTTTATATTACATCAGTTGAATATTGCTTAGAATATATTTCGATATAAAAAGGAAATTATCGTAAAATTTATCGAGTACCATCGCTACAAACCCATAAACTACTACAGCATGAATAAAACTAGATAATGTTTCTAACAAAAGGGTGAGCGACTAGACGGCTGGAGGCTCGTCACCGTTTAGACGAATAGCTGACCAGATTCTAAACGTCCGGGCAGGCCAGTCCGGTAGCGAGCCTTTGTTGCCAATTGTAAGTCGAACTCCAGTGTTATTGTGTAGCTGTGATAAAGTGAGTGATTTCCTAGCAGTGTAGCGCACTTTATTCTCTATTAATTTATTGAATATTTTTCATAATCAATAAACAGTCTTTATTAGGACTTTACTGGTTCGTTTATAATGGATGAAAACGGAGTTGTAGAGGAGAAAGCCTCTCAAATGAAAGGACAAAAATGTAGGGATATAAAAGCGAACACAATAGGAAATTAAAATAACAGAAACAACAAAATTTACAAGAGAAGCAATAGAAAAGGTTACATAAAACGATTGGGGAAAATCTGTTAACCTCCTGAAAACAGTTTTCGAAGGAGCATGGGTAAATAAAAGCATCATGGAAGAAACTGTGATCATCGCTCTGGAGCCAGAGGACTTTGATGACGAGGATTGCTATGATATAAAAACCGACTGGAGACTTCGAAGACAATTTTTTTTGTGTGAAAATTATGAAGAAGAAAGTTTAGAAAACAATTATTTTAACTTCTATGGAGTACGATCTATATTCCATTCGTTTGAAGAAAGAGTATTGGGGTTTTCCAAAATTGTAACAGAATCAATTACATTATATTAACGAAAATTGTGGTCTAAAAATATGATACTGTAGACGCGATTCAAATAGAAAACTACTATTTATTTAGTGTATTATGTTGAGTGAGTTTTTTTTTAAATTTTACTCCAAAGATGCCATTTAAAACTTAGCTACCTTAAATCAGTCAAATGTTTATTTAAAACTATTGAGTTTAACTTTTTAATTCTTAATTTCTTCTGTAAGCCTGAATTATATATTAAGGGGGACTACTGTATTCGTTAAAAAAATAAGGGTTTAGATTTTAGTTAAATTTAATTTTCAGGTCCTCTGAGTAAAAAATATTGTTTTTCAAATATTTGTTAAAAATCCGTCAGTAGTAAGCTTGTGCACTTTACTGAAGTCGAGAGCAGCGAATGATAACGATTGTTGTAAATTTTTTTATGTATTTTGTTAGTAACATATATATTTGTTACTTAAGATCACTAAAAGTCAATTTAAAAGTGTTTAATATAAATTATATCGAGTATCCATCAAAATTACTCCAGAA
Source organism: Prosapia bicincta (assembly GCA_036971475.1). Taxonomy (NCBI): domain Eukaryota; kingdom Metazoa; phylum Arthropoda; class Insecta; order Hemiptera; family Cercopidae; genus Prosapia; species Prosapia bicincta. The sequence goes on along the minus strand of JBAIZL010000001.1, from coordinate 151,218,603 downwards.
TACGATTTTAATATATCTATGTAAAACATTGTTTTTAAATAAAGAATAATAATATTTCATTATAGAACAATATATTAAGTTTAATCAATAAGTACCAATATTTTACATAAATTTATTATTAAAAATTATTACAGAGAGATCTGTTGGTTCTTAATCAAATTAACTCAATGAATTACCAAGTGAATAACTAGTGGCCACGAGTGCAAGGAGTTTCTCTGGCAACGTAGCGTTCTTTCTCCGCCAAATAACTAATCTCAGTTTTTTCATACTATAAAGATATTTTTTTCTAGAATTGAACTCACGTTATCCAAATATTTCGTAAATAATAACCCCAATAAAGTCAGAAGGTTAACTATAATCTAACACAAAATTACGTGATCTCAAAAACCGGATAAAACGCATGTTAAATAGACAGGCCTTGACTTATTTTGCAAAACTCTAACCTCTTGCAAAACACGCGTCTGATTATGTTACTTTGTTTATTTATTCAATTACTACGCAGTTAATATAGATATACACACACCCGCGCGCGCTCTCAACCACGCACGCACGCACAGTCTATTGTACGGAGAAGAAAAATTAAACTATTAATAAAACAAAAACTGTTTCTTTGTTTCAGTATTGTGAATAAATAATTCATAATAACCATGTAACCATTTTGAACAATTACACAGTGCTGGTGATCAGAAGAGAAAAATTACTACGATGGCCTGTAGAACTAGTATCGGTTAAACATATGTTCAATACTGTGTTCATAAGTCTACTCAAAGACTAGTGTATTCGGTTCAAATATAACCTAAATTTCCAGCAGAACTTTCCGGCAAAACAAGAGATTGTATCACTTATAGTCTGCAACTGACCGGTTAATTACTGTTAGTCAGTCAGGAAATATTATTGAGTGGCTGTATTCTTCTGTAAGGTAACAGAAACGTTTGGTGGTTTGATGATATACAGGTGTTGCTTGTCTCCAACTCAGCTTATCTCAACATTATGCGACTTAAATGTTGAACAGCTGTTTCATGCCACCTGACCAATCTTTTAAATCCGGCGCTTCAGAATTTAGAGGTTTATAACGGGCCGCCTGATCCAGCATAACTATCAAGTGAAATATCTTTTACTCTCTTGAACTGTGGCAATGACAAAAGAGATCACATGTGTACTATCTGCTTCAATAGTGAAGTTTAAAAAATAATGATGTTCGCATATAGAGCGAAACGACCTAAGGGATATTTTAACAAGTTCCTAAAATATCAAGATAGTAATTTTTGTGTCAATCATTACTTATAACGAATTTTAAAAATTCATGTACATTTCCCCCAAATTAACAAAATATACAAGTCACAGGAACCTAAATGAAAGAATAATTTGGCATGTGCCTAGATTACAAGAATCTTCCTCCAGGCAATATTTGTGAGCAATCAGTGTACCTTAACAGATGTTAACGCCAAAGCTCTTACTCAAAAAGAGGCTGGACACCAGAAGGGAAGAATGGTCCCAGCCTACACATCAGGGGCACGGATAGTCCAAGCCTACACATCAGAGGCACGGATTGCCCCAGCCTACACATCAGGGGCACGGATGGTCCCAGCAAACCCATCAGGGAGACGGATGGCACCAGCCTACACATCAGGGGCACTGATGGTCCAAGCCTACACATCAGAGGCACGGATTGTCCCAGCCTACACATCAGGGAGACGGATGGCACCAGCCTACACATCAGGGGTAAGAATGGTCCAAGCCTACACATCAGGGGCACGGATGATTCAAGCCTACACATCAGGGGGACGGATGGTCCCAGCAAACCCATCAGGGGTAAGAATGGTCCCAGCCCACACATCAGGGAGACGGATGGCACCAGCCTACACATCAGGGGTAAGAATGGTCCAAGCCTACACATCAGGGGCACGGATGGTCCAAGCCTACACATCAGGGGGACGGATGATCCCAGCATACCCATCAGGGGTAAGAATGGTCCCAGCCCACACATCAGGGGCACGGATGGCACCAGCCTACACATTAGGGGGACGGATGGTCCCAGCCTACTCATCAGGGGTAAGAATGGTCCAAGCCTACACATCAGAGGCACGGATGGTCCCAGCAAACACATCAGGGGTAAGAATGGTCCCAGACTACATATCAGGGGCACGGATGGTCCAAGCCTACACCTCAGGGGCACGGATGGTCCCAGCCTACACATCAGGGGTACGGATGATCCCAGCCTACACATCAGCTGCTTGAATGGTCCCAGCCTACACATAAGGGTCATAGATGGTCCTAGCCTACACATCAGGACCACGGATGGTCCCAGCCTACACATCAGGGGTACGGATGATCCCAGCCTACACATCAGGGGCTTGAATGGTCCCAGCCTACACATCACGCTCACGGATGGTTCCAGAATACACATCAGGGGTAAGAATGGTCTCAGGCTACACATCAGGAACACTGATGGTCCCAGCCTACACATCAGGACCACAGATGGTCCTAGCCTACACATCAGAGGTAAGAATGGTCCCAGGCTATACGTCAGGACCACGGATGGTCCCAGCCTACACATAAAGGGTAAGAATGGCCCCAGGCTACATATCAAGAAGCAAGAGGGACTTCAGAAGGCAAGAGTAATTCTATTCTCCAGACCAGTGGCCAAGAGGTGACTGTAGCTTCCAACTCAGAACGCAAGAGAGGTTCCAGCCTCAAGGCATGAAATATAAGATATCCACCCTGAGAATACCAAACTTCTAAAGCAAACAGATTTGGGATTTTAAAATTATTCCCTTAGGATCAAAGGAAGAGAAAAACCACTGGGAAACGGTGTACAAAATCACTCATATAGCAGTAGTCCTAACTCTCAGCTCAAGTTTAAGACGAGGAGACAGGTGACAATTGGATCATTATGGGCAAGGATGATAATGATTTCCAAACGATACGGTTGGAAACGTAGAAGTTGGGGAGTGAATATTCAGATAACAAATGCTAACTGACGTTTACAGTGGCAATGATGACATTAAATAAACCAGTGGCCACGTTAACTCTAGTTGTGAACACGGGCTACTAGGAGATAGTTACTACTAAGTAAATATTTTATGCTTGACTTGACTGTAAGAACAGAGGAGTGTAAAAGACATTGTGACAATGGCCTGCTTTTTAAATATATAAAGTTTTAATAGATTTACTACTTACTACTAGTAGCATAATCTTTCTAGTAGAATCTACTGAGTGTTACCAAAGTGTAATCTCAAAGACAAAACTTAAGGCATCAATGTGTTTACAAGTTCCACAAGATACCCGGTAGCGTTACCTTTGTAGGACACCACTTTTTGTTACCTAACAACAAACTCGTACTTTAAACTTTAGCAGCCACGTTTTAACTTTAACATTGGCAATACAGAACACGTCTAACTGTTGATAAACATTTCCAAGAAGCTTAAGTTTTGATAACCTCTTTTAACCTACTGTTGCGTTTTGTTGTTTTGAGTTCAGTAGTGCGTGTGTCGGTATTCAAGCAAACACGTGTTCGAGCATGGAGACGTTCAAATATTTTCGATTCAAAATAGAAAATTTGAACTACACCATTGATGAAAACCAATTAGAAAGTTGTGAAGTTTGTAACTTAGAAGGATTTATTAATTGTAAAGTGTGCTGTAACACGAGTTACAGAGCTACAAAGTTAGTGCCGTAACTTTTATAAGCAAGTTTAATTTTTAGGGGTCGTATTAAGCAAATGATTTACAATCGTTCTCGCGCTAGATGTGGATTTGTTTATAGGCTACTATATTCCCCGCTGTTACTTTTATTTACAATAATTAAAACACATGTAACTTTTTTTAAATTTAAAGATTATAAGTGTATAAAACAAATAAAAACATACCCAAAACTCACGAATTAATCATTTATTTAAACATAGGGGTTTCAATGACAAAGCCATCATCATCAGTGAGTGTTACTACTACAAACTCTAACTTATTGTAGAGTACACAACTGAGTTGTAGGTTAGAATTTGTAGCAGTAACATTCACTGATGATGATGACTTTGTCATTGAAAAGCCTATGAGTAAATAAATGATTAATTTGTGAGTTTTGTGTATGTTTTTATTTGTTTTAACATAACCTCACAAGCTAAGCTCAAATAATAGTTGTATATAAGTGTATAAGTAAAAATTAAAACAAGACATTTTAATGAAATAAGTAAATGGTTAAGAAAAATATATTTGTTTTAATACATTTGGTTTAATACTTAGGTAATTGCATAGCAATTATTATTTTATCTCGGTCATTCTAATTTCGTCAAAATTAGCAGTAAGGCGAAATAAAGCCTAAAAACGCAATAATATTTTTGCTATAAAGAATTAATTTAAATAGTTTTTTGAAAATAACCTATTATTGATAAAAACGGCCTAAAACGCTCGATGTGTAAAATGTCATTGATTTCAATTGGCAAACGTTTAAAATTAATATTAGTAAATAACTGAGTATAAAAACGAATTATCACATACTTTTGTTAAATAGGCCCCTTCCACAAAATGTATTTCAATTTTAGAGTATTAGAATTTAAATAAAATCAATGTTCTACAATCATGTCACTGGCTACAAATCACACTTTTTATGCAACACTTGGTTAAAATGTTACATTTTGTTGGATAGTTTTGTATGGTTTTACTGCTTGATGTTTCATGAGTGCCAAATGTTTATTATGAGATTGAGAAGAAGTTAATGGTTTTACAACTGACGTGAGTGGTATCTGTGGTCTTTCCGGTCTCTGTTCAGGCTAATTCTGCCAATAATTCCCGCCTGTTGCGGAAATTTGATATCCCTAATGCTAAAGTTACAGTTAGAGTGTGCGAAACATACAACACCAAATACAATTACAATAAATGAATTATTATAAATTCTAAGGTTGAACATAAATATATTAAGGGAACGAGATTAAAAACATAACTTTTTATAATTTTACGTTTATAGTTTCCAATAATAGAGTGATTTGTTTAATTAGAACCATAAAATTTGTACAAATTAATTAGTTTTACAACATTCCCGAAGGTTTTGTTTCTTGATCATGAGGATTTTTCCAACTATAACCATCCGATATATACGAAGATTTATTTCATTATTTTACCCAAAATTTTAATTACTTACCAGATCAATATACGTTCTAACCATCGTCTAACTTTCCTAATTTTTTTAAAAATAACTTAGTGGCCAAGGGTAAGCTTCGTTATCAAATTCAATAAACAGGGATTACTTCCAAATATCTATAAAATTGTTCTATGAATTAAAATTATGCAATAAAAAAGGTTTCTTTTTCATAGTGACAAGTTTATTTCTGAATCTGTAAACGTTTTTTTAATAGAACAGTGTTGGTTTATGCTAATTTGTTCATCCTTTTGCATTAGTTATGGAACCACGCCATAGTGCTGGCATCTCTCATTAAAATAGTTTATTATAATTAGTTAATCAAGGTGAATTTATTAACAATTTTTTTTAAAATTTTGCAAAGCTATTTTCACATTCTTTATTCCATTTGGGGTACCTCGTCAAGCAGGGTAGCTATTTTAGCACAGTTTTTTATTAATGCACTAATAAAATTATATTAGATACCAATAAAACGTGCAAAATCTTTTGGATATCTAGTTTTTGAAATTCTATATTAGTTCTTTCAGGATCTGTCTTAACTGTTGACTCATTTATTACCTAAAAAGCTTATTTTGTAACAAGCAAATTTTGCATTAAAGAAATTAGCAGTTAAGTTATATTTCATTAATCTCTCTGCTACTTCTGCTACATGTTCAATGTGTTCTTTTAATATTATATTATTATGTCATCAACAAATTTCATCACACATTTTTATTTTATATTGTAAAAACATTTTTCTACATACACAATTACAATGCTACACAATTTCTATAATGCTACACAGTTTGCAATCGAAGGTTAGAGCAGTGTTTTAATATATATATATATATATATATATATATATATATATATATATATATATATATATATATATAAATACATTTCAAATATGTTTTAAACAAGATATTACAAATACATATTCTTAAAAGTTGAAATGACAAAAAATAGGTAAAAACCAACTGTCACCCTCGATTTTGTTCTCGAAAGGGACAAAAATTGGGTTTAAAATTTTTAAAATTGCTCTTGTTTCTTACAAGGTTTTTTTTAACATTATATATTTATCAAATAAAAAATTTTGTGAAAATGTTTCGAAGAGCATTTTGCTTTGATTTGAATGATTTTTCGTGTGACAAAAATTATGTCAAAACTTTTGTTTGTTGCTGAAGAATTCCTTTGGGGTGCGAGAATTTAAATTATTTAAATCTTATACGCAACGATATTATTAATTTGCTTTACCTAAGTATTAGCAACATTAGGGTACAGACATACTTGGCGTTTTTCTTCCGATCGTTTTTTCTTATCGTTGTCGCTCTAAAATAATGTCGCGTTTACACACTGGGCGTTAAAATATCCGTCGCTTATAATCGTCACATCGACTCCTTGTTTCAGCGCCTTGTTTTTTTTTGTGTGTGTATTGTAAGGTGTTATGTTGGTTTAGAAATTTTTATTGTTTGCATATGTTGGTAGTAAATTTATGCTAGTGCCGACAGAAGGGACAACTTCTTTGCGTCTGTTGGAAAAAAGGTTGAAAATTATTCAGATAGTGAGTGGAAAATGTTTGAATGAGTGAAAACACCAAGTGTGTCGTTTTTCATCCGATCGTTTTTTACCGCCGTCGTCGTATCATTAGTGTAGCGTAGGATGGTATTGCTCCTTGCACATTGAGCGGTAAAATGGACGATCGGATTATTCAACGCCGTCGGTAGAAATTTAGCCTCTCACTGCCACTACAGTCGTCGGATGTTTTACCGTCGCTCCCGAAGTATGTGGCTAAATGTGCGCTTATACACTCTTCGTCCATTCTGCCGCCGTCGACAGCTTTGTGTGTAAAATTTGAATGAAAATTGTATTAAAATTTACATCTTAATTTGAGAAATTTATTTAATAATGACTAATATTTACTGTAATTAATAATGAAAATAATGACAATATTGAGCTCTAACTTAAATGTAAACTTTTATTAGCATAAAATATTTTATTTTAAGCTTAAAATTTAAACTAGACTTTTGAAATTTGTCAATGATTTGCTAAACATTTCAAGGAATGATATCTAGAATGATTTGCAAAATGTCTAGTACATTTATAGGCTAAATGTTGTGTAGGCCTACATATACTGTATCACGTTAAGTATACCGAGATGTGTATATAGCATATAGGCCTATAAAGAAAAAACCTCCTTGTGGAAGGGTTAGATGACACTTATTTATTAATTTCATAGAAAGTGTACACATGATATAAGCTCAATTGTATTTGGGTGTGTGTAAAATATATATAAAAAACGACTGAGGTTATTCAAACACAGGGAATGTTTATTAATTTTATTCAACAAACCTCAGCTGTATTTGTATAACCTCTGACTTTGATTATTATACAAGAAAACATATTTTACAAACACACACACACACACACACACACACACACAAACACACACACAAACACACATACACACACAAACACACACACACACATTTGCACATGCACACACGCTCACAGACACACACACATGCACGAGTTTACAAATTATTGATAGAATAAAATGTGTTTGTATTCATTTAACTTAAAAAATCAGCTCTATAGATTAATTAACGCGAAATTTGAGTTATTTTTAATTGTAAGTGCTGTTTTTCAGGTATTCAGATGGTTCTGTCCGCCTTCGAAATCCTAATATCGAGCTTATGGACCAGGACATCCTCTACCACTTGGCCCTTGGCAGTGAATCACACGATCTTGTTGGAATGTTTGGTGATGTAAAGGTAATTATTGGCTGTTGAAACTATTATAAATTTAATAAATTAGATGATACCTTCAACAGTTCCAATTTTGTATCGGTTATTTTCAATTAAGTTACCTTTACTATGACCTCAAACTAGATCACCTGGTAAAAGGTAAATTAATGTTGCACTGGATTCTTCCAAAATAGTTTAACTTTAAAATAGCCCTAACTCCACATTATGAAATAATGTTTCATTTTATTACTAATATCAACTTGTCTTTTTCAGTATTGGTGCATGGATTTACAATAAAATGTTTTAGTAAATTTATTTTATTGCAGTTTGTGTGCATGGGAGGAACACCAAAGCGTATGGAGCAGTTCGCTTTCTACATCATGCAAGAAATTGGCCACAAGTTACCTGCTGGCACCACATTATTAGATATCAGTCAATACTCTTACAGATATGCAATGTACAAAGTGGGTCCAGTATTATGTATCAGTGTGAGTAATTTCAACATTATTACCTCTTATTTGACAACATTGTTGATATAGCAAAACTTTTATTATTGCTATTTCACTAATACTGATCATTTATTTATTAACACTATCCTTTTTATAGTAAATTACAATTTTTAAACATAAATTCAACAATAAGTTTAAAACGGAAATTAAAATAAAAGTAAGGGAATATTTAATCGTAAAACAAATACATAATAAATATATAAATACTAATCTACAGTATGGCAATAAGAAGACAGGCTTTAGCAAAACTTTGTAATCACGAAACAGAAATAAAACAAGTGATTTGTTAATAGCTTTACAGGTATGAACTTATGGATAGAATTCGTTATTCAAATACAATGTTCAATACGTCGTTCAATACAATGTTTACTTTTTTTCATAAATGTGATTTGGGTGAAAAATATGAAGCTCAGAACTTGTAAAATGTCAATATATCTCCATTTGTTGATTCCATTTTAACGTGAGCTACTAGTAATCACTAAACACTTTTAACATCCTCAGAGTTACGGTCTGAGTTGACAATGGGACACATCTCCCGAAACGGCCGTCCTCAACATACAAAGTAAGTGCTACTATAGGCAAGTTTAAAACATTTAAAAGTGTTTAGTGATTACTAGTAGCTCACATGAAGATGGAATAAACAAATGTTAATATTGCAAGCCGAGCATCAACCATCCATCGATACCGCAACGTACATATCAAGGTAACAAAACTTCCCCTTTAACATACAATGCCTAAAATATAAAATCACACCCAATTAGCCAAAATACACATTAAAAATAAAAATAACAACCCGGCTGCCACAAAAACCACACACCAAGCTCAAACACTCTATATCAAAAACACTATAAAACATTTATATAAACAAAAAAACGATCTCAACAAAATTGCTTATAACGTAGACCAACAGCTTACAATGGAACTATACTACATCGAACTGCAAGAAGTAGTAAATTTCATGAGTTAAGGTCTGAATTGACAATGGGACATATCTCCCGAAACAGCCGTCCTCAACATACAAAGTAAGTGCTACTATAGGCAAGTTTAAAACATTAAAAGTGTTTAGTGTTAATATATCTAGTTTTAAAATAACAGATAAAATAGTTATTTCAATTAAATTTATTATTTTTTTAAAGATATATTCTTGTTTTATGGTTTTCCTGGAAAATATACTGTGATTGATTAATAATAGCTTGACCTTTTCAATATTACCCTAAAATCCATTTCAATAAAGTTAATATTATTTCAATATTTTTATGATTATGCTACTGTCAATCCAAAGCTTTTACAATTTAACTTACCTTTAAATTATTAAGTAGTTTATTTACTCTAAAAATTAATAAAACACTAAGTATTTAGAAAAGTATTTTTTATCTATATTTCTTCGACTTATGGTTTGTAAAATTGAATTTCTAACTGAATTTTACCTTCTGTAGGTGTAAATTGTAACCTAGATTCATTAGAGAGACCCAAGCTATTCTTTTCAGCGATATTAAAAAATGAATAGACCTTTTCTTTATAATACAAAACACTTTTTTAATCAACCTGAAATAAAGAAAAAAACAAAATAAGTATTTCTGCTGTTACTCACAGTTATATAAAATATTTACATACAAGTTCTCATTTCTTAAATATGTGTTCAAGATGATACTTGTATATAGTTCCTTATTTCTCGAAAATGAGCTTAAAATATGTCTAGTCTTGGATTGAATATTTGTATATTAAAACACACCTCATATTTATATCAATATACATTTATTTTCAGCATGGTATGGGCATTCCTTCAGTTGGTATCTTGTTACATGAAATAATCAAACTCATGTATCATGCCAGAGTGCGGGATCCAGTCTTCTTCAGGATGGGAACCTCTGGAGGTATCGGCCTAGAAGGAGGAACTGTAGTGATTTCAGAAGAGGCCATGGATGGTCAACTTCGTCCTTATTTTGAACTGGTATGTAAATTTAAGAAATACAAAAAACTTGAAAAATCAAATCCTCATAAGGTTTAAAATTCCAAATTTTTTTAAAAAATGTAGTTTAATACTCATAGTATACTAGAGGGTACTAAAATACATATACAAAAGAAATATAGGAATTTTAAATTCCACAAGATTTGAGCTTCAAACTGAAAAACATTTATTAAATTGGTTTTTTATTCAATAATATTGTTCTTAAAACTCAGTAATTGTTTTCGAATAATAAGGTATAGCTCTAATTAAGGCTGTAAAAATCTCTGGTTGCTGATAAAGCAATGATATTTGCAACTTCTAAAAATTCTCTTTACCTTGGATGTAAAACAGTCTTCAAATTGTTAAACACAGTACTTTCTAAATTCAAGTTATAGGGGTTTTTTAAGTTGCTCATAATTGATGTTTTTAAACAAGTTAGTTACTAATTTTATTTTTAACTGTTGTTTTTGTAAAATCAAATAAAATAAATTCTATATAACTTAAAATATTTCATTCAGTGGCGAACTTCCCATTAGGCACACTAGGCACGTGCCTATGGGAACAGCCTCGAGGGGGCGGCAGGTGGCAGCCGTTTTTTTTTGTACCGATTAGTTTTTTAGTGACAATAGTAATAGTACCAATTTAAATTTGGTGAATGTCATAATGTGAACCTCAGTTAAATCAGTGGCGGATCCAGCAGGTGGGCCACCCTGAGAATAGAAAACTTAATTTTATTTTATTGCTTTTTAATTTTATCGTTCTACCCTCAAAGAAGACAAATTGAATTCTCTTGCAATTCTCAACATTGAAGCTGATATCCTTAACGCCAAAGACTTTTCTTTTGAACAATTAATAGAAGAATTTTCTATTAACAAGGCAAGACAGAACCGTTTAATGTAAGAATAAGTTAAATAATTTATAATTTTTTGTTTTATTTGTACATGTTTGTTTATTATATTATTTTTTAGATTTTAAATTTGCAGTTGTTCCCAAATTGTCATTTTTAGGCCTTTTAATAATTTTTTTTATAATGTGGGGAATGTGTGTTTATTTTTAATGGTATGAGTGGCTAGATTTGAACTGTAATTGTTTGGTTTCATATATGGTTTGAGGCGTTTCGTTATATTTGTCTTTTAATTTCAATTTAGTTTTGGCCAGTATACAATTTGTTACAGTCTGGGCATACAATTTTATAAATTCTGTTATTTGGTATGGGACATCATTTCTCTGGTTGGTTTATTTTATTGATTATGTCACACAAAAAACAATAAATACGTATCCATCACTTACCATAACAAACACACCTAAAAACATAATTCCTTCAACATTCAGACAACTCAATTTCCAAATACCATATAAAACAACAAACACTTAAAAACAATACATACAACCTTATCAACAAAAAACAGACAATTAAAATTTATCTGATATATACAAAATAACATGTAACGACTACCCCAGCTTCTATATTGGCTAAACTGGTAGATCATTTAACACTTGATTCAAAAAAACACATCAACAACATAGAAAACATAAATCCAGCTATGCAACACATATACAAACATTCATACTAATTTAAATATTTTTCACATATTAAACCATAGTAAAAAACTAACCTCTCCAGAAAAATTTGAAATATTGAAATATCATACTACACAAAAACCTCCTATCTTTAATGGCCACACACACACACTCACCCACGCACGCACACGCACACACACACACTTTCAATCTAACACCTTATAGCATTATATAGTAAACCTATAACCCCCTCCTCCTTCATAAATCATACATCCAGAAACCTTGAGGATCGCTGGCAGTGGCGGGTCGCTTTGTCAATAAAATTATTGTTACGACAGGTGACAGTAAGTAAGTTCAAAAGTATTTACTCAGTTATGCAATAATTATTGTTTAGAACTAAGTAGTTTAATTTATTTTTGAGAATTATATATATATATATATATATATATATATATATATATATATATATATATTCTTGATATTTTACATTATCCATTGTTTTTCCATTGCACTGACTTTATGAAGTTAATGTATTACTATTGTAAATAATTTTATCCACCATTAAGTGCAATGATATTACCTTGAGTGATGAGGGGCCTTTCGGTCACTTGACCATTGTCGAATCACTGATATTTTTCTGGTGTAGATGTTCGGTCCGTGATGTTGGTATTTGTTGACGTTACACTCATTTTCTCTTGATCTGTGTGTATGATGTTTTTATATAGTATGTCTTCTGTATATGTGGTTTGTAAGTTCATTAAATTGTTGTGTGTGTTTTTATAAATGTGGTATTTTTCTAGTGAGTTTAATTCTATTGGGTTATTATTTATTTCAAGTATGGTTAGGTTATTTTCGTAGTTTGTTATTTCATGATTATGTGATATTAAGTGTGCTGCAACATTTGATAAAAATACAAAATTATCAAATGTTGCAGCACACCTATATATATATATATATATATATATATATTTTTTTTTTTTTTTTTTAAACTTGGGAGCGGGTTTTAAACTGCCCGAAGTACTGCTACCTTAAGGTATATATTGTACTTACCTCCCTGATCTAGTCAAATAGCCCCTTCCCTCAGGTTTAGGAGTTTCCTGACTAGTGTTTTACCTTCAGCATTCACCAGAGCCGTTCCATCACCAAAGAGGTTGAAGCGCCTCTCGGCAAGTGCTTCACATCTGTAAATAATATGTGTGGCAGTCTCCAGTTCCTGCCCGCATAATCTGCACACTGGTTCATCTTTGCAGATACCCATTTTATGCAGATGTTTTTAGTCCACCGTGTCCCGTGAGTAGACCTGTGGCTATCCTCAATTCCTGCCTAGACAGATAGATGAGACTCTTCTGCAGCCCCAAGGAAGGTTTCCTAAGGGTTAGCTTACTGTGTCTCATCCCTTCAGCCCTGATCCAGTGCTCACAGTGTCTTTCAGACATCCACCTTCGCACTGCCATCTTGACCATGGATTTGGAAATACCTACCGCAGGCTCCGGTCCAATCAGGGGAGTCAAAGACCCCTCTCTGGCCAGCGCATCTGCGGCTTCATTTCCAAGTATTCCCCTATGCCCTGGCACCCAACCTATCTTGATTTGATTGTGCCTTGCCAGGGCTTGTAGGTTATTTAGGCACTCCCTGACTATGGCCGAGGTGACCACATGTCTGTTTAGTGCCTTAATTGCTGCCTGACTGTCGGAGAAAATAGCAATCCGGGTCCCGTGTGTTCCCCTTCTCGCTATCTCTCCCAGACAGGCATTTATAGCATATATTTCGGCCTGAAAGACAGAGGTATGCCTCCCCAAGGAAAAAAACTAGTTTTACCCTTGGGTTTTTACAATACACCCCTGCTCCAGTGCCGAAGTCCATCTTGGAGCCATCTGTGTACCAGATCTGAGCTCCCGATGTTAATGTCCCTGACCATTCCATCATAGTTTGGTGGACCTGGTCAGGTGCAAACGTTCGAGTAATGTGGTCGCTGCCCACTTCCAAGACGGGTTCTTTGACCATGCACTCGATACTCATATGTCCCGAAACATCTGAGAGGTTAGCCCAGTTGTTCAAGTTGCGCAATCTCCATGCCGCCAGCCTCGCCTCTCCCCTAAGGACAAGCTCAAGGGGGGGAGGTTAAGCATTACTTCCATTGCTGCACCAGGTGTAGTTGACATCGCTCCCAGTGTGCACAGACAAGCCAATCTCTGGATAGAGCTCAGTAGAGCTCTTGTCTGTGCCTGGTTGACCATTGTCCACCACACTAGAGCACCATAGGTAATCATAGGTCTTATCACCCTCAGATACATCCAGTGCATCATTGATGGCTTCAGTCCCCATTTCTTACCCACCATTCTTCTCACAGTCATCAGTGCCCTTTTGGCCCCGTTAACTGTCCTCTCAAGATGTGGGTTCCAGGTGAGTTTCCTGTCCAGAGTAACTTCCAGGTACTTCTCCTCCCTCACAAACTCAAGGTATTCACCAAACAAGCGAGGCATCCTGGTCGTCAGATCTTTTCGCTGTCTGGTGAAGTTAATAAGAGCAGTCTTTTTCGGATTTACCCTAAGGTTCTCCTTATTACACCACTATTCAATCAGTCGTAGAGGATTTCTGATTACCTCAAGGACTGTATCAGGGAATCTGCCCAGGATCAGAACAACTATGTCGTCCGCATATCCTAGACAGAAGTACCCCTGTTCATTCAGGAGTTCAATAAGGTTGTCAACCACTAGGCACCACAACAGAGGAGAGAGAACCGAGAACCCCCCCTGTGCACAGCCCAGACTTGTCTCCGCCCTTCTGACCTCCCCTGCCACCTCTACAGAAATGTTTGTTTGTTAACATGGAACTTATCCAACCACAAGTGGTCGCATCCACTCCATGACGTCTTGCACCATTTACCATCGTCTCCACTGAGGGGTTATTGAAAGCCCCTTCAATGTCGAGGAAGGCACCTATGGCACAACCTTTCTTAGCGATCATTTGCTCAATCCTACCAACCATTTGATGGAGAGCTCCCTCGCAGGATTTCCCCGGTTGATAAGCATACTGGTTCCAATGCAGTGGTTTTATGGCCAAAGCACCCCCCCCCCTAATAAGCCTATCAACCAGTTTTTCAAGTCCCTTAAGAACAAAGGACATGAGTGTAATAGGTCTATATCCTTTCCCTTCCGATTGGTTACCGGTGGGCTTAGGTATAAAGACCACCTTACTAGATTTCCAGGCTGCCGGCACATGCCCTAGAGCAATGCGTAGCCTGTATAATTTAGTAAGTACCAGCACCAGCATATCCATTCCCTGCTGCAGCAGCACAGGATAGATCCCATCTGGACCTGGAGATTTGTAGGGTTTAAATGTGCCAATAGCCCATCTTACCCTTTGTGGAGTTACTATCCTCCTTGCCACTTCCCAGTCCTCCCTCTTACCACGTCTTGTGGAGAGTTTGGCAACTGGTTCAGTGTCCGCTCCCCCAAGTTTCCTCAGAGTACTGGAAGGGAAATGTGTTCTGATTAATTCTTCCACAGTTTCCCCTGCAGTTTTTGTTATATTTTCCAGTGGGGTTCTTAGCATCCCCACCGGGTTAACTGGGTCCTTAGAGAGCACTTTATGCAGTCGTGCCTCTTCCCGAGTTTTGTCAATCTCTTGACAAAACTCCTTCCAGGACTTCCTGCGTGCTTCTCTAATTGCCCTGTTGTATTCCGGTTAGTGTTTTCCTATACTGGTCCCACTCCCCGTTCTTTCTTGCTCTATTAAAGAGTCTCCTGGTGGTCTTCCGAATTTTGGCTAGCTTCTTGTTCCACCATGACGGATCCCATACTTTTCTCCCCTCACTGAGAGGGCAGTTATCAGTAAAGGATTCTACTATAGCCTCGCCAACCAATGTGGCAGAGTCTTCTAGCTCTCTCCTCCCACCATACTCCAATCCAGCCTATTCAATCCGAACACCCAGGTCCCTCCTGTAGGAGTCCCAGTCTGTTCTTCTTGGATCCCTGGTTGGCCGAATCATGGCTGGATTTAGGGAGATATCATACCTAATATGTCTGTGGTCAAAAGAAGATGGTTCATCCGACACATGCCAATATAGTACATACCTAGCCATCTGGTTCGATGCCACCGTAATGTCCAGGACCTCCTGTCTGGCCCTAGTGACAAACGTCGGCTCTTCCCGCTGATTTAAGACTAGTAAATTCTTAGAGCTAAGATAAGCTAAAAGTTCCTCACCTCTAGTGTTGGTACCTGTACTTCCCCACGAAGTGTGATGGGAGTTAGCATCCATCCCCACCAGCAGCTCCTCATCCACAGCTCCACAGTGCTCAACCAGCCTCCTCAGCTCTTGTGTTGGTAGAGCCCCCGTGTAGTGAAAGGGAAGATATGCCGTGGCCAGGTTCAGCCTCTTCATCCTCCCCTCCGCCCGCAGCTCCACCATCACTGCTATCAAGTCCCTGCAGCAGAAGTCCGTTAGTACAAAAGCACTCAACCCCCTCCAAACCAGGATACACGTCCTGGGTACACCGGAGTCCTTATCATACAACAACTTACCTCCAGATGTTGCCAGCCCGCATATTCGTCCTCCAGAAATCCATGGCTCCTGGATGAGAACCAAGTCCACCTCTCCCCTGTCCAACATCCTATACACGACAGCACTAGCTGCCCTGCTATGCTGTAGGTTCACTTGGAGGATCTTGATCATTGTTCTGCTTACTTCGTAGCTGCCTGGGTCCGCATAGCAGCCCCAGGACTAGAGAGCACCTTGAACGTGGCCTGTCTCAGCTCCACGTTCACCCTCAGGTTGTTGTTCCGCAGTGCCCTGAGGGAGCCCTCTCCTATATACAGGATCAGGGTAAGACCTGCATCCTCCCTTTTCCTAACAATCACCTTCCAAGTATCCTGAACTATCCCAGGGTTCTGGGTTTTGACCACCTTCAGGATCTCTTCCGGCTCCTTGTCATTGTAGGGTTTGGGCACCCACATTGAAACCTTTGCAGTGCAAAAAATCTCTTTGGGTGGCCCTGCCCTCAACTCTACCCCCTCACTCAGGGTGAAGCTTGGCAGGACCCGAAGAACCCACTCCAGGCTCTCCCGTGAGGAGCATACGACATTTAGAGCCCCCCTCTCTAAGTATGCTGTCCTGAACCCTCTATCCCCACTCTCCGTCTCAGCGGACAGCAGTTCCGAGAAGAACAGCTCCTCCAGCTCCAACGCCATCTCTTCCGAGAGTTGTCTCTCTGGGTAACTAACTGGGACAATTGCTAGCTTTTGTCGAAGGGTATCGCCGTATGTGCCCGAAGACACTGCAGTATCCCCCCCTTGTCCCAGCTTCACTTTCTTCTTTCCTCCCTCCACTGGAGAGGGATTGGACGTCGCACTCCTAGGCCTTTTGGAAGTGCTGGGGTTTGGTGCTCTTGGTTGATTGCTTCCCTGTTGCACCTCCCTCCTCACAACATCCAAGCCCTGGACTTTGACAGGCTCGGCTCGGTTTTGGCCTCCCCTTCGTTTTTTCAGGATTATTGGCCCTCCCGCTGCTCTCGCCTGTTCTCTTCGGAGCCGCCTTTTGGCCGCTCCACTCATACGCTTTCTCCGTAAAGACAGCGTGCTCAACTCTACAGCCACTTCACCGGTTTCTGCAGTCGGCAGCTTGACAGCCGCCCCCGCACCCCCAGTGATGGTTGCCGTTGACACATCTGCTACAGACTCACGGTTTGCCGTCTTATTGGCTCCCGCTGTCTGTGCAGTCTCAAAATCAATTGTTTTACTTTTTTGGTCCATTAACGACCCACGAGTATGGGGGAAATAACGGTCGACCAGAGCAGAGCCCCCACTGCCCTGGCAAGACAACATACAATGAGGTTTTGTCTGGTTCCTCTAGGGGATCGTGTGCGACTGCATTTTATACCCTGCAGCCATTCATCCTTCGGCACGATGCCTTCCACCTTGGATTGGGTATTCAGTCACTGACCTTGAAGCACACCCCAAGTTCAGGACATTATTAACTGTTGCTCATGGAGTGAACAGCTTGCTTTACTCTCTTTTTTACAACTGTGTCGTTAGGGTAGTTTCCCGCCCATACTTCACTGTCGCATTGCCCTTGATTCACCTGGGAGGTGAGAGTAGCATTGTGAGGACTTAATTCCCAACTACCCCAGTCTCCCCAGTCAGAGCAGTTATTTCTACCACACCCAACTGGTTGACTGACGAGGAGGGATAATTCCTCACCTTTGAACCATCGCCTTGGTCCAGGCCTGCTTATTCAGAAACCTTCCGGAATCCTTATTCACAGGTAACCTACATATCTGTAGGCCGTCCCACTATCTGCCACCTGTGGACCCGCCCGGTTGCTCAGGCCAGCTACCCGGGAGAATATATATATTAACCTATGTTGTTTTAAATTATTAAACAAGAAAACGTATTATATATATATATATATATATATATATATATATATATATATATATATATATATATTAAATATGGTGATATGTTTTCTTGTAATATATTTAATAAATTAAAAATATTTCAAAAACAAGAATACTTTTATTGCAGATATTATTTAAAGCTTTTCACCGATAAAATAGTACCAGCATCTTCCGGAAAATAATTATCTAACAAAATATTTTTACAAAAATTTAATCATATGTACTGTCTACATATGTAGACCAGTATTACATATGATTTAATTTTTGTAAAAATATTTTGTTAGATAATTATTTTCCTGAAGATGCTGGTACTATTTTATCAGCGAAAATCTTTGAATAATATATGCAATAAAAGTATTCTTGTTTTTCAAATATTTTTAATTTATTATATATATATATATATATAATATCACTGCTGCAGTGATTCGACAATGGTCAAGTGACCGAAAGGTGCCTCATCACATAAGGTAAAATTATTGCACTTAGTGGTGGAAAAAATTATTTACAAGTAATAATAATAATTTCATAAAGTCAGTGCAACGGAAAAATAATGAACAATGTAATTTATATATATGTATATAATTATGTTATAAAATCTTTAGATTTTTGTGATCATGTAGCTTCTAATGTAAACTAATTTAAAAACATTGTTTCAGTATACAATTAAATATTTTTAATCTATTTACACACTTTAGAGTGGTATTACTTCTTGTGCTCTTATGTGATGATTATTGCTGAAATTAAAGAGTCTCATACATTATCTCCATCTAAGCATGACGTAATGAAAGAAAATATAGTTTAAATAATATAGTACATTGCTACAAATATTTGTTACAATAGGTTTGACTATTAAAAAAAATTAATTAGTTTTCTACTTAAACTAGCTGATTGTTGTTATTCTAAACCAATTTAGATTAACTGCCTACTTTATCTATAATTTGCACATTCTCTTGATTTTGTCTACTTGTTTATAGCCTATACTTGGAAAACTGGTTCAAAGACCCGCAAAACTTGACAAGATGCTTATCAGAGAGCTTTGTGCTCTTGCTGATTCTGAGGACCCTTACAACACAATCGTTGGAAAAACTATGTGCACCACTGACTTCTATGAAGGTAAGCTTATGTCAAAACTGAAGAATGTTTTTAAACTTTACAAGCAATCTAAATAATCGTCTTAAATTTCAGTTTCTTGTTAACATAAAAAAAATATGTAGTGTTTATCAAGTACATATATTCATTGAAACTATTGTTAATTTATTGATCCAGTGAATTTATTGCTGCTCTTTAATATCTGCCTTTATTAAACAGGTTTGAGAAATTCAGTTGTGATATAAAGATTCCAGTTATCTATTTTCTTAAATTATTCATTTTAAAAATATTCTTTGATATTCAAAGGGATATGCTGGATATGTATTTAATGTTTATTACATATTTAAGCAATTTACATTAAATATACTATATTGTTATTTTGAATAATACTTATCAAATGTTTATGTAATCAGGTAAACACACAAAACTCTACATCAAGCTGATAATTCAATTACTTCATGAGATTTCACAAAAAGTCTTATTTTAGTAAGCTGAAATATGAGAAAATTTGGTTTTTGTAGTGTAATTTATTAATCTCTTGTGATTAAAGAGAACAATTCCTTGATTCCAGAGTACTTTTTTGTTAATTGAGAGTGTTTTTAATAATGTTATAAATTTAATCATTATTTTACTTTAATCTATACTAAATAGAAAATAGTATTTAAGCTACACTAAATAATCTTTTTTCTATGGAGAATATTGAATTGTCTAGAATATTCTATATTCTTTGGTAGAGTTGTGTTGCTGAACTTGTTAATGACTAACAGGGGCAGCCACTTTTTCATGAAAGTTTTCCCATTTTTTCAATCCATAAAGGGAACTTAGTGTAAATTTACACAAAACTTCATTCACTACTCACATTACAAATCTCAAACTCTAATGGTGTGGGTTGAATGATGATGATAAGTGAGTCAGAATATGTTATTATGTGTGTGTTTATATATATATATATATAGATTTTTTGGACTAGGAGACTGACAGACTTACCTTGGTAAGAGTCCACTCTGTAGTCTTGAAATAGAAACACATAAAAGCACTTAAACTATGATATATTTCAACCACACAGTGGTCTTTGTCAATCGAAGAGAAAACACACAAAAAGAAATATGAGAGAATGAAATAAAATATTTGTAATCACAGATTGTGTAGAGTAGAAATCAGATGTCACAGATGCACAGATTAATGATATATATATATATATATATATATATATATATATATATATATATATATATATTGTTTCCATGAGCATATGAGTGATTATAGTTTATATAAGTCTGTCAGGGGAAAAGAGATAAGGCTATTTGGAAAAAAAAAAAAAAAAAAAAAAAAAAAAAAATATATATATATATATATATATATATATATATATATATATTTCTTTAACTTTGCAACACTGTTTTTGGTATTCACCTATCATTTTCACTATATGTACTTAATAACGGTACACCACACCTTGTGACAACGGAAATGTCACACAGCTCGCAGTCTACTACAACCCCCGGTCAGTAATGCTCGATAATGGAGATACTATCAATCTTTGAAAGTTAACTTGCATAAATACCAAGTAAGATTCTTGTTTAAGTACATATAGTGAAAGTAATATATACGAGTATACATATATATATAAATTTCTTCCTTCTGCAGCTTATTAGGTAAATCATGCAACAGAAGCCAACTATCTAAAATAGGATCAAATAACATTATCTCCCTGTTCTAATTTAGTTAACAGTTTTGTACAGAATATCATTTATTTAAAGTCGTATGGGAACCATTTAAAATTTCCTAAGTAAATGGCTAGTTAAGAGCTTTCAAAATCTTTGACGTTTGAATCTAAAATTAGGGAAATATTGGCAGAAAAAAACTGATAGACATGAATTTCATAATTAATACTCACACACACACACACACACACATGCACAAACACACACACGCACACGAACGCACAAACACACAAAGACACAAACACACACACACTTGTTTCTTGAAGACAGAATAGACTAAACCACACTTGTAGTTCTTCAAATACTTGCCCATTTGTTGCTGTTGCTCTTGTAGAATATTGTTTTATAATGAGCTGAAGAAATATACCATAAAAAAGAAAAACCATCTTGGTAATAATATTTCTTTTGGGAATTTTGTTAATTTTTATGGGAGAGGAACTTCTTTCCCTGAATTCAGTAGTAGAGGGTAATTGCAAATTCTTTGTACTACTAAATTCAGCAGCAGAGGAAATTTATTTCTCCAATTTATAGTCTTTATCTGACTAAATGTTCACTGCAAATTTAATACATAGTTCTCATAAATTTCATTTAAATATTTTTCAAGTGAATCAAAAAAGTCTATCATCTTTGAAATATCAACAGATTCTCTTCTAATAGCAGTACTTGATTTGTGAACCCTGAGTAGTATGATGCTTTAAAATATACCAAAAAGCTGATTTAAATTTTCGTAGTCATTAAACATTTTGTTGAGCTTTTCATTTCATAGTTGTTTTTTCAACGGTTTTTGAATCTAGGAAATTTAGAGAAATGCATCCAAATGTCTTCCGATGAATCTCTTATGCTAAGATTTTATTACCTCTTGAAGAACAATGGTTTGGCAACAGTTTATAGTATTGTTTACTTAGTTAATTTAATTTTGGAGTTTCCTAAAGAAAAGATTTGTTGTTCTACTTTAATATTGGACAGCTTGAGATGCCTTATAAGTCAGATAAAATATATAATAATTGTCCTTTGACTTAACTCTCAAACCATCAGATTTAAATACATTCACAAAAAAAAAGAATGTTTGAAACAACCTAAAGTATAAAACCAATATCCTTAAGTAAAATAACCTCAAACTCACTTTCCCTCAGTTAAGTGACCAAATGTCTAACAAAAAGTAAACACCAGATATGGCTATCAGTGCACAGATGATTTACAAATGAGAATTCCAAAACAAAAATATTTTCTTGCCAAACAGACTAATATATTTTAAAAAATTAAAAAAAAATTGTTGTACAGTAGCCACCCCCATAATATTGTAATCATATATGTCAGATGCATATTTGATAACAATAACCAACCAATAACAATAACAGCGTGGATTTTTAGATTTCCCGATGTTTAAGAGTTTCTTTTTTTGTCCGATCATGATAACACAACAAATAACAGTTATATGTGGTTTACATATTTTACAGCCAATAGCATTTTCATTTTTAAATACACAAGTATGTTTGGGTCAAACATGATAATAAAGACTGGTTCCATCTGAATTGTTTATACAGCTAGGAGAATACATGGCCAAAATTCTTGGTCATTCGTATTGTAACCAGTCATCAGCTCCAACAAACACAGCATCTTTCTTTCACCACATGTTTCTTATAAAAATTGTTTTCTTTTTTCTTCCATCGATTGAACCATCTATATGTGACTTTAAAATAATGTTTTCCAATTTTTTTTCAAGATTGTCTGTATCCTCAACTCGAGTATGTTTTTTAGTGAACGTTTTAAAACCATAATTTCAAAGCTGATTCCCCTTGTGGATCCTTCCTAGAACAAGTTTTTTTGCTTTCAACATTTTCATTGTTTGATAATGACAGGATGGAGCTTTTGTTTTTCAAAACTGTACATAAGAGAGGTTGGAAAATGCCAAGTTTGTTTGACTCATTGTTGGTAATTTACTATTTCGATCTAGAATTTCAAGTTTTTTAAAAAGATTTAAATCATGTCGTTTTTTTAAGATTCGGATATCTTGATAAAAAACTTTGAAAATGCAAAACTTCAAATGCTACCAAACCTCACAAAAGAAATGAAAAAAAACCTTCCTAAACTGTATTATGTAAAATCACGTTTATGAAAATAAAGAAATAAACGTTGCTGTACTGTGCAGAAGCCGCTTCAACAAATCATAATTGTTTTCAAACAAACGTTTACGACTAAATACGAACAACTAGCTGGACAAACAACTACTGAATACATTTTATGAAACCTAAGACGCGTTTGAGTATAGTCAAAAAGGATATAAATGACATGGATAATGAATCATGTCGATATTGTTGATAACAGGACTTATGGACAGGACGTCAGTCACCATATTGCTCAACTGATTTCGTACAATATACAATACTTGTAAACATTTTTGTTTGGTCTGTGTTAATGAACCCATATTTTATTGCATGACAAATTAAATGATAACACTAAGTAAAGAGATGATTACAATAAGCAACTTAATTACAATTCTTGAATTTTATAGTCCATTACGTTCTGTGAATCTTATTAATCACTTAAACAATTGAAGTGATTAATTACAATGTATTTATACAACTCAGTGTCTGTCTTTAGGTGAAATGATATTGAGCGTGATCACACTATGAAACGGCTACTGTATTTTCAAAATACGATGTACATTACTAAAAAAAAATAATAAATTTTTCATTGTTAGGACAAGGAAGACTTGATGGAGCATTCTGTGATTTCACTGAAGGTGACAAAATGGAGTTCCTGGAAAAGCTACACAAATTAGGTGTGAGCAATATAGAAATGGAATCACTAGCATTCGCTGCATTAACTCACCATGCTGGAATCAAGTCTGCAGTAATATGTGTTACTTTCATTGATAGGTTAAAAGGAGATCAGGTAAGAAATTGATTTTAATGTGTATGAAATGGTCAGAATATGTTTTAACTAAATTGTGAAAATATATTATCAAGGACAATCCAACAAGTAATTTCAAAAAAGTTTGAATTTCATAAAATTATCATATTATTTTTTAATCCAATCGTATTTAACTGTTACACTGCATTTAAATTTTCTTATCAATTAAAACAATTCACTATTTTAAGTCATCTACTTTTAATTTTCTTTTAATAATGAATCCTTAATGTGCTAATGAGAAAAAATATGTGTACAGTAAACTCCCGATTATCCGTGGAATAGGGTGGCCCGGCAATGTCGGATAACGAATTCCCCGGATAATTCCCTATGAACAAAGAATACGCAAAACGATCGACCCCGGTTAATGCAATTCACAAATAATCTTCAGAGGACAAAATAAATACAGAAAATAATTTAAAATGTCGATGTATTTGACGGATTATAACATGTACATTTATATGTCTAACTATTTACAATACGTACATAAGTATATGTCAAAAGTAAGTATGTATGTACATATGTAATTTCCTTTACACAAAATACTTTCACTTTTTATCAAAAAAATCTGTCACTTTCGTCTGTTTTTTTGTGAGCATTGATTTAGCTTTAATGTGCGTTCTAAGTTTCTTGAGAACCATTTTGTCGCTCAGTGTCTACTTGTGTCACGTGTGTCACAAAGCCATATAGATCGATAATGCATATGACAGACATGGATAATGCATATGTCACGTTCTAGACTATTTATAGCCGAGATTAGCTGACATTTGTTTACAATCTTATGATACACATTAGGTTTTCGGGCGTCCAAGCATTTTGTCATTGACTCTTATATAAAGTAGTCTGCTCGCCCCTTTTATTTCGCTGGCCCGTGTCGGGATGCTTCCCTTTCAATGTAAAAATTAATACGTACATATTTAGATATCTATTCCATTCGTCTTAACTTCTATTAAGCCTTATATGCATTTATGTCGTAATTCACCATTTGGAAATTTAAACACATGAATCTGACTGGAATAAAAATTGGATATTTGTAAAACAATGGCAGACCCCGGATAATCCGCAAACCGGTTAATCCGCCCACAGATAATTGGGAGTTTACTGTATATCATTATGGCATTTATTCATTCTTAGCTAATACAATAAGAATAGTTAGTGTATAAGGACAAAGGGCATGGTTGGTTATGGAGTGTGAGAAAAAAAAATTTATAAAATATTTAGAAGAACTCTTTTATTCTACAAAGAGAGGATAATATTTGGCTTAAACGTTTGTGAAAGTGAATGGAATAGTTAAGATTTTTTAAAAAAAGCTGGAAATGACTATGAAACACCTGTGAAATATATTCTAAAAATAAAATTAAATATAGTCATCCCAAAAATTCAAATAACCTAATGGAATCTTCGAATGTTATTGACCAGACCAGGGGTCACCAACGTTTTTTACTCAAGAATCACATCAAAAACATTTGGAGGAAAGACGTGCTGGCAATATTTCAGGGCAGAAAGTCTAGCCCCCCCCCATACACTCATGACATTTTTTCTAATCCAGAGCTCAGGGGTGGTTTTTTGAGATTTTTTACACTTATTTCTTACAAAATTTCTCTACAGCTAGTTTTACACATATAGAGAAAAGAAATGGCAGGTGAGAAACAAGTACTGTGCTCATATTTAATGATAAAAGTATTTATAAGGAAATATATTACCAATGTTTTACCAGACAAGTGCTTTTTACCTTTAAACACTGAATAAGGCTTGTAGTTTTTCTTAACACTTTTGATTCTTTTGCAGAAACAAATTTAGAGGAAAAACATTAGAACATAAACCTCTTTACCAAAAGATTTTTTTATTAAAGCCCTTATGTATATTTCGATTACAAAGTAATAATCTTCAACATATTACAAGAATAACTATATTTGACCTAAGTTATATGTAATATATATATATATATATATATATATATATATATATATATATATATATATATCGTGACATAGAGAAAATTAATTCAGTGATTCAATAATGGTTAAGTGACCGAAAGGTGCCTCATCACATAAGGTAAAATTATTGCACATAGTGGTAGAAAAAATTTTTTACAATTAATAATAACTTCATATATATTTCTTGAATTTTATAGTCCATTACGTTCGGTGAATCTTATTAATCACTTAAACAATAGTTTATGACTATCCGAACTTTGTTCGAACAAAGTTCGGATAGTCATAAACTATTGTTTAAGTGATTAATAAATTCATATATATATATATATATATATATATAAAATTGAGAAAAAGTAATCAGTGATTCGACAATGGTCAATTGACTGAAAGGCACCTCATCACACAAGGTAAAATCATTGCACTTAATGGTGGATAAAATTACTTACAATAGTAATATATAACTTCATAAAGTCAGTGCAACGGAAAAACAATGGATAACGTAAAATATCAAGAATATATATATATATATATATATATATATATATATATATATATATATATATATATATATATATACACATACACACACATTGTTAACATTCTCCCCATGCGCCTTACACTATATGTTACTTTTAATAAGAGCCTAAATAGCCTAAGGAATTTATTATGTAACCCAAAAGACAAAACACAAATGTTAGATAAGTCAGGTATTTATAAAGAAAACTGCAATTCGTGTGATTATATTTACATTTTCCAAAAAAGGAAAATTTCAATGAGATTTAAAGAACATATTAGTCATATACAATTTCAAAAATTGGAAAAAAGAAGCATTGCTGAATATATCCTAAAAATTAAACATACATTAGGAAAAATTACTTTAAAGTATTAAGTATGTTCAATGAAAAAATATATGAAACACATTTGAAGGTCTGGCTATTAAGAAACGTGACAAAAATATAATCAATAAATTCTAACAATTTCATTAGTAAAGGCAGTTGTAGTCTTATTACTTTTTGTAGAAAATTTTAGCATTAAAAACAAAATTGTAAATTCAAATTTTGTAACAATAACACCCTTACCACGTTAGATTGATAGACTAGACCTTACTGTGACAGTATTGGTTAGCTGAAAGGAAAAAGGAGTGATAGTGTAATAGGTGTGTCGAAGGCATTAACATTATATATATATATATATATATATATATATATATATATATATATATATATATATATATATATATATATACATTAAATGTAGCTTAGACAAACTGTAGTTATTCTAATAATAATTTCCTCCGTACATAAGAATTTAAATTAAAAGTTTTTGTGGTTAAGAAGTTGTATTTATTTGTTATAAAAATTACACTACAGTTAATCCCAGTTTTTTATGATAACTTGATGGTGCAAAAAATAAACATACAATCAAATTCTATAACTGATATTTTGAAAATCTTTGTGTACCTTCTATTGAAGAACAATAGAAGAAAGATACGTGTCGATTCATTAAACTTTTTTTTAGAAACTCTTTAACTAAAAGATTTAATCAAATATTGTCTTAATTACAGATTCATACACCCAAAGAAGTATTAGATGAGTGGCAGATGCGACCACAAAAGCTAGTGTCAAGGTACATTAAGCGGTATCTCCAGATGCGAGGCAGAATCTGTTATGATAATCTTTCCTCTGGCTCAATGTGTGTCAAAAGTCCACGACGATTTAAATTAGTACAGCAAGAGTCTGAAAGCTACGACTAAGTAATATTTTTTATTTTTCTCAATGTGATATTAAGTTTAAATTGTTCAAATTTTATACTTTAAGAACAGGCTGGTCGGCAGATAATTTCAGTATAACAGTGGAATCTTAAAGATCAGTGTTATCTTAAACATGTTTAAAAAGAACGTATTTGCAATTGATAAATATCAGATGATTAAGGTACTTTCAAGGTAGTAGATAATAATATTTTAATTTGATATTTACACATTATTTTCTATACTTTTGTACTTTCGCCCAGGTACTAAACATTATTTTAGTTATTTTCTCAATATGGACTTCCTTACTTCATGTATTAAGACTCTAAAGTGTATCGCAAAAATGAGTAATGTGGCTATAGTTGAAATATGTAACTATGTATTAATTCTTGAACTTTATAGTCCATTACGTTCGGTGAATCTTATTAATCACAAGGCAGAAGACACTAATGAAGATCGACACATAGCGATCGAAAAACGTTCTGTCTCAGTGAGTTTTAACAAATTTTCTAAATTTAAAGTTCGGATAGTCATAAACTATGTATTAATGAAAACAATCAACATTAAAATGATAAAAATATTTTTTACAAGTAACAAAATTATCTAAAAAATTAAAATAAGTCGCCATGGGAATGAGCAGCTTTGTGACAGCATTTCCTTCTAAAGTATTTCATTTCTAAATCAAATAAGAAGTTGGGATGAAAAAAAAATACCATGAGCTGGTAAAGTGTTTATCAACAAGGATAAGACTGTCCTTTAGGATAAAAATTAAAGATTTAATATTTTCATGAAGGTCTGGTCTGTGGAAAGCATGAAGATTTAGTACAAATTAACGTATTTGAATTTAAGTTGAAAAGGGGGTTCTAGACAAATAAATGAGTCTATTGGATTTATGCATTAGTCAGTGGAAAAGCAGAATAAAGTTGTTTGTTAATCAAAAATAATTGGTTGTCAATATAAAATTGAATGATCTTCAAATTTTTTTATTTACTTTGGTTAAGTAATCAAGTTATTAAAAAATTTGCATTAGATTTCAAATATGTATTAGCAATAGTTTTATTGCCTATGCCGGGAGCGGGTAAGTAAAACTGCTATACAAATAAACTATAAAAATTAAAGTTTTTTTTTAACATGCACTGCAGTTTAATTTGTGTAGCTGAGGAAATTTTAAAAAACACATACACTTTGTATGTTCTGAGAATCTCAAAGTCAGTAGTAAAAATAACTTCAAGATGAAAAAACCAGTGATAGTTCTAAAATAACAAGTTTTTTATGAAATGGTTTCAAAACAAAACTGTTCTCTCTCTCTGTTTCAAACTTCCCTTCTAATAACTTATGCTTCATGAAAGTTAAACATTCTTTAAATTGCAACGAATGCAGTTGGATTCTTATAGTATTCATTGTTTTAAACAATTTAGAGAACAAATTTTGACTATAAAATACTGATTGGTATTGTTAGTAAGCAGACAAAAATATTTATCCAATAAAAGTATTACACAATAAGAGAAATATATCAATTCTCTCATATATTACAAACACTAAGTAGAAAAAGAGATTGTTATAGAGATGAAAAACCTGGATTTCATAAATGATTGCATTTGAGTAAGAATTTGTAAATGTTGAAAAAACCTAAAACACCACTACAAAAAATGAGAAATTGGTTACTATCGTTATAAATTAGTTGGAGTTATATTAATTAAACATTTTTCTCACAAAATATATAGAATTACAGGTTTTGTGTTTTATATTTTGAGGTTTTTTTAAATGACAACTAAGTATCATTTAGCAAAAAAACATTATTTCTAATATTTTTTTCAGCTGAGGCATTTCGAACTTAATAAGTTCATTGTTCAATGCTGTGAGTAAGATTCAACTTTTGCCAAGAGATACTAAAGTAGTAAAATATTTAGGCATTCATCCTTTAGTGTCGATTTACTATCTAACAATATTTTCCTCCCCTATACTTACTTACACTGTGAGTATTATAAATGTTAAAATATCACTAAAAGACTTGTAAATATTTACAAACTTCCCAATAGTAGCAACACAGAAATAACCAACGATACACAACCGAACAGTACGAAATATACAGACACTTCAAACTACACCCTACACACATACTCAATACACAATTACATTATAATTCACACACACTTTTTGATACCATAACTTCTAATACTTAAAAAGTACACTCACACCACCATAATATTCAACCCCCACCCGAATGCCCTAACCTAGGTAACCTTGAGATCAGTTATGGTCTGAGTTGACAATTGGACACATCTCCCGAAACAGCTGTCCTCAACTAAGTGCTACTATAGGCAAGTTTGTAAATATTTACAAGTGTTTAGTGATAACTAGTAGCTCACGTTGAAGATGGAATCAACAAATATATATAAATAATTATTGTCTGTATTAAATTTTAAATACTAAAATGATAACTTTTGTTAATATTCTTGAATTTTGTAGTCCATTACGTTCGGTGAATCTTATTAATCACTTAAACAATAGTTTATGACTATCCGAACTTTATATTTAGTAAATTTGTTAAAACTTACTGAGACAGAACGTTTTCGATCACTATGTGCCGATCTTCATCAGTGTCTTCCGTTTGTTAATAGAAAATGTAGGAGGGTGTTATTTGAGATGACTATAAAAAGTTGTGATTAATTATCTGATAGTTATTAGTATTGTTTAATTTTAATACTACAGTTTCTTTTCAAGTCATATCTATGTTAAACTTCTATGAGTAATTGTGACACTGTGATCTTTAAAGTCAAAATTTTAGATAACATAGATGTAAATGATTACTTGTACTGTACTTGTAAATGAGTACTTGTTTTGGAAACAACAAATTCTAATTAAATTTTTTCAGAGAGGTTATAAAATTAAAATTGTAGAAAAGGGAAAGCTTTTATTTATATGAGTAAAAGCTGTTGTAAAAATCAATCTTAAATTTTAAGAAACAATGATTAAAAAGATTTCACTAAATTATACCGACCAGTCTCTTGTTATATTTTCTTGGTTGATATAATTTTTTTTTAATATAAAAGACAATTTATGTTGTGTATTTACTTTTACATGAAACTAGTTAGTATACTGATAAGATGGGTTATCTAAAACATGGTTTGTCTGTAATAAAAGGTATTGTATTACAGTGTATTATCTATCCTAAGAGATTGTCTTTGAATCTTTGTCTATGTACTACGATACTTTTTATACACTTTATATTTTAATTAGGTCACTAAATAGTACAATATTAGAGGAATGTACTAAACGTAATATTGCTGAAATACTAACCATCAGTGCCACAACTTTTTTAAATTATGCTACTTAAAATGGTTAGCTGACTGTTATTGCATTACGTTTAAAAAGTTTCGGAATAGTTTAAATAAATTGTGGATATTAAATATTAATAATGTAACAGGCTATAGGAAACTTCAAAATTTGAAGATCCTATAATTTCATATTACTGCTAAATGATTTACAGAAAAATTGATTTTGTTTCACACTTGTTCTGCAATATATATGTTCCCTTATATAGATTGGACAGATTGAAAATTTTAAAACAATTCTGAAACAATAATATTTGCTGGATCTAAGTTACACAAAAAAATTCCTTTCAAGTAATAATCAAAAGATGAGGGTACATATATTCAGAAATGGGAGAAAAATAATATGACAATATAAACACATTCTATAATATAATAGAAAATAACCTGTTTTTACTAAAACAATTGCACATATAACATACTTGTCTTACTGGCTTATAGTAGCACTTACTTTTGTTGTTTAATGAAGGTGGCTGTTTTGGGAGATATATCTCATGTCAACTCAGACTGTAAGTCCATTGCCAGTGAGAGTTTGCAATGGGATACATCTTGCAAACCAGCTATCGTTAATTAAAGAAAGAGTATGTGTGATTTGTATTGTGTTTGTTCATTTAGTATGTTTGTACTTTGTGTTTTTGTGTGTCTGTAAACTGAACAACTGACTATCAATGACAAGTAGGTCTCGACATAATAGCGTCAGCAGAAAATAACCAATGAGACAGTAATCAATCACTTGAGACAGCAATCTGCAATGGATAAATGATGTTCATCCAATCACACCAAAGACAGGTACTATTTTGCATGGGTAATTACAGAAAAATGATTTCAGATAAATATATTACATAATAACTAATCATGATTACAGGTAAAGCATTATTGGAAGAAAACATGATGCTAATTAATAAATTCATTATGAAATATAACAAAATACAATGCCAGAAGACATTAAGAAGTTGTCATATGCAAAAAGGTCCTATTTCTAAATAGATGTTAAAATCCATAGGAAGTAACCTTAGAGTTGCTGTGAAGTTATTTAATATAACTGAGATTTTATAATAAAGTAATGAAATGTTCACTTATACTGAGAAGGCTTAAATTCTGTAAATACAAGTTTGTTTATGGAAGATAAATTACTGGTATAAAAAATAAAACAGTGATATAACTATGTTATAAAATTACCCATGTATACTTTTGAGAAATGAATCAAATAACAAGACAGATAATTTTAAATTGGCTATACCCATATTAAGATATTCAAAATTGGGTGATTTGTTTGTAGACTAATCAATGAAGTTTACTTAACCTAATCAGTTAAGACCTATTTTATAACCTAAAACTTGAAAAAATCTTTTGGTTTTGAGTTTCTGCCTACCTTTACTAATGTTAATAAGAATGAAGTATTTTTAGTTTAAACTTTTCATCTTAGTTAAAAAAAAATAGTCATGGAACAAGGAAACACATTTTATAATACGGTAAAACAATAGCCATACTGGGAAACTTATATGTTTTCCTTACTCCATCCTTAAACAAATCTCTTGTACATAGTAAATTTTAAATTATTTGATTCCATCTTCACTTGAGCTACTAGTTTTTAACCAAAAACCCCTAGAATATATGTTATTGTTTTACACTTGCCTATAGTAGTACTTACTTCTCTGATTATTGAGGACGACAATTTCGGGAGACATCAGAGTTAATAATGTTTTTTTAACATTTCATTTAGAACTTTAAAGTTATGATTTATTATCAATGGACATATTAGTGTTTTATGTATAGACCCTAATTATTATATATTTTGTTCTTTGGCTGTCAATAATTACCACCTTATCGAGTCATCTTTCAAAATGTAAAGTTAGTTGGATATGTAAGTTACTTTGGAAAAATCAGTTGAAATATAACAGCTTCTTATCATTAGTTCATATTATAAAAAAATCTATGTATTTTTATAAAAATATGATGTACACTTATAGCCTAAACTACAAAATAAAGATATTATACAAAATTAACTATTTTCATGCAAAGATTGGTACTGATGGATATGAATTGAAGACAACTTCTAACTAAATTTACAGAAACCAAATTACAACATATCAACCACAAAAATACAAGATAAAATTATTTACTTTAGTAATTTTAATTCAATGTAGTCTTATAGAAACTGAATTCTACTTGTGAAAATGTATTGTTTTTATAAAAAAAATTCAAAAAGTTTTCCCATTTGAAAAATGGCCTAATGTTGAAATACATGGTGTAGAAAAAATTCAAGTTTTTAGGTGCTAAGAACTATTTTTAAAAATCCCACGTTTTTATTATGATTTTTTAAAAAAAGTAAGATATTATTAAAACCTTTTCTGCTAGTATTCTTTATATGAAAGATATTGTCCCTTTTAGAATTTGTAGTATAGACAAAAATGTCTAAATTGTAAACGAATATGAAAATATTTATTGGATGTTTTTAAAAACAATTGAAAAATAATTTGAAAATAATTGTTATAATGTTTTTTTTATGATTAAAAAACTATTTTTCATCTTTATTTGTCAAAAAAAGTAAAACTAAGGATTATTCTGCATGGTTTAATAAAGGGATCATGAAGTCTGTGCTCAAAATTGTAATCTTGATCTTTAGTTAAACCTATTTTTTATAATGAATTAAATGCGTGATTCTAAATAACATTAACTCTTAATATTGTGATCAGAATTAAATGTGAGAAATAAGGCTCTAAATTATCTATTGTTCTACTTAAACCTTTACTTTATCACTTTCATCAGTTTTTAGCATTATAAATTTGTTTTTTAAATAATCCTTATAAATTAGATAAGTTTTTAGTGTCAATCACAATGATAAAATACCTAAATTTGTTAATTAATTTGTTGGTATATAAATATATATATTTTTAGGTTAGTTTTGGTTGGTAAAGATTATTTAGATTTTTTGGACTAGGAGACTGACAGACTTACCTTGGTAAGAGTCCACTCTGTAGTCTTGAAATAGAAACACATAAAAGCACTTGAACAATGATATATTTCAACCACACAGTGGTCTTTGTCAATCGAAGAGAAAACACAAAAAGAAATATGAGAGAATGAAATAATTGTAATCACAGATTGTGTTACACTGTGTGGTTGAAATATATCATTGTTCAAGTGCTTTTATGTGTTTCTATTTCAAGACTACAGAGTGGACTCTTACCAAGGTAAGTCTGTCAGTCTCCTAGTCCAAAAAATCAATATATATATATATATATATATATATATATATATATATATATATATATATAATATTTATGTTATAAATATAAATGTAATTTATAATAATATATTTAATTATAATTATATAATAATATATAATTATTATATTTATATTAAGTATATATAAAACTGCAAAAGTTTCTATGTAATCTTAGAATTTTCAAGAAATACTTTTTCTAAAATTTTTAGGAAATGTTTGATAATAGCATTTTTTCTGTAATAAAAGAATAAACTTGTACAAATTACTGTTAAGAATCTGTGAAGAAATAATATAGATTCAGTGATACATAAGTAATATTAATAACATTTTTTCCTCATAAAGAATTAAACATAGTCTTAGCCATGAAAAGATATATATTAATGTCATTTGGGTGGAAATTAGCAACAAAATTCAGTGATAAACACAGTAGGACGTGCATAGATTTGCAACAGATAAGTGCTCCTTTATAAAATAACTTTAACGTTTATCCCTGCAGAATAATCACTGATTTTAGTATGTGGAAGGTAGCAAACAAAATTTTTTCCAGAATACAAAGTAAATCTAGAATTTAAAAAATTTGTAAGTGAATTTTATTGTACATTACAATTGACAAAAATTGAATACTATTATTCAACTAAATAACTACTTACCGAACTTATAAATTCAACAATAATAAAAATAATACTTGTAGTTTTTGTGTAGTACATTTTGAGGTTATTATAAAAATTACACTTGTTTGTATTGTCTTGGCAAAAAAACCACTACTTGCTCATTTATTCAGCAGACACGTTTTGCGCTAGGTCAGCGCATTTTTCAATGTATTCGCATTTTCAGTGTGAGTCTGTGGTGTATTTTTGTTCTGTGGTGTGTCCTACAGAGTGAACATTTACCACAAGAACGAAGAACACGTAAAAAGGATAAAAGAGACACAACCCACATCAAATTTCGCCATACACATACAAAACACAGTACACTCACAGAATGACATAGACACCAATCTAAAAATCCTACATTACATCAATAAAAGCAAAAAACAACACAGTAGAAAACTATGAGATTTATAAACACCATAAATACTATCCACAACTTATTCTAAATGACAAAACACACTCCCAATCAAACACTATATTTGAGCACATAATTAACAACTACTCTATGAACAATAATACACCATAGAACAAAAATACACCACAGACTCACACCAACACAACACACCTGAGCAACAGTCTTGTCAGTATTTCAAAGCATTGAAAAATGAACTGACCTAGTGCGAAACACATCTGCTGAATAAATCAGTAAGTAGTGTTTTTTTTGCCAAGATAATACAAACAATTGTAATAAAAATAATAATAAATACTGTATATGCATTATCGGTTTTTGCATACAAAATAAACTATTTTACATATTTAGATTTTTAATTAATACCTACTTATTGACTACACTTGCCAAAAATGAAAACTACTTACTGATGTTTTCCAGCATAGGAGTTTCACACTTGGTCAGTTACAGACAAGACTTGGAGTCTTGTACTGACCCAGAGCGAAACATATCAGCTGATACAGTAAGTAGTGACTTTTTATTAAGTGTAATAAATAAGTAAAGAGTAAAATACTGTTTATTATCAAGCAATGAAACAGCTGCTGTTGTTAAAAAATCAAGTATTGTGAAACACGTTTTTAAAATTGTAATTAAAACCATTAGTATCCAAATCAATTAAAGCTGTTTAATCTTGTTATAAATGTAAGATTCCAATTAATGTTAAGATTTGATTCCAAATATTTCTAAGTTGTCCAAAAATAAAATAATACTTAGACAACAGCAAGGAATTCCCTGGAGAATTTTCTAAAATCATACATGTTAATTTTTGCTTCTACTGCATGTTGCAATCTACATGATCGTAACAGTCATTTGCCTTAAATATATCTTCTCCAAATTATAAATTGAGGCAATAAAAAAACTATATGTTTTGAACAGTAAATGAATACCATCAAATTTTAAACCATAAAACCAGATTAACACTAATCTTCTCTTCCAGAACATAATTAATTGTCGCCTCCTACCTGCTCAGATTAATTCAGAAATGCAGCTAACACTAGTTATTTATGAATACATTAGCTTATCATAAATTAATTTGTAAAAAATGTAAATTAATTATTTGTATATATTTGAATGTGTCTAAATTTATTTTTTTTTATATAATTAGAAACAAAATTCAAAATCTAAATTATTTATAATTAACATTAACTTTATTGAATATTATTTCTCAGTTAGATTTAATGTTTTTGATAGCACTAGGCATTCTACATTAGATGCACTAGGTTGGCCTCTTGGGAGCATTGTTGAACTAGGTGGCAGCACTTTCAAAGGCAAGTAATTTATAATTTGGTCAAAATATTATTTGTTTCCATTTTAAACTCTAGTTGCTGAATGTTACTAGGCCTATGTTTATGTTTTAAATGCATACAATTTCTGTTTAAAATCAAATTTTAAAATCCTACAAATCCTTACTAACAGCCATCTTCAGGTATCTTATGTGCAAATGATGAATATATTAAAGTTTACATATTTTAAACCTTGTAATTAATAATGTTTTTTTTAATGTACATTATAAACAGTAAACAAAGACTTTATTGATATAATTCCAAGAAAGACTTGGCTAAATTAAAACTCCAAATTGTTTTTCCTACTTTTTAAGGTTATGTTTTTTAAAGTATTTTTGCAGAATGTCTACGGGACAATATTTTACTGAAAATATTCCCTAGTTTTGTAAAAAATTATGGCTAAAACGTATATTGAAAACATATCAATAGCTTTACTTTTTACAGTAAAAAAATTAAATTTAAATTATAGGCCCTACTCTACACCATGTATTTATAATAATAGTTTTTTTCTAATGAAACAGTTGTTACGACATTTTTATGCTCTGTATTAATGAGAATGCTTATACATAGTTTTGTCTATTACCTTATATAACACAATTTTGTTTTTACATAATAGTATATGAAAATGTTTACTTATTTGCTGATATAAAACAAAATAATTTATTAGAAATATATAGGTATAGATTTTTTAAATAAATGTTATTATAAATATATGTTATATTGGTTGTAAGACATTGTTAAAAACATTATTATCACAAGCACTCACTGCCAAGGAAAAATTGTTGACTTTTTCATATTATGTGTTTTAAAAATTACATTTTTAGTACTTTAACTGAAAATTTGAAATGTCTTATCTAATTTTGCAATTATTCATACACTGATTACTATTATGGCTCTTTGGAGATAAAAAGTTGTCATGATTTTTGTAGTGTTCCAGTAATAAATTGAGTAAATTGACCAATTTTATTACCAAAAAACAAACGCTCAAAAATATGATGTAGAAAATTTTATGTGTGTACTTCTTACTGGAGATGTAAATGAATAATTCATAAAACATTAAGAGCAAGTTAAACTTTATTCGTATTTTATAACTCAAATTTACGAGCATGAACAAACATGTTTATTACTCAACATGAACGAACTAATTTTCTATATGCAGAAATAATATTTGTTTTATGATATTATCTGGCTGGAAACTTTTAAAAACAAAATTACTGACAATAATAATTAGTGTTTAGTAAAATTTAAATGAAAATAGAAAATTTACAGGTTTAAATCTTCAATTTTCTTATGCCTTATAAGGAAGAAAGAAAGAAAGTATTATATTTTAGTTATGTTTGTAATTTAAACCTTTTTAAAAGTAATTTCCAAGTTCAAATTTGATTTAATTATTGTTATGGTAAGTATGACAATTTATCTCTGTGAAGTATATCAGTGTTTTAACTTTGTTATGTGCATGGCTTATAAACATTCCTTCCTTTAAAAAAAAAACATTGCTCTTCTTGTTAATGTAATAAATTGATTTATTCTTGTTTCTCTAAAATGAATCAAGAATACCTATTAAAATGAGAATTCAAAAGTATTTTATCAATTTAATAGGTTTTAATTAGAGTGTTTTTACTAGTTACTATTTTGAAACAATGATTGGATTGAAATCCACAATTTACCAACATGAAGCTAATAATTTAGCTAACCAATTTTGTTCTAAAACTACTGAGACATATTGTCCATGCTTTTTAATTCCAATTAATTTATTGTATGGCTTATTAATCATTATTGTGTCTATATTTATCAATTATCTTCAGGTTGGTTTATGTAAGAATTTTTTGTTTGTTTATGTCATGGTTTATAAAGCCTGTCCCAAAAGCTTTAAATTTAAAGACTATTCTAAGACTTTTGCCAAAATTATGTACACATAATTAACCCTTGATCTTAATTACTTATAGACCATTGTGGACCATAAAGAAAATATTATTGATAAACTCAGTTTGTTGATAGTTTTATGTTTACAAAGAGACTTTGTTGAACTAATTTACAAAAATAGATGAAGGTACTGACTAGATCAAGATACTAGTATTTATTGTAGATTATTACTATGGTTACTGACATCACAGTTTTGGTTATAACCTCAATTATAAATTTATATCGGTTTTTATATAAATTTGTTTTGAATAACACTATAAATAGATGTAAGTTGTCATTTATAATACATTTTTCAATAGCTAATATTAATTAGACAATTAATTTAAAATACATTGTGTTTATAAAGCTTGCAATTTTTAATTTTTTTCATTGAATAAGAGAAATTATGGATACTATCATGATTGAGTTTGATCCATTTATTCAAAATTTACAATCCATAAAGTAACTCATTAGAAGAAAAAATAAAATAAAACACTTGTTTAGTAACATATTAAATTAAATTTTACAAATAAGAATGAAGAAAAATATAAAATGTTGCCTAACAGCCTGCAGTGGAGATATCTCAATTGAATATTCAATACACATTAATGAGAAAAGAAATATAACAAGAGAGGTTATTTTAAACCTATAAAGTCTATTCATTCTATTAACCTTGGAACGGTTTGGTACTTAAAACTTATATTGTTATAATATGACGTCATATTTTCTACAATTTTGACAAAAATATTTTTCCTGTTAGGATGAAAATAAAAAACCAAAAACTCTTGAACACATTTTACTTGGTTCAAGTTTTACTCTTGAAAAGAACTAAAACTACTTTCAATATAAAAAAAAGTTTATTGTGATAAAATGACAAATCATTTAGTCGCTGCTGCCCCCTAGCAATGGGCTGTCTTAGAAAAATATTGAAGTTACTATACTTTTGTTTATAAAAAACGAATTAAGTGTTAAAATAGTTCTTGAATGTTTAAAAAGTTTTGATATTAGCTTTAAAAAATCTTGATATTAGCATAAAAAAATCTCTTGGAGTGATGTGATAGGCTTCAAACTCTGCCGGTTTTGTAGATTTACTCAAGGTGTTCCGCATAGAATGTAATGTCTCACTTGCTGCAGTAGTTGGTAGTCATTCTCCACTTTTCAGCGACAAATCTTACAAATTATTCCCTAAAAAGAAGTAGACCTACTGATTTATCCCAAGAGCAATGAAGACCACACTTCTTAGTTTCCTCGGAAGAATACTTATTGCTAGGCGCTCTTAAAGTGTTCAAGCATCGCTAGCTCTACATTTACAATATTTCTAGAGTACTTCTTGTACTAACAGTTGGAGCCTCTTCAGTCCAGGAATACTAGTTTCCCCCTTGATTATTCTTGTTGTTCATTGTGTAGTAAAGCTTGCAGAGTCTAACAACCGGTAGTAACAGCAAAAGAAGTTTGTGTACAACTACTATCAGGTCTTGATACAGCAGATGGAGTTACATCTAAAATAAGATTTATTCCCCAACTACCACAGGTGTCAAGTGATTGAAAAACGAGAATTAGAGCTGTTTGGGCCAATAATTTGAGATGTTGAATCCTTAAACTTTGCTGAATTATGATGCTTTTTTCTTTTAAATTCATCGTCTGAAGATAAAGGTCCATAGTCATCACTCCAAGAGTGCGTAAAATATTTTTCTCTAGCTCACTTTTGCTATCCCCTCCATCTTCATCTGAATAAAAGCTATCACTTTCTAATTTCTTAAGGTGACAAAAGTCATTTTATAGTTACAACCTGATATTTTACAATATTCCCAAAGTAAGATTGAAAAGACAAGAATGGACGGAAAAGAAAGTAAGGTAGTTGGAGATGCGCTGACCTTGAGGTGTGAACGGAGGACATTGGAATGATCGTTACAGTCCAAGTAAAAGTCTGTTCTATATAATTATATTTGTTTCATAAAAATCACGTCAGACCATTCCAGGGTTAAAAAGCGAAATAGCTTCTCCGAGGAAATAAAAAGAGCCCTACAAAAAAATCCTGCTATTAAAATAACTTCTTTGAAATTAGAAATAAACTAAATATAAGTAATAAAATCCTTAGGCATAAAAAAATTGAAGATATAAACCTTTGCCCACATTTAACACAGTTGTATAAAGGTTTTGTAACTGATTAAAATTTCTTGCAGCTAAGGGTTACTTAATGTTTATATTATAGAGATAAACCAAGTTAAAAAACATATACAATTCTTGAATTTTATAGTCCATTACTTCAGTGAATCTTAATTAATCACTTAAACAATGTTTATGACTTCGGAACTTTTAGTTTTGTAACTTTGTTAAAACTTACTGAGACAGAACGTTTTCGATCGCTATGTAGCGATCTTCTCTATGTGGCAACACATAGCGATCGAAAACGTTCTGTCTCGGTAAGTTTTAACAAATTTACAAAATTTAAAGTTCAGAAGTTATAAACATTGTTTAAGTGAATAATTATATACAATGTCACACCAATTTTAGTCACAACTCAAATTTATCATAAATTTGCCACTGTAAAAATTTTCATTTTTGTAAACATTTTCCAACCCATATTTTAATCTGACCCACAGCTAAGAGAGTTCTGCATTGGAAAGGAATAAAATCTTAGTTATTGTTAAGAAATGGCAATATCTCAGCGTAGATCTGAATAGTTTAGAGGATGATTAAACAAGTCCTATCTAAGAGCTCTTTGAGGTGATTAGCTGTGCAAGGAGGGTGTGAGAACTCAAAATTTTATTTCTCTCATGGTTATTTTGTATCAATATCATTAGTCTTTACAATGTTTCACAATATGTCTGATTTGTTGTTAGGCTATGTTCAAGGAAATACATGATACAGTGTCCATGATCTTTCTGACTGACAATATTGGAAACATTTTCTTGGTTTCCCATTCCAAAGACTATCTCAATTGACTGGCTTCAACTAGTTACATGTCTCATAAATACTTAAAACACAATATAGTAGAGAATTTACACCTGGGATTATAAGGACCCGTATTACAATTTTACACAAAATTTTAAAATTTTAGGATGAGACAAAAGATATTTCGATGAAAGTTAAGAGCTAATAATCAAAGACCTATTTCATTTGAATATGAAGATCCATTTTGAGAAAACACTATAAGTATTAGACTGTTAGCGATGAAATCGAAGTTTTTTTACACAGAATATAGTTCTAATTCATAAATCTGAATGAATATCCACACACAATTTTATCCTCCAAATAAGTTACAATAATGTTCTCCAATATTTAATGTTATACAAATAACTACAAATCTGTGCTAAATTTAACCATATCGTCTGAAAAATATTAGTGTTTTCTTCTTTTCTGATTGAAAATAAAGCAGTACATCTGAAGGATATAAAACATCTTTATGTATTTCTGATCTTCTATGTGCCTATATTATGAAACATACCAGATAATTATATAAGTAAGTCTTCTAACTATATTTATGTAAAGTATAATGTGATTTTTTATGTATTTGAATCACTTGAATATAACAGTTAAAAAACTACTGGATTTGAACCATACAAAGAGGTTAACAAAAAACTCTATGGACAATATTAATTGAGAATTTTTGTGG
Source organism: Prosapia bicincta (assembly GCA_036971475.1). Taxonomy (NCBI): domain Eukaryota; kingdom Metazoa; phylum Arthropoda; class Insecta; order Hemiptera; family Cercopidae; genus Prosapia; species Prosapia bicincta. The sequence goes on along the minus strand of JBAIZL010000001.1, from coordinate 151,176,504 downwards.
CCTTTATTTTATGCCTTTTAATGTTGATATAAAAGCTTTTTACATTAAAATGGTTTTAATTCATAAATCTAATTGTTGTTTCAAAATTGTACAAATAACTATCAGTATTAAATGTTCTTTTCTATTATATGTGTAAAATTTGTTTGGCCTAGTGTTAATAACAATGATATGAATGCAAGTTCTCAAATATTTCTATTGGACATCGCTTAAGTAACTGTTTTCATGCTTATAAAAAATAAATTATTGTTGATAATGTGTATTGTTTTAATAACCTAAATCTTTGAATGGATAAACTGTTTAAGAAACATAGAGTAATTGGTAGCTTCAGAAGTAAACTATATTTTTTTGTCAGTAATACTTGAAAGATGATTATCGTCAGTATTGTATTCCCTGTTTCTATATTAGTATAAAGGATATACAGTAGAACCCCTCAAATCCGAACATGATTTGATGAAAACCAAATTTAAAAAAGTATCTAAAAGTTAATGAAGTATGTACTGAAAGTTTGCTACTTATGTAAAACAGGATTGAGATGTGTAATATATTGGAATTGACAATGTAAAAGCTTGATATAATACAAAATCCTATACTGTACTACTGTATCACTTCATTAACGTAAAATGTATTGACAGTAAAATAAAAATAAAAGAGACAAACACTAAACTATAGGTTTCACTTTAAAAAAAAGACACAAACACCTAACTATATTTTTCACTGAAAATCAGTAATATTCATCTGCCCAAGAGATGTAAAGCTTCCCGAGGATCCGATGTTGCGGTGTCACATTAGCATAACATCATTGGGTGTTGCAACTGCATGTTGTTCTACGTAACGCAACACAATGTCAAGAGCATCGGCATGAATAACAGCATTCACAGATTTCTTCCTGAGTAAAAGGGAGCTAAATCTAACTTGAAAAATAATCTCAGTTTGAAAAGTATATGAGCAGCTTTGTAAACAATTGCGAAGTATAAAAACAGTGGGGTATAAAATATCTCAAAACATTCATCTGGATGTAGTTTTGGCTTGCTTACAAGTTTTGAACAAAAATATCATTTCTTTAATTAGTCTTTTCTTCAGACATTCAACTAAAACATAATAAAACCACCACACAAACAAAGAACAGAGCCACAATCATAAGAAATACTTCACTGAAGAAATATTTTCAGATTCTCACATGCGATTAATACTGCAAGACAAATGACAATATTTAAAACTGAAAACAGGCTTCTTATTTAACACTGTGACATATTTTTAGATTGATTAACTATATTCAAACTGAATTTCAAGATGTTTCAGCTCTGTTTCTAAGAAATACCTTTATCTTAAACGCCAAAATATTGAGATTTTCTATAATATACTTGTATAATATTATGAAATACAAGCCTGAGCCTTTTTGTAGCCAGGATGTAATGAAAAGATTTCATGTAGACAATTGATTTGTGTTAAACAAGAAATCTATTTCTATATATTACAGTACCATATACAGCAAATACTAAGCAAAGAAATATGTAAACATCGGTATGTATTAGTTTGTAAAGAGGGTGGGCTCAGCTGCTACTGAATGTAACCATGTATAACTTTATGACACTATTTTACCACTGGGTAACGGTTGAACACTATATTTCTTTTATGGGGGACTTAATATTTATTATGGAACTGAATCACGTTTTGTTTGTTTATATTTATGCAAGTCAAGTCTCTTAGAGATTTTACTCATGATTTGCATGTATCAAGTGATAACATATATTGTGAGAGAATAGTAAAGATAATTATTATGAAGAAGGGGGTAAGATGTGGTGTGGTCACATAATACTGACAGTATGAATGTACCCCATTTAAGTGCAATAAAAGACTTTACAACCAATTCCAGGCAAAAACAAACCAATTATTTGATTTCTTCTTCATATGGATGCTTTCAACAAACCACATAAAGACCACACATCAGATTTTAATCTGTGATTAGTTCCTGATCTTGCGATAGGTTTTTGCTGATTTTTGGAGGTGTAAATATAATTTAGCAGTTTTATTTGATAGTATTTTTTACAACTTTATCCTGAGAGCATTTATATACAAGCATTAAAAAAATTGCATACAGAACTTCCCTAGTTCATATCCCAACCAGTGAGATCATCACAGATGTCAATATCAACTTAAAAAATTTTAGGAGTTCCTCATGATAATGTTGAATAAATGAGGTAGATTTTGCATATTGTACCCACAATAATGTGAATTTAAAGTTATAATAGAATGATCTGTAATAAAATTTTTTCAGTTGACCAATGAATGAGTAAGAAGACTATAGAGTAACAAAACAAAATAAAGTAATCATAAACCAAAAACAGAAACTAACATATTTATTTTACAAATAATACATTGCTTATAAATGGCTTAGTAATATATAATATTAAATATTTCACAATATAAACAAATATAATTGAAAAATTCTATAGTGCAGACACACAATATGAGTTTAAAGTTTCGTGTTGTTTACAGAAGAAAGTCCTTCATTAAATCAGATACAGATTCATCAGGTTTCAGTTCCTTAAGAAGCTCTTTGATAACTGAAACACAGAGAGTAAATACTGCAGTAAAGATACTGTACGAGGTATGCTCAAAAAATACGCGGACTGTTTGAATTTTCCGGCTCAGGTTAGTTTCAGGAGAATCCGCTTGGTGTCGCTAGGTTCGTATAAATCAGCTGATTAAAACGCGATATTTTAGTCACAGATATCTTCATTTGTTGATGAGTTTCACGCAGTTTAGTAAAGAGTGTTTTTTTCTTTTGTCGGATTGTAAAATGGACAGCCTGAAGGAGCAACGAATTGCTCTGAAATTTTGTGTAAAACTAGGGAAATCTGCAACAGAAACATTTGCCATGCTTAACACGGGCTACGGTGATGTTGCCATGAAGCGCACTGCATGTTTCAAGTGGCATGAACGTTTCAAGGGTGGCCGACAGTCGATTGAAGACGATGAGCGTCATGGACGTCCTTCAACGTCAACTGATGACCCACATGTTGACAAAATTAACACCCTGGTGCGCAAAAATCGATGTTTGACCATTATGGAGCTTTCCGAAGAGTGTGGGATATCAGTTGGATCTTGTTACGAGATTTTGACCGAAATATTGAAGATGCACCGCGTCGATGCGAAATTTGTGCTATGCCTGATGACCAAAAAGCCAATCGCGTCCAGGTTTGTCGGGAACTGCTTGATCGTTCAAATGAAGATGAGAACTTTTTGTCAAGAATTATAACTGGTGATGAATCATGGGGTCAAACATCTCCAAGACCCAAAAAAGCTCACCAGGTTCGGTCGAATGTCAAGGTGATGCTGACAGATTTTTTTTTAATGCTAAGGGTGTTGTTCACTACGAGTACCTCCCTGAAGGCTCTATAGTCAACCAGATTACCTACAATGAAGTACTGAAACGTCTGAGGGACACCGTCCGACGCAAAAGGCCAGAACTGTGGAGAAGTGATAACTAGTTTTTCCATCACGACAACGCTCCAGCTCACTCAGCACTCAGAACTCGTGAGTTTTTGGCCAAACACTCGATTACTGTTCTTTCCCCCCCCCTTTTACTCACCTGACCTTCCTCCTTGTGACTTTTTCTTATTCCCAAAACTCAAAAAAACCCTCAAAGGAAGAGGATTTGAAACGATTTCGGAGATTAAGGCAAATGCGACGAAGGAGCTGAGCACCATCACAAAAGTAGCATACCAGGACTGTTTTAACAAGTGGAAAGACCGAAACACCGTTGGGATAAGTGTGTGCGTTGGGGAGGAGAGTACTTTGAAGGAGACACCAAGCGGATTCTCCTGAAACTAACTTGAGCCCTGAAATTCAAACAGTCCGCGTATTTTTTGAACAGCGTAGTATAATGTAACCCGATAAAAAAATCCAAATCTATAAATTATTCAGTTTCAACCTCAGTAAGGATGACAAAATGAATTAATTGTGAGAGATCGTCTCTTACAGCAATGAAATTGCTTACTAACTTAAGATTTATTATACCTCTCAATAAAATGCTGTATATGCAATTATGAGCAGAAATTGTTGTTAATTATTTAAAATTTCTATTACCAAACAAAATTAAATCAGCTATCTTCATTACATCGCATATTTGAAACTATACTAATACTGGCCATTTCAGTGGATATAAATTCAAACAATTGTAAAATTTTTAAAAGTAAAAAATTAATTCAAATAATTATAAAATACAAAGCATGGACCACTAAAATAAATAATTTCCAAGTATGAATAAGTACTAACAATTTAATTGCTAGAGGAACTGTTGTGCAAATTTTTTCATGGCTGATCCTCACAATAGTTCTCAATATTTTTATGGTTCACAGTTTTTAAAAAATTATTTTACAATTAGATCATAATTAGGGATGGGGCAATTCCGATGTACGATTCTCATTAATTAAAGTGCCGATTGTGAGTCTTGTTTTGTTTTAACGTGCTGTTAAAATATGTGTGTGGTGTAATTTATTGGGGAAATAATATTAATTATCAACTATGTATTATTTTAATGTATCAACCTCATTTATGTATTAGTTGCTTTGATTGAATTAAACGATTAAAGCAAAAGACAATTTGAGTTGACAAAAATATTATTATTATTTATAACGCAACAACAAAGTTGCTCAGAAGCATTTCAGATTCGTTTGTCAATGCTCATCTCAAACTGTTGTCTCACTCTCACTCAGGCAGACTCGACTCACTCTCTCTTTCGCCATGTCTAGCTACCTCCGCTTCATAGATAAAGAAAAGGTAGTTCTGCTTTTTCTTGTTATACAAACTGAAATGGCTTACTAAATTGTGAACTTATATTGTAATTGCAAACTGACGTTCATATTTGTAATTTTAAATAAACTATTACTTTCATACGATGTGTTTGTCAAGATTTCAGAAATTCTTATTCATAAATAAGGTTTTGTGTAGCCTATTATATTAAAACAAAACTTTTAAAAGGCGTCACTATATGACCTAGATGTTAACTAAATTCATTATTAGAGAATATCATGATGGCCTATACAACTTGAAAGAATTGTGAATCGAAAGAAAATTTTGAGAATCAAAATCAGAATCGAAAGTGCTTCTTCTAGCTGTCACTTAAATTCTAATGCCCGTTCTAGAGAGGGATCAATTTCAGTAGCAGCTGCAGCTGTTTAGCTAAGCATAAAACTTCTCCGACAGATTTTAATGCCAACTTTGGCGACAGATTTCTAATGATTTCTTCGTCTTGGTTATCCAAGATAGGCATAGGTTATGAAAATGAGTTTTTTCATCTCTTCTTCCGTCAAATCTTCATTGGCACTTTTCAAACGATTGTCAACATCTTCAATGTTATGTCTTCACATACTTCACCGTTAATTCAGTGTGCTATTGAGACAATATCAGCAACAATGTGAGCTTCTGTCGTGACATCGTCCTGGTTGATACAGTCTTGCCACACTTTCTTCCAACTTGTACCCACTGATGATGGTTTTAGTTTAGAGCTCAGTGGCATCCTTTTTTAGGATTGATCTTCTATCCACAGACTCAAAGCTTTTCCCATTTTCTCAATGTTTATATTGCGACACACAGAGGTAACTTTTACCGATTGACATATCCCTTCTCTGACACTCTTCCTTATATTTTCTTCATGTAATGCTTGTTGACTTGTTAGCTCTAAAATGCTTCGCGGCAGATGCTATGCTTTCACAACATTTGAATTTATCTGAATGGTCAATTTCCCTATTCAATAGCATAACATTTTTTTGCCTTTTCTTAAACCTATCAGACCTTAATGAGACTAAAACTTGGATAAACAATTAAAGGAAAACAATTACACTAAACAAAACAGGTTCACTAAACACTTCCACAAGTGGATGCAACGTTTTGAAAATTAGCAGATGCCACACCTCTTTGGTGGGAAAAACAAAATCCGAGCTGATATGATTATTGATGTTTGGATTTTGAAAACTAATAAATCAGCAGTACATAAACTGAAGTGTAAACGGCTAAAGGTATGTATGGAGTTGAATGCCGCGCCGGATTGACTTGTTTGTCGGTTTCGATAACTACTTAAAAGATTATTGTTATAAATAAGGAATGCCTATCTTTTGTCACATCATGCACAGTAGTTATACTATCTCTCTTGTTTTGGTTTTAAAAAAATATAGACATTAGTGGAAATTGCTGTAATTGTGCCAGCCGCGAATACTGAATCCGTGAATAAATAAGGAACTACTGTATAGCTAAAAAAACTATTTTGTTAATATATTTTTCCTAGCTTATCAGAAGTTACAACTTGAATGTGCTTTGTAGATATGAAAATTCACATCTTGCCTCCAAGATAACTGTAATATGAATACCATAAAGTTAATAAATAATGATTTAAATGTTTAAAAAAAACAAGTTTAAAACATATTTTCTATAATAAAAATCTAAATTCCTTTCAGTATAATTTTTTTTTTAATATTACACTACTTATAAAAACTTTAAAACTCTATATTTAATTTTTTTAAAGTTATTTAACCTACCATTAAACACTGTAGATGATAAGAAATAGATGATGACACGAAACCTCTCACAATTAGTTAAAGCTCTAAGATAATCCTTTATCAAATCTTCCTCGACGTTTACATCAAACTTATGTTTCAAACATTGAATAATAGAAGACAACATCTTCTCATCTAGTTTGTTTCCAATTACTAAAACAAAAAACGTTATTTATAAAACATCACATCATAAATAAAATCAACTGAAGCCTGGTTAAATGTTGCATAAAATGATACAACATCTGTTGTACACAGAGATAGAAGTTATTTTCCTTATTGATATAGACATTTATTGCCTGAGACAAAATGGGAATATATATATATTTTTTTAATTTTAACTTTAAAGGATTGCTTTGAAGTTAAGAAAGATTAACATGTCTTTTCTTAGAGATCACATGTCCGTTTCTTGGTATCTAAACATAGAACACAACTATATCAGTAATAATGTTAAATGGAAAAAAATTTAATACAGATGAGAAAAATGTTTAAACAAATTAGCTGTATATTATAAACACAGACAAAATATTGAATATTTAATATATCATTCCATTATTTCACATTTAATAGTATGAGAATGTAGTTCTATATTAATGAACCAGTTATTTTAAAAATAAACTCTAAAAAAATATGTGGAGGCAAATAAACCAGAGAGCTTGAAAAAGCGCAACCGATAAATATTTCAAACCTAAAAAGGCAACTTTTATGTTAAATTGCTTACAAAATATATGTCAAGTTCTTACATTATTATTGATAATAGTTATGCATATATTCTTACAAGGATAACAATAACAAACATGCAGGTCTGGAGAAAAATGTTTATATTCTACCTTACGAATCATTTTTTTCAGAGAGATTTTACAATAATTGTAGCACTCACTACAAAATACGTTGTGATTTAAAATAAAATAGATGTTTCCAATAAAAATATAAATATCTCAATTTAAAAAATGGTTCAACTATCCAACCAATGGCTTACCTACAGAAAATTTACTATAGCACTAAAATTTATATAATATTTAATTTTATTGAAGCACATTTTATTATACAGTGTGTACCAAAAAGAATGGGCCGATTTTAAATAGATTATTTATTAAGTAGAAGGGCTTAACAGCAACAAATTTCATACTAAATTACTCACAAAAGACATAAGTTTATAAAAATCCATCATAAATGTTCAATATGTCCTCCATTGGCTGCACAGACGACATCTAGCCAATAGCTGAATCCATCCCAAACTGAGTGCAAGGTGTCTTCTGTCACTGAAGCTACAGCAGCTGATATTCTGGTTTATAGTTCATCAATGTCACGAGGTAAAGGAGGAACGTAAACATGTTGTTTACCAAATCCCCATAGGAAAAAATCGCATGGTGTTATGTCAGGGGACCTAGGAGGCCACAAGTGTAAAGCCTGGTCTCGTGTCCTATATGCCCAATCCAATGTTGAGGCAAGTTGGCATTGAGGAAACTGCGAACGTTGTTTAGCCAGTGCAGTGGTGCTCCATCTTGCTGATAGAGGAAATTGTCAGAGTCAATAAGTTGTGGGAAAAACCAGTTCTGTAGCATTGCAAGATATGATTGTCCTGTTACAGTTTGTTCCTCAAAAAAGTAGGGTCCATAAACCTTGCTTTGTGAAACAGCACAAAAAACATTCACTTTTGGTGAATCACATTCGTGTTCAATTGTTTCATGAGGATTTTCGAGCCCCCATATACGCACATTATGACGGTGAATCTTACCGCTAATATGGAATGTTGCCTAATCGCTGAATATCAACCGTGGCATAAAAGTGTCATCTTCTATGTTCTGTAGAATAGCATTGCTAAAGTCCACGCGCTTCACTTTGTCACTAGCTCGAAGAGCTTGTACCAGTTGTAATCGGCATGGCTTGAGGGCTAAATGACGCCGTAACACACGCCACACTGTCATGAACGGTAACGCAAGTTCTCGGCCAGCAAGACTTATAGGGGCTCCGCTCAAATGCTCGTCGGATTTGTTCTACTGTTTGTTCAGGATCGCGTCGCCGACTAGGATTTTTCCCTTTACAGAGGCACCCGGTTTCTTCAAACTGTTTATACCACCATCGAATGTTCTTTGGTGATGGTGGTTTAGCACGAAATCGAATACGAAACGCCCGCTGAACTGTGACCACTGATTGAGTACGACTAAATTCAATAACACAATACGCCTTCTGTTGCGCGGACGCCATATTGAGCGAGACTGGCTGCACAATCTATGTCAGCGCTCGTAGTGACATACAGCGGATTTTTTCTGAAACTCTAAACCATGCCGATTACATCTGGCAGTGTTTTGGTTACCTAGTGACATTTGTTTCAATATTATTACAAGTTAAAATCGGGTCATTCTTTTTGGTACACACTGTACATTAACATTTTTTTTTCTGCAGATTTTAATTTCTTTACGAATTATTTTTTACATATTGCAATAAGAGTGTCATTATTTTATAATGATATTTTATAGATAAAACGTAAAAACATCACACAATGTATTTCTGAGGACTTTCTCACAAATCCTGATTCTTTTAACAGCGGTTAGAGAAAATATTGGTTAAAGCATTTAGCTTGTCTTTTGGTGCAAAAATTAAATAAAATGTTTTACAATACGGGTTCAATTATTTAGGCAATTTCAGTAGTCAATTGTGTCTCATTACATTCAACTTGTAACAAAATAGTTTAGTATGTTACAAATTATTTGTTTGGGAAACGTAAGCTTTCTGTAAGTCCTCTAAATCAGATGTCTAAGCTTATTTCAGATACAATGAAAAAATTTCTTTTTTTAAACTAGACTTTAAAGGGTGGAATTAATTTAAGTATAATACCAAATTTTACATAATTTGATTAAGATCATTAAATAAAAGTATGAAAATTAACTAAAAGCCTTGTTTACACAATGTGAAACACTGAAGAAAGACTAAGATAAACATAACTAATATCTAGAAACCTCATAATTTCTTTTTTTAATAAATTTTGATGGTTTGTCTACAAAAATACAGGGTTGAGACATGATATACTGTATACAATAGTTAGGAGATGGAAATAATACAACAGAGCAATGTATTGTATAAACTAAACAACTGGATAAAGTGATAAACTATCTAGAAGCCAATGAAATATAAAAAAGCTTCAACTATTATAACGATATTTATACCACTCAAGGATTAATACCATGTGTTTAAAAGTCTATTTAAATTTTATCTTACTTTTAGGAAGTTCTGATGGATGTACCCTACGCAGGACTTCTGCTTGCTTCTCCAAGTCACCAGGTTGCCTTGATATCCAAATTGAATTAAATTGGAAAGGCGATATTTTAACGTTACTGTTACATGAAAAACTGTTTTCGATATCATTTGTTTCGTCAAGTTCAAGTACATTGTTACATTCACCATGGTCTCTACTTATACTCTTATATTTATTTGCAACTGTTACTGCTGAGCTCTTGTAACAATTTTCTAACTCCACACTAGTACCAAGCTCTTTTGAAACCAAATTACTTTTTGTTTTTAAGGTTTTGTTATAAACATAACAGTCATTGTTTAAAATTTTGGTTTTTGGAATTGCACCTGATTTAGAATAATCATAAGTCTGCGACTTCACTTTTTCATGAACATCTTTACTGTTTATCAACTTAGTTTTTGGTATAGCACCTGATTTATTAGAATCATTTTCAGTGTTTACTTTTACATGGTCTTCTTTTCCTCTCATATCTACAACATTGAACTTAGGTATATTTGAATTACTGCTGGAACATTCATCTTCTATATTTTCCACTTCTAATATTTCCAACCTTTTCGGCTGATCAGTTTTTTCATCATTTGAACAGTAATTACCATTGATTTCTTCTTTATCGATCTCAACAACTTTATTTTTGATAGAATTAGCTGCACTCTCACGGGATGGTTTATTTTTAGTCTTATTTGGATCTCTCACTAGAATATGTTCAGCAATCTCTGGAGGGTATGTGGTGAGTTTCATAAAAGGTGGTTCTCCATTACAGGTGCACATTATCTTTGGTAGTCCCCATTCATTAACCTCAATGCCTTCCTGTAGCTTTGGATTGGATTTGTACTCTTCTTGAGACACTACAACAATCTTATTTCTTCTTACTCCATTTTCGTCCTTGTCTTCAAGCAATACCCTATAACAAATAAATTTTAATTACATACATTTCATAATCCAATACAGCACATCCGGCACTGCAAGGCGGCCTTGGGTCGGCAGATAGTCATTTTGTTTTCAAATCACTGTGTACATTTGTGACTCACAACATTGTAATCAGTTTTTGATGCACTTTTCCTGTTGACTTGTGTAATCACAATATTACATGCTGTATAGTGTACACTTTTAGAAAAATGAAAACATGTGATATTAAAAAGTACACAATTCTGAAATATTTAGGAACAGGTAAAAAGTTTTGTAATTTAGCTAAAAAGTACAATGTTGGCCGTGGAAAAATACACAACAAGAATAAAAAGGACAAAACTGAAAAGGATATAATTTTGTCAATTTGTCAAATGTAGATTCAGTTGGACCCTACATTACTTAAATGAAATAAAACAAAAAAATTAGATTACACAGGGATAAATTTATTCCAGAAAATTTAGTGAATGAAAAATATTGTATACTGTTTTTATAAACAGCATATATATATATTTATGATCTAGGTACTGTGTATATGTATGCAGGTACTGTACTAGCATTAAGACCCAAGCTCTGACTGATCAGTACAGTCAGGTCTATAATGTTGTAGCTAAATTAAGATCTGGAGAAGAATATTTTACTGACAAAATAGCATATTGTAGTTCATATAATAGAATTTTAGATTTATTTAAAGAAAATTGCATGGTGGGGTGACAGTTTTATAAATTTCTATATGTAGGAGACTCTAGACATCTCTATGAAGTAGGAGAATAAGTAGTGGCAAAACAATGTCACAAAGCTCAGGATTCCATCTTGTTACTTGAAGTCTACTAGTCTAACATATATGCTATAAGGTACTCAAACACAATGTTCTTGAAATTATGACCATAAACACTCCTGTTTTTCCTTGTCAATATAATGGTATATCTTTTTAAAGCTCCTCAACATACACAAAATAGTTCCTAACATTTATTATTCTAATGTGGGATGCTGATTTATGATGTTAGTGCAACTGAATTTTTCAAGACTTTCAAAATATTTTTGGTAACACATACTTCTTAATGTCAAACTGAGCATGACTAGTTTAAAGAGCTCTGTGGGATTATCCTGAACTGGCTCTCTTAGATCCCGATGAACCTTATTACTGTACATATCGGTCTGCCACAACCAATGAGTTTTGTTCACCACTGTGGTTATATGCAAGAGAGAAATAGAGAGCTGCCTGTCCTTCCACCACCAGTGTCAGCAAACTCTCCTCCTACGCATCTCAAATCTCGTTGTTTCAGGAGTTATATATTTAATTAAAATCTACATTCAGAAAAGATAAAGATGATTGTGGGTTATGATAATATTTATACATAGAATTTTGTTAGTCTAGAAGAATTATGGTAGAATCTTGATATAACTAGAGAAACTGAAATTCGATAATTCATTAAAATGCAAAAAAAGAAGTGAAACTAAAAGGATACTTAAATAAATATTAAAATACTTCTAATGGTATAGTAAGTTAAACATCTGGTCAACTATTTAACAATTACTTGACCAATGTTTTAGTATGCATCTATTACTGGCTGAACAGATGTGTTTTTCACAATCTTGATTAACCCTTAGCACTCGACTGTCGGGGGAGCCCCGCCAAGCGTATATTGCAGTTTACTCGTATGTCGGGGGTCACCCGACACGATTTTCAAATGCCTATAACTCGTCTGCGGCGAAGCCCATGACATTCAATCTTTTCCCCGTTTGGTGCTACACTCTATTGACAATAATGTGAACTAAGTTGAAAATGCCTAGGAATATGTGAGTCATCACAAAATCTAGTTTGCCGCTACGTTGTAAGCTGCAAGTAGGTAACAGTTTTGCCGGTTATTTGTTTACTCGTAGTTTGCCGTGGCTTCACGTACAATTAGCGATTCTGAAATTCCTGATCCTTTACTTGATACTGATTTATTAGAATGTAGTTCAGTTTCATAAACAAAATAACTAAACCAACAGGTATTTGTAAATATAACCAGTTTTGGGTGGTGTAGATTTAGCTGTTCAATATAATGAACCGTGCAGTTTTACGAGACAAACAAATAAATGGTGGAGGAAAATATTTTTCTGGCTATTAGATGTAGCTGTAGTAAATGGTTTTATTATCTATAATAACAAAAAAAAAGAAAAGAGAAAAAATCCTGTTAAACAAAAATAGTTTCGCCAAAACTTGGTGAGGGAACGCATTTGTGATATCAGGAATAACCCGTACAGTGAGAGGGGTCGGTAATCAACTACTGACAAAGAAGAAAGACTAAATGGGAAATTACATACAATTTTTTCCAATGATAAAAATAGTTCTAAGGATTGTGTAGTTTGCAGTAACAGGAAGATAAAAGGAGGTAGAAGGGAAAGTTTTTCACTACAAAACATGCGGCAGAAAACCAGGACTTCATACGGAAGACTGTTTACAAAAATATCATACTCTGCAAAACTACAAATAAGATAATAAAATCATGTACATACAGTATTAGTAAATAAAAATAGCTTAGTTTACTAAAATCATGTAAGAGAAAACAAAGTTTTCCATAAACAATAATGCAACCTGCAGGTGAGGAATTTGTCTCAATTTAATTACAAGTGGGGAAGCAAAGCATGTTACAAAAATCCGAGCGCTAAGGGTTAAAGAATGATAAAGGTTCTGTGATAGGATTGTCATTGAGGAATAATTCAACCCCAAATTCACCCTAAGGTGCAATCTAAATGTAATTTGCTGGTTTTATCTTACCTTACTTTTCTAGATATAGAAAGACACTCTCTGCGCAATTCATCAGCTATATGTCTTGCAACTGTATGATTCGGCTGTCTTTTTAACACTTCTTCCATATCAGCTAGGGCCTAAAGTTAAGGTAAGAAATCTAATTTTAATGCCTATTGTAATAATAACAGTTATGTATCACATATCCAGACACATCTTTTTTTAGAATGATCATTTCTTCAATTATATCTAAAACATATCACTATAGCTGATAATTATTAATTTAATTCATTTCATTTTTACTTATTATATGAAATTAATGTAAGCTTTTATTATGTTCACATTGAAGTTTATATTTATTTATCGTTAAATTATGGTTTTGAAAAATAAATATTCTTTCCTTTGTTTATTTCTTTATCTTATGCTAACATGACAATAAACCTTTAATCTAGACAGTTACAGTTAGCCAGAAACAACTCTTTATCTTATACATTATCTCTAGCTACATAGAAAGGTTTCTATGAAATAAGTTCAATTGAATCTAAACTTTGCTCAAAGCATTGTCTGACATAATGCTTTGTCTGTTATAATAATGCAGCAATCATTATTTGATCTTGGAATGAATTTGGGGCAAGAATAACATTCCCACTTTACGATATGCTCATTTTTTTCACTGCTCATGACTTTAGGGGCTGAAATATCATTATTGGCTTCATTTTAAAATTACCTGAAGCCTTTGAACACAGAAGAGGACTTTGATCTTTTGCTACCTTGAAGCCTGGAACTAACTGTACTGTCCTGAAAATAAAAGTCCCATTTGGAATGTTCTTACAAAACAGCCGTGACTCATTTAGATAAAAAAACTTGCTGTGGAAGATATCCTACTTTGTGGTGAAAAAAGGAACCAGCTGACAATGACGCAAAACAAACATTCAGTAATCAAGAAGTATAAAATTTGACTGCTATCACATGTTAAAACTGCAGAAAAAGTTGAATTATTAAATATCCTACATACTTCTCAAAGGCCTAACCCAACTAATCGAGGTATGTGCAGTTCCTCTATTTCCAAATATAATGATGCTGATGTATTGCTATGGTTAGGTTTATAGAGAAGTCTATTTTAGCATAAACGGATGATAAATGTTAAAGTTTATAAATTTATAAGCTCTATACTTGAAAATAAATTGTTTGAAAATATTATTGAAAATTCAAAGATGGCTTGCCAAAACAAAAAACAAGTGCGGTTATTATTATTAATTGTACTATCAATAAGTGTAAGTGGTAAGTGAAAACAATTATAAAAATAGCACTTATAGAATGACATTTGCACAGACTCTCATACACACATCTACTACTATGTCATGAAATATTACCTCCTGAAACTTGTTTTTATGTTGAAGGGCTAAGCCTCTTCTAAAATAAGCTTTAACATTGTCTGGGTCCATATTAATGGCTATAGTTGTGTCCTCCAGAGCTGCTGTGTACTTGGATATTTTTAGATCTGTAACAAACATAGAATCACATTTTTATAAAGTTCAAAGTTTTCTATCAAAATTAAGATGTTTATTAGATGTTCAAAACTGAATATTGAAGACACAGACCAGAAGTGTAGGTTGATAAATCAAAACAGTGTATGTTTTATTTTTTCATTCAGAAACATTATATTCCTCTAAATATAAACACCTTTTAAATAAAGACAACATTATTGAAAATATATAATTTTTAGGGGTTAAATATTTCAAAAACTAAGGAATGAATAATTCTTAGATAAGTCTGTCAGTCTCCTATCTAGTCCAAAAATTCCTAAATAAGCTTTAAGCTCTACTAGAACTAACCTAAATATTTATATATTTCACGTTGTCCATTATTTTTCTGTCGCACTGACTTTATGAAGTTATTATTACCTGTAAATAATTTTTTTCTACCACTAAGTGCAATAATTTTACCTTATGTAATGAGGCACCTTTCGGTCCCTGACCATTGTCGAATCACTGATTAATTTTTTTCTATTTTTCTGGTGTGGATGATTGGTCCGTGATGTTGGTATTTGTTGACGTCATACATATTTCTTCGTGAGCCGTGTATAATGTTTTTGAATAGTACGTCGTCTGCATATGTTGTCTGTAGGTTCATTAAATTGTTGCGTATGTTTTTATAAATGTGGTATTTTTCAAGTGAGTTTAGTTCTATTGGGTTATTATTTATTTCAAGTATGGTTAGGTTATTTTTGTAATTTGTTATTTCATGTTTATGTGATATTAGTTGTGCTGCAACATTTGATAATTTTGAATTTTTGTTTTTGAATGCTCTATAATGTTCTGCAAATCTTATTTTAAATGATCTGGTCGTTTTTCCTATGTAAAATGTGTTGCAGTTGTTATATGTAATTTTGTAAATTTCTGATAGGTTATGTTTTTCTGTATTTGTTTTGTGGTTTGTGTTATTAAGATATTTTATTCAGGAAATTTAAATTAAGGATAATTTTTTCAAAATTGGCTTTCCAAACAACCTTTTGCCTGTAATGGAAAGTAAATAATTATTTTAGATAACAAATTCAAATATGGCTTTATTAAATAAATAAATAATAATTTTGTTAGTTGGAGGTTATAGTGAATAGTAATTGTGTTGAGGATAAGTATGTTTCAATGTGAATAGTAAGTTTTAAAAAATGTTTTAACTTAAACATACCCTTGGTAATTGTATAGCAAGAGGAAAACTAATTTTAGTGATTATATATTTTAGTTCATGACACATAAATTTAATAATTGTATTTTAATATGGACGATATGTTGAATGAAAATTTAATAGAATAAATTTTTAATAATTGTATTTTGAAATGAAAAAATTTAGATAATTGGGATTTTATTTTAACATGAAACATAATTTGATGGTTATATTTCTTTGTAGGCATAACAGCTCTTATAACTGGGATTATTTATAGAATAATTTGTTGTATAAACTCTAATATGGGTGACATTGATAAAACTATGGAATAATGAATTTAGAAAAGCAAATCAAAATAGATTAGCTTTGTAAAGTTGTAATACTTGGTGATAATACATCAGTTTTATAACTTATATCAAAGAAGTAAATGATTTAGGAAAATAAACAAGGAATGTTAGGGTAAATAAGGGAATGATTAGGGCAATAAAATAATAAATTAAAATCTCAATGAAATAAAATTTGTTTGTATAAGCTAGTCCAAAATTAAGAATGTCAATTCAACTAATAATTATTATAAGTAACTAAAAAACCCTGTACATACAACCAAATTATATATTACTTCTAAAATTTGGTACAAAATAAAAAATGTTGTCGTTGAATTAGCAATTATTTTCTTTTACATAGAGTAAGTTTCACCAGAGCATGAGCTTAAAATAGTGTTCAAGTTAAAATGTCTCTCAAAGAATCCGTGACTCCAAAAAAAAGCCTCAAGAGATTATAGGTGGCTAATTGGTTTTATTATAAATTCAGGAAATGATTCTTCTGGAAGAATTGTCTCTTGGGATACTGGTTTCGAACCAGAGTTCGAACTTGTAAAATAGATTACTTTCCTATGGACAAGGTGTGGAGTAAAAACAAAAAGAGGGAGGTACTGAATGAGATGGCCACAGGTGAGCAGGTAAGGGTAAAAGGCCTGTAGGTAACAAAATGGCACCCAACATTTGGTGCTCAATGCTTACATAATTACATTGGGTAATATCAAATGTGACATTACAAAGATCAAGAAACCATCAAATTACATAAAATAAATTAAAAGTTGAAACAAATTTGGCCTAATAAAGGTCTATAGTAAAATAAGCGGGATTCATCTTGTTTATAAATCCTAAAGAAATTTATCATATACTACTTTTAAAGTCTAATTATTTTTTGTTATATAAATTAACTATTTTTACAAGACTAATCTTTCAATATAGCAATGCCATTATTTAGTTTGTGCTTCCAACTGTAATCAGTGATAAGGATATAAACCATACAGTCTGATATGAAGATTATCTTTTCCCTAGGGACATATGTTTTGAAATTATTTCATATTAAAAATTAGTTTAGCAGAAAGCAGGTGTTTGAGAAATAAAATAAACTATATAAATAAAAAACTTCACTCGGGTTCAAAAAATTGTTATCTACTTTCTCCTTAACTTACAACACATGGCTCTGTTGTTATGGGCAACAGCAGTTGGCATAATGGCGATACTTGAAGTGTAGTATTTGATAGCTTCAGTATAATCCTTCCCCTTGAAAAACTCATTTCCTCTGTTCTTTTCTTGTTCCGCCAAGAACTTCTTCTCAACATCTGACAATTGTTCTAGAAAAAGCAGTTTAAGTTCGAATTAATATTTTATACAAAGATAAAGCACAATTAGAATTAATAATTAAAGAATAAAAATATGGTACAACTCACAAATATAAAAATTTTTATTTCATACGCGTTTCGACGACTAATTTGTCATCATCCTCAGTAAAGCTACACAAATCAAATTAACTAAAAAAAAAAAAAGTATTAAACATAACCTATAAAGTTATAGGACTTTATAGGTTACGTTTAATATTTTTTTAAGTTAATTTGATTTGTGTAGCTTCACTGAGGTTGACGACAAATTAGTCGTTGAAACACGTATGAAATAAAAAGTTTTATATTTGTGAGTTGTACCATATTTGTATTCTTTAATTATAACTTTCACTCACAAACCAGCTCGAATATTATTTACAATTAGAATTATTATAAATATACATTTTGCTCATAAATTGTATTATACAATTTGAAAAAAATTTCCTCTGAACTGATTAATAGATGTTCTACAGCAACAAGGTATGTATCTCATACATAGATCCTAAAGTATGATAACTTAAGAAAAAAAAAGTAAATACATAAAATAAAAATCAAACAAGTTTGAGCAAACATTTTAAAATTTAGCTTTTAAAATTAAGTAGTTTTATTTGAATTATTTGTATTGAATTAAGTAAAAGATAGTAGACCTACAGAATTGTTTTCAACCGTTGTATAAATGATAGAACATAAGGAAGGCAATTTTTTAAAAGATTTATGCAAGAACAGTTAATATTATTAATAAATTAATATCATTACCTAATATTATTAAATTGTACGTCAACTACTTCTGAGAACAGTTTTATCTCGTATGATGTTCGTTTATGTAATAAAATTCACAAAATCTTAATAAAACTCTCAATACCATTACTTAAAGTAACACTGACTCTTACAATGCTGGCAATATAGTAAAAAAATCAACACTTAAGAAATTAAATATACTTTAGGTTAATTAAATAACTAACCTAGAAAGGATATGATATAATCAATAAAGATTTCTGACACAGCGAGAGTTCAATTTGAACAAAGCTTAAGAGGATCCTAAGAAAGAGCGACAAGCCATGAGGTCTGAGAAATATTAAGTTAGATAAGGCATAAAATCCAGAAGATTATCTTAGCTGGTTTATTTTAAGATGAAGATTAGTTAATTTTTATCAATAACTAGTAATTCAGTTTTGATTTTCTAGGAATCTATTTCTTTTTTATGCTGCAAATTATTTTCTAGTTTAGAAAGTCTTCAAGGCATTGAAGTTTTAACCAACTTAAAGTTAGTATAGTTTATGCAGTTTAACATGTAAGTTTTAAAAAAATTTACAAAATTACAGTATAACAACTGAATTAAAAGATGTGATTAATTTTAGGAAAATATTATACAAAGTTTATTTCTATATAATTCAATTGGTTCAACCCAAATTGTCCAAACACTCTTCCGATCTTTATGAGTGAAACCAATCATTTCAGTAACCTATTCTTTACTTAAAATTAAAATGAACGCAGCATTACATTAAATTATTGTTTTTTGTACAGGAAATACAATAGCAATAGACGTAATTTTGTTTTAAGAATGAATTATAATTTCTATGACAGTCTAACAAAAGCTCAAAATATCCCTACCACTTGGTGTTTTTGAAGTTTAGAAAGTGAAATAAATAATTGGAGAACCTTAGTTGAAATTGGCTGTAAAAATTTTCAGGTTGTGAAAATGTTGATCATACGAACATACGTCAATGGATGAGTAAAGACGAACGTAAGAAACAATAATACATGTTACAACTATTGATATACAAGAAACTACTGAAGGTAGTGATGACGAGAATAAAATTGAAGGTTCGACCAAGACAGTACAAGAAGGGAAGATAAGTCATGGTGAAGGAATGGCCGCCTTCGAAACTGCAATTCGATATTAAATAACAGACTCCGTGCCAACAGATTTGTTTCTGCTAAAACAGCTATGCAACACCGTAACTCAAAAACAATCTGATGAGCAGACGCAAAAGACACTTTATAACTTTTTCCAAAAAATGTAGCATGCGTGATGAACAATGTATTCCAAAGCAACATTATTTACATTATCATTAAATTTCTATAAACATATTTTGAGGATTCTTAATTACAATATTAGTGCTCATTAGAGAATTGCACCTATTTCTTCTAATGTACAGGTACGTATTTCCGTGTAATATGCGTTATCGTTAATCCGATGGGGTCTCAGTCCCATTTACTTCGAATTATCAAGTGTATATTGTAAATATACGAGTAAATAAAAATTACCAGAAAAATTTATACATACTTGTTTGATTAGTGATATCATTTAATCTGTTACTTTCATCTTCAACCAGAATTTCCTTTTCTGATTTATTTTGCTTTTCTTTTTTCTCTTCCTCTATATCTATTTTCAGAGCTTCTGTATCAGCATCATATTTATCCCAATTATCATAATCGATGCTTGAAATTCTTTTATTTTTCAAATTTGAATCCTAAAAAAAATTAATTCTTAAAATAAGTTGAACATAAGAGTACATTAACACTAACGAGAAAAAACTAGATATGGAAAAGGCAGACAAATATATACAAGAGGAGTATAGAAGAATAAAAAAAAATGTGCAAAATAGGAATATTAATTTTAATAAAGGTACAACTGATGTAAACATAAAATAAACAAACTATAGCTACTGCCACTTATCAACTGAATTTTTATTTAAGAATAGAGAAAAAAAGATACTTACTACAAAACGTTAAATGACATAACATCCCCCCCAAAAAAAACTATTGCAGAAATCATAATTTCTGGTGATGTCTACTCCAGAATTAAAAGAAAAAAATAAGCCTTTTTGGGAATATATAACATACAAACAAGAATCAAAACAGATTTAATGAAATAGATCAGCAGAACTCCTTAAAGATATGATGAATTTATAAAGATTGATGAATTATAAAAATACAAAGGCATTAAATAAGTACACATGCAAGCAAGTTCTATACATGCAACCAAGTTATTACAACTCCAAGACACGTGATTGATTATGATGCAGAAAAAAGTGCATAACAATAAATTTTAGGGATGATCAGAAGTGTGGAACTGACCACTACCTGCTAAAGAGAAAAGTATTTGAAAATCCAAAACAAAGGCAAGACAAAATAAAATAAACAAAAAATTTTAAATATTGAAAAGGTGCAGTATGATCTTGGAAGTCTACAGTTGTTATAAAACCAGTTGCATTAAAAGTACAAGAGATTTATAACTAAAAGCTATGTTAACTTCTCTAAGAAGAATACCATCTTAAAACAACATAAAAACTATATAAAAGGTTATATCAAACAGCAAAAGAAATGTTGGCATAACAAATTTAAATTGATTATCTATCACTGGAATGAACAACTGCAGGGTATGTAAGGGAAAACAATTGCATTATAAATGATACAAAGGTAAAATAAAACCCAGCAATTAAATAAATACAAAGAGCCAGTAGCAGCATTTAAATCAAGAATTACTAATCCTAAAAATCAAAACTAAAAATAGAAATGCTGAGAAGCAAAAAAAAAACCACACAAAAAACTAGAGAATAATGGACACCTAAATAACTTTTAATATTATTTATCAGCACTTAAAGATTATGCACACTAAAGATTCACAATAAGATTAGGTTAAACAAGAGACTAAATAGCAATTAGCTGAATAAAAATACTTAAATTGGAATAATGCTACAAAATACTACTAGTAAAGGAAAGAGAAAAATATAGCAAACTGTAGCACACACTTATGATAAAGTGACTGAAAATTATAGTTTGTAAAAAACAAGTTTTAGAGAATATACTTGCAAGATCCTAGAAATTGAACCAGGGTAGAGTGGATTTAATGAAATCATACGACATAATAATAGTAAACAAAGGGAAATTCTAGAAAAAACTAATAAAAAATAACACCCTCATGTATGTGGTAAAAGGATCACTATATACTTAATTCTAGAATCAAAGTTAGAAACATAAATCGAACCGATTCAATGTTAATAAGGGACTAAAACTACGGATGATCTAAATTCCTAATACTTTTCACACATGCATTTGATATTAAAAAGAGCCTGAGGTTGAAAAATTAATTATAACTAAATACATTATAACCTGTTTAAAATGGAACCATCTGGATGTCATATTTTTTCTGCTTTTACAGTTTTCCGTTTTACGAAGAGGATGACAATCGATTTTCGATCCTTACCATAGAGTAAAGCGGGACACACTCAAGAGGATATGCTGTAAAACACTGTAATGTACTGGAACTTTCACTGCACAAAACCTCATTTTCAAAAATACAATGTAATATTAAGTTTTAATTTAATTTTTCCAAATATTATACATAAGACTTCACTGTTTAAAAGTCTCTAGAATTTTTATAGGTATATGAAGGCTTTCAGCTATTTACTGCAAAAAATCTTTTGTCATTTGACGTGGAGTTTTAAATATATTTTAAAAGAAATTGTTTTGCTTCCTGGATAAGTTCCATGTATTTTAAGACAATTTTTTAATGCTGAAAATTCCCTACAATCACAGCTGTACAATCCTGTAGCTTTGGTATTAGCAACACATATTTCCAATAAAAACATTGTAAAATAGCTATCACGCCCTGGTCTATTGGTTGAGTAATTCAGGTTGTGTTAAGGGAGAACCAGACCAGCTGTACAATCCTGTAGCTTTGGTATTAGCAACACATATTTCCAATAAAAACATTGTAAAATAGCTATCACGCCCTGGTCTATTGGTTGAGTAATTCAGGTTGTGTTAAGGGAGAACCAGACCAGCTGTACAATCCTGTAGCTTTGGTATTAGCAACACATATTTCCAATAAAAACATTGTAAAATAACTATCACGCCCTGGTCTATTGGTTGAGTAATTCAGGTTGTGTTAAGGGAGAACCAGACCAGCTGTACAATCCTGTAGCTTTGGTATTAGCAACACATATTTCCAATAAAAACATTGTAAAATAACTATCACGCCCTGGTCTATTGGTTGAGTAATTCAGGTTGTGTTAAGGGAGAACCAGACCAGCTGTACAATCCTGTAGCTTTGGTATTAGCAACACATATTTCCAATAAAAACATTGTAAAATAACTATCACGCCCTGGTCTATTGGTTGAGTAATTCAGGTTGTGTTAAGGGAGAACCAGACCAGCTGTACAATCCTGTAGCTTTGGTATTAGCAACACATATTTCCAATAAAAACATTGTAAAATAACTATCACGCCCTGGTCTATTGGTTGAGTAATTCAGGTTGTGTTAAGGGAGAACCAGACCAGCTGTACAATCCTGTAGCTTTGGTATTAGCAACACATATTTCCAATAAAAACATTGTAAAATAACTATCACGCCCTGGTCTATTGGTTGAGTAATTCAGGTTGTGTTAAGGGAGAACCAGACCAGCTGTACAATCCTGTAGCTTTGGTATTAGCAACACATATTTCCAATAAAAACATTGTAAAATAACTATCACGCCCTGGTCTATTGGTTGAGTAATTCAGGTTGTGTTAAGGGAGAACCAGACCAGCTGTACAATCCTGTAGCTTTGGTATTAGCAACACATATTTCCAATAAAAACATTGTAAAATAACTATCACGCCCTGGTCTATTGGTTGAGTAATTCAGGTTGTGTTAAGGGAGAACCAGACCAGCTGTACAATCCTGTAGCTTTGGTATTAGCAACACATATTTCCAATAAAAACATTGTAAAATAACTATCACGCCCTGGTCTATTGGTTGAGTAATTCAGGTTGTGTTAAGGGAGAACCAGACCAGCTGTACAATCCTGTAGCTTTGGTATTAGCAACACATATTTCCAATAAAAACATTGTAAAATAACTATCACGCCCTGGTCTATTGGTTGAGTAATTCAGGTTGTGTTAAGGGAGAACCAGACCAGCTGTACAATCCTGTAGCTTTGGTATTAGCAACACATATTTCCAATAAAAACATTGTAAAATAACTATCACGCCCTGGTCTATTGGTTGAGTAATTCAGGTTGTGTTAAGGGAGAACCAGACCAGCTGTACAATCCTGTAGCTTTGGTATTAGCAACACATATTTCCAATAAAAACATTGTAAAATAACTATCACGCCCTGGTCTATTGGTTGAGTAATTCAGGTTGTGTTAAGGGAGAACCAGACCAGCTGTACAATCCTGTAGCTTTGGTATTAGCAACACATATTTCCAATAAAAACATTGTAAAATAACTATCACGCCCTGGTCTATTGGTTGAGTAATTCAGGTTGTGTTAAGGGAGAACCAGACCAGCTGTACAATCCTGTAGCTTTGGTATTAGCAACACATATTTCCAATAAAAACATTGTAAAATAACTATCACGCCCTGGTCTATTGGTTGAGTAATTCAGGTTGTGTTAAGGGAGAACCAGACCAGCTGTACAATCCTGTAGCTTTGGTATTAGCAACACATATTTCCAATAAAAACATTGTAAAATAACTATCACGCCCTGGTCTATTGGTTGAGTAATTCAGGTTGTGTTAAGGGAGAACCAGACCAGCTGTACAATCCTGTAGCTTTGGTATTAGCAACACATATTTCCAATAAAAACATTGTAAAATAACTATCACGCCCTGGTCTATTGGTTGAGTAATTCAGGTTGTGTTAAGGGAGAACCAGACCAGCTGTACAATCCTGTAGCTTTGGTATTAGCAACACATATTTCCAATAAAAACATTGTAAAATAACTATCACGCCCTGGTCTATTGGTTGAGTAATTCAGGTTGTGTTAAGGGAGAACCAGACCAGCTGTACAATCCTGTAGCTTTGGTATTAGCAACACATATTTCCAATAAAAACATTGTAAAATAACTATCACGCCCTGGTCTATTGGTTGAGTAATTCAGGTTGTGTTAAGGGAGAACCAGACCAGCTGTACAATCCTGTAGCTTTGGTATTAGCAACACATATTTCCAATAAAAACATTGTAAAATAACTATCACGCCCTGGTCTATTGGTTGAGTAATTCAGGTTGTGTTAAGGGAGAACCAGACCAGCTGTACAATCCTGTAGCTTTGGTATTAGCAACACATATTTCCAATAAAAACATTGTAAAATAACTATCACGCCCTGGTCTATTGGTTGAGTAATTCAGGTTGTGTTAAGGGAGAACCAGACCAGCTGTACAATCCTGTAGCTTTGGTATTAGCAACACATATTTCCAATAAAAACATTGTAAAATAACTATCACGCCCTGGTCTATTGGTTGAGTAATTCAGGTTGTGTTAAGGGAGAACCAGACCAGCTGTACAATCCTGTAGCTTTGGTATTAGCAACACATATTTCCAATAAAAACATTGTAAAATAGCTATCACGCCCTGGTCTATTGGTTGAGTAATTCAGGTTGTGTTAAGGGAGAACCAGACCAGCTGTACAATCCTGTAGCTTTGGTATTAGCAACACATATTTCCAATAAAAACATTGTAAAATAGCTATCACGCCCTGGTCTATTGGTTGAGTAATTCAGGTTGTGTTAAGGGAGAACCAGACCAGCTGTACAATCCTGTAGCTTTGGTATTAGCAACACATATTTCCAATAAAAACATTGTAAAATAGCTATCACGCCCTGGTCTATTGGTTGAGTAATTCAGGTTGTGTTAAGGGAGAACCAGACCAGCTGTACAATCCTGTAGCTTTGGTATTAGCAACACATATTTCCAATAAAAACATTGTAAAATAACTATCACGCCCTGGTCTATTGGTTGAGTAATTCAGGTTGTGTTAAGGGAGAACCAGACCAGCTGTACAATCCTGTAGCTTTGGTATTAGCAACACATATTTCCAATAAAAACATTGTAAAATAGCTATCACGCCCTGGTCTATTGGTTGAGTAATTCAGGTTGTGTTAAGGGAGAACCAGACCAGCTGTACAATCCTGTAGCTTTGGTATTAGCAACACATATTTCCAATAAAAACATTGTAAAATAACTATCACGCCCTGGTCTATTGGTTGAGTAATTCAGGTTGTGTTAAGGGAGAACCAGACCAGCTGTACAATCCTGTAGCTTTGGTATTAGCAACACATATTTCCAATAAAAACATTGTAAAATAACTATCACGCCCTGGTCTATTGGTTGAGTAATTCAGGTTGTGTTAAGGGAGAACCAGACCAGCTGTACAATCCTGTAGCTTTGGTATTAGCAACACATATTTCCAATAAAAACATTGTAAAATAACTATCACGCCCTGGTCTATTGGTTGAGTAATTCAGGTTGTGTTAAGGGAGAACCAGACCAGCTGTACAATCCTGTAGCTTTGGTATTAGCAACACATATTTCCAATAAAAACATTGTAAAATAACTATCACGCCCTGGTCTATTGGTTGAGTAATTCAGGTTGTGTTAAGGGAGAACCAGACCAGCTGTACAATCCTGTAGCTTTGGTATTAGCAACACATATTTCCAATAAAAACATTGTAAAATAACTATCACGCCCTGGTCTATTGGTTGAGTAATTCAGGTTGTGTTAAGGGAGAACCAGACCAGCTGTACAATCCTGTAGCTTTGGTATTAGCAACACATATTTCCAATAAAAACATTGTAAAATAACTATCACGCCCTGGTCTATTGGTTGAGTAATTCAGGTTGTGTTAAGGGAGAACCAGACCAGCTGTACAATCCTGTAGCTTTGGTATTAGCAACACATATTTCCAATAAAAACATTGTAAAATAACTATCACGCCCTGGTCTATTGGTTGAGTAATTCAGGTTGTGTTAAGGGAGAACCAGACCAGCTGTACATTCGTTAAAGATATGTGTGGATGGCAGATAGCATTGTCCAAAAATAATAAAACCTTTTCCTTCTCAAGTTTCATCTTTCCGTTGAGCATATTCAGCCACTCTTCCATTACAGCACTTGCCATCCACACTTTTTTTATTAAATCATCAATGTACTGGCAATGAGATCGGATCAAGATTTTCCTATTACAACGGACAAGCAGATTTTACAACAGGTTTGCAATTTTCCTTTCCATATTAGAATAAAGAAATACAGCAAGTCTTTCTTTCCACAGTTTACCTCTGACACACATGTGTCACCTTTCTCAACCAGTGATTTTGTTTGCAATATTCTAAAAACAAATCCTGTCTCATCCTGATTGAAATTATTTTTTGTTTCATATCTGTCAATAATGGTTATTATGTCCTCTTTCCATTCATTTACAGTTTAAACATCCGCATCATTAGCTTCACCACAAACCTAGTTAAAAACAATATTATAACGCGATCTAAAGCTTTCTAACCAAGCCCTAAATGCTTTCAAATCAGGCTTTCCCAACATCTTAGCAACATTTAAAGCGTCTGCTTAAATTACCGGGTTTGAAATAGGTAAGCCTATAGATCGAACATACACAAACCATTCCCAAATGGCTTTATTTACATCATTTTTTGAAGACAATTTATTCAATCTTTTTATCTGACCTGCAGTCCATTTAACCATTTATTAAAAATTTTGTCCTTATTTATTATGTATCACATACAATAGCAGCTTGTGTTTGTTGTTATTTGTTTGGCAATGAAAATTAATTTGCTCCAAAATCATTGTTTAAATTATTATTCATTATTATTTGCTACAATGCTTGCTTTTGATTAACATATAGATCTGTACAGTAGTTACCTAAAATATCTATAAATTTATATTACAGTTAAAATAAAATAGCAGTTTATCTTGTAAACTGAGGTTTCGTTTAG
Organism: Prosapia bicincta; assembly: GCA_036971475.1. NCBI lineage: Eukaryota > Metazoa > Arthropoda > Insecta > Hemiptera > Cercopidae > Prosapia > Prosapia bicincta. The sequence continues at coordinate 151,149,020 of JBAIZL010000001.1, read as the reverse complement.
TGCAATATTAAAACATTTAAAATACAGTCAAACTCGGTTTTAGCGTCATCAATTGGGCTGTATAATTCATGATGTTAAATCCGAGTCAACTAGGACTACACTAAATTGATTGTTTAGCAATTATTTTGTAAAGATTTTATCTACATTTAATAATAAAAGAAGTCTGTAACTTTCTTTTGTACTATCCGTTCCCAAAACGTTCCTAATTCTCTCTGTCGCCTCATAGAGATTATCTACTTTCATCAAAATTTCGGCAGGTGTCTTTAAGTTGCATAAAAACATGATAAAGTTGTCATTGCTTGCACTGTAAGGCATACAGTGCTATATTCTTCGTCCAGTTCTGTTAGTTCTTCATCAACATCATCTTCTTTTGCAGTATTTTTAACAACTTTCCACATCTGTGAATTGCTAAAAATGTCAAACGTTTCCAAAAGGTTGTCCACTGTTTCAGATGTGTCAAGTTTATTTCCAAACTCATCCGAAATAGAGAATTGTTGTATTCAAAGTGAGAGCATTATGTTGCCTTCATCGTTTTCACTGTCGTAATGAAACTTGTTATTATTAGTTAATTTTGTATTCCTAAATTGGTTATAGTTTTCGGTGTTACACTTTTCCACGCCTCATACAAAATTCAGTTTCAACCAATAGAAACCAGATCCATGGGTTGAAAAATGTTCTTGCTGATAACGGGCAGGAAGACAAAATCAATAATGGTTAAATTTAACCTTGGATGGGGTTCATAGTTGTCAACCAATAGGAGAATGTTTCATTTTTTTTGCTGAAAGTTCTTTGTCCCATTTTTACAATTCCTCCTTAGATGCAAGAAGTCATCCAGGAATTTTTGGTTGACAGAATAGTGTACAGGAAGTTTTTTCACATTTCGAACTCTCTTTACATTTTGTCCACTTTCTCTATAAGTGGTTAAAATTTTAGAGTTATTTTTTAAAAATTGTACCCAATGTCAAATTAGCTAACCCAACTTTTCTACACGTCAGCTTTTCTTTCCCCTCTTTCATGCGCTCTAAAAACAGAAACTTTCTCTTTAATCGATAGAAATTTTCTCTTAGCATTACTCGTATAAGTGTCCATACTGTATTGTCATGTGTTAACAGTAAATACAAAATTTTAAAAACTCAATTACTACGAGAGTATGCTGTTTAAACATTATAGTGTGAACAGAGTAATTAAACAACTTCTGCTATGAATTTCTAATGCTACCTTTGGTTGCCGAACCCTTCAGAGAAATCCACAGTATGTCTACTATGCGAGTACTGTTAATTTCCAAGAAAGCAGTTTTTGCTGTGTCATACGGACCCTTTTGCTTCTTTTCTGGCACCCCCCCCCCCCCCCGTTCAGGCGCCAGATTTTTTTACCTTACCCTTCAACCCCTTTCTTCTATTATCATACATCTGGCAAGCTCATCTTCTTCCCGCTCTTTACTATGATGTTTAACACACTCCTTGTTCGCAGGAAAGTAATGGATTATCCTTTGAATTCGAACTCTGATTTGATACCAGTAGCTCAGGGAATAAACCTCTCAGAAGAACAAACTCCTGAATTTGTAACAAAAACCAATTAGCCTCCCATAAGCCCTTTAGGCTATAATCGGGGTTATGGATTCTTTGAGAGATACTTCTGACTTAAAGACTATTATAATTGGGCACCTTGTGAAACTTACTTTAAACAAAATGAAATAGAAAGCCAATTGGATGATAACAACAATTTTTGTATTTATTATTCAACTCAATTTTTAATTATTTGTTTCTTTTTATTTACAATTATTAGGTATTCTATTTAAAATCAAGCCAAAACTCTGTCTATCTTAATTTAACTTAGTCCTTTTCTTATTGTATACAAATAGCAAATAATTTAAATTTACGACCCATTGTTGTTGAATGAACACACTCCCTCCCCAAAGCATTAATATCTCATTTCACAATAATGATTATTTATTTTCTTTACTAATACCACATTAATATTTCTAGGTTATTCTCCCTATATTGTGTATAGTCTATATACTTTCCATTTATCCAAAGTTTTAATTACACTTTCGACTCTCATATTTGAACCACTCAAAGCCTAATGGTTCATTACATATAATTATATCTGTTATATTTCTATTTAAAAATTTTGATTTTTTATAATATATATTACCTAAATCTACACAGCTGTACGTCTCACAAAGATTTACCCAAAAGTTTAGTTAACTGATCCATTAGCATTTGTTTTACATATTTAAACCCTTTTACCGAATCATAATTACAACAATTATATTCTTTATATCCAACCAAGGAGAATTTATATCATTTGTTAAGAAATAAAGCCATATTAAACATTTTTTATTCATTTACGCAACCTCTCTTCATTTGTTATAACGATTAAATGAAGTGATTATTTTGAAATAATTAGAGTTTAATTTAGTTAATCTAAGCATGTTTTATTTCGCTTAGGTTGGATCTTTTAATTGAATTTGAAATTTTTATTAATATAGATCAAAATAGTCTAATCAAGATAAATGTCTGGATCTCATTATGAAATGGCTTCCTCACATCTAGTCTGCTTTGGTAACTAACTCTTTTGTTCTTTTCGTTATTCGTCTTAATAACTGGGTTGACGGGTCTTAATAAATGGGTTGAACAACTTTCTTCAATACACTTCACAGTGTTTTTGAAATATGTTCTAATGGACGGCGTCTTCTCCAACTTTACCCATTATGGCATTATACATTTTCCTATATCTCACAGGTCGAGGCGGTTTTAATTTGGATATTTGAGCACATAGCTCAAATACTCCAAAATTCCCGTATCACATCTTGCACTTTTTTAAAGTTTCTTACTCCATATTTGGCATTATCATTTCAGGCACTTAGCACATGTTGTTCCATCGATAGCTCTTGTATGACTCCCTGATGCTTACCCTTGCTTCCTCTTTCCAAAGCGTGATAGTGCTGGGTGAACCCCATTCTTTAATTAACCAATCGGAGTCTTTCTTCGGTAGGAGCGATGTAATTTAAAACTATAACCTCCAACTCACCCTGCTTGTATTTCTTCTAATTATATTATGTTTACTTTAATTGGAGCCTTTTATTTTACATCACGTCCTGCTTTGATTTTACAATTTTGTTTGAAACAATTTATTTATTTAGTTTTCTTCAAATTTATTTACTTTCTTGTTTTATTTTATTTCTTCTTGATTGCTGCGTCTTTTATAAACAACTTGATTTCAGCGATTTTCTCAATTTAAATATAGCTTTATACTTTAATAGCCTGGATTTTAGGTTATGAATATTAGCTTAAAATTGTATACCAGTACATGGTATGGTAGGTAAAAGGATACCAGAAATAGTGGTAAACACATTGATGAAGGTTAGCTTTGGACAGGTATTACCTTCAAGGACAAAGTTTTTTTGAAGATTTAATAATAACTGCATGAACGATTTCTAAACCATGAACTCAATTATAAGTTTACGACAAACGTCTGTAGTTGTATTGTGTGGTTATCATATGAGTAACAAAATCCACTCGGCCTACGTAACGTTTCTTTAATGACATTTTGCAACATGAACTGTCATACTAAGCTTAGAAATATTGCTACCCCACCACTGTATATTTTTTTGTCAATGGGAATTGTCAACTTGTTCTCTTATTTGTAACGAAAAACAAAGGTGAATCCTGAAAACTTCACCACTTAAAATAGTTATTAAATTACAAACTCACTATCCAAGTAAACAATTTTACATCATTTTCACTCACTGTTTTAAATGTAAGCAAATATATCTCTCCATTAATCCTACCTGTACTCACAATATTTTCCTACCTTTTGTAGCCCATAATAGTCAAATGCCAAAAACTACAAAAAAAACTTAATCCATGTTTAACTACAAATAAAAACTTACTGTATTTGTTGGTACAGGTTTCGGTTTTGATACATCTTTCCTTACAGGCGGAAATGTTATGTTTTCGATTTCAGTATTGTTATTTGCTTCAGTCAGTTCATTGTCTCTCAATTTCATCTCATCTGTCCAGACCTACAAAATTAAATAAATTCTGAGAATGAATCTACATACATTTATATTTAGTTTTTTATCACATTGAAGTCTATATTTGTTTCACAAAAAATATTCATTGTTTTTGTATTAGTCTCTAAAAATAATTATGGTAAACTTCGCGGTGTAAACCTTTACATGAACTAAACCTCAAAATATTTATTTTAAACCATATGAACTAATAAACAATACAAAAGTTTCAATCAATTATAAGTATTATTTTTATATATATGTGTGTGTGTGTATTTATATATATTCTTGATATTTTATGTTATCCATTGTTTTTCCGTTGCACTGACTTTATGAAGTTAATATATTACCATTGTAAGTAATTTTATCCACCATTAAGTGCAATGATTTTACCTTGAGTGATGAGGCGCCTTTCGGTCACTTGACCATTGCAGAATCACTGATTATTATGTGTTTCTATTTCAAGACTACAGAGTGGACTCTTACCAAGGTAAGTCTGTCAGTCTCCTAGTCCAAAAAATCTAAATAATCTTTACCAACCAAAACTAACCTAAATATATATATATATATATATATATATATGAAGTTAATATATTACTATTGTAAGTAATTTTATCCACCATTAAGTGCAATGATTTTACCTTGAGTGATGAGGCGCCTTTCGGTCACTTGACCATTGTCGAATCACTCAGATATATATATATATACATCACTGAGTCACAGGTTTTTGGTGAGTAATTTGATATTGTATATTTTAGTTTTAAACATAACCTAGAACACTGAGAAGATTAGGTTTAGAAAGGCCCTCCGTCATGTACCTTGGATCACAACAACGCCCTGTACCATTGATCAATGATTATAGGTACATTAAACTTGTACCAGTGAGAGGTTTTAAAAATGAAAACATTAACCAAACTACTTTTACTTCTCCCATTACAACTCCGGAGCAGATACAGCCTTATCCTAAGGTTGCTGCTAGACAAAAGGCACGCCTACAAAAAGGCAGAAAGCCTGGGTCTTCTAAAATAGCTACAAATATCCCAGGAAAAGATACAATTTGAGAGAGAAAAAAAAGTTAAAATCAGTTCCCAAAACCTTAAATGTCAAGAAAACAGTAAGAATAGAAAAAACGTTTCATTACAAAGTTGGATTTTGACATTGAATCTGAATGTAAACATGGATTTGGTGAAACATGGATCCTATATGACGAATTGTGGTGGTATTTCCACACAACTGGCACAATGGTGGATCCTCGTGACACATCAAATACCCATGAGTTAGATAAGAGTGGCCGATGCGAGGGCGGGTAGACTTCCTCCATACGTCTCGAACGATTAGAAGACCTACATGGACCAACAGTATCTCTAATTTCATAACATATATAATCAAACGCCACAACACAAAATGTAGTTGGCACCATACTTGTACCAATCTTCCCCGCTTCATCTGTTTTTGCGTTCCCGAAAATTACACAGTGACCAGGAACCCAGCAAAATGTTACCTCGGCACCCCCCAATTGAAGTCTGTGTACAGCACACAAAATATTCCCAACTAAAGAGTTGACAGAGAAAACATTCTGAAGTGTTTGAAGAGCACAAATGGTAATGTGAAGAACTAGATTGAACTACAGTTAATGCTTTAGGAATAGCAAATAGTTCAACGGTAAACATACTGCAAGCTGAGGGCAGTCCATACGTGTAGGGTCGTCCCAACGAGCCATCAGTGAAAATGACCCTACTATACTAGTGGGATCTGTAAATTACCAAAAATTCCTGGTGATAAACCACATCAAGAGTACTGCTCTTGACATAACTGGACAGTGAGAAATTAAAAAGAGTGCCGTTTTTAAAAGCCATGGAGCCAGATAGCATGTTGTACATTTGAACACGGTAGGAAGTTTTAACCATAGGGTATCCATTATACACAAAGTCCTAAATCTCCTTAAAGCTCTGTCATAAACGAAGTACTTCTGACCGCTCATTGTTTCACCACAGCACAGGCGGGTGGCGTGGATATACAGATGTTTTGGGAATGGTGTTATCGGCAACATTCAAAATTAATTTGGTAAAATTATTAACAATGGGTGTCAGAGATCATCCTTGCCAAGTGATACAATATATTTTGAGAAGGCGTCCTAGTTGGCTTTGGCTAAAATCCAACAGGGATATCGAGCATAACAGGACAGAGAGGCACATAAATTGATCATAATAGGTACATGCTCGCTACCATACATGTTGTTAATTATTGGCCATGTGCATCTAGTAGATAAAAGACAGTTGCATATCGATTAGTCAACAGCTGTCTATCCACCAATAGATGCTGCTAAATGAGTGGGAGAACCATCATTCAGTAGACATAAATCCAGTTCCGTTCTTATACTCTTCACAAGTTGTCCTCGAGAATTGCAACTCGAGGATACCCAAGACAAATGGTAACTATTAAAATCCCCTACTAATTAGAATGGAGTTGGTAACTGGCTTATTAAATCTACTAAGTGTCTGTATCGGATAGTGTCGTTTGGTGGCAAATAGACACAACACATAGCGAACTTATAAGGGACGACTGTTTGAATGGCAACAGCTTGTAAAGGGGTTATTAAGTTTAGAGATACTGCATTGATACAGTCACGAGTAAGTATGGCTATGCCACCTCTTGCTTGGTCTTCTATAACAAAGTCGGATCAAAAAACTGAATACTCTCTTACATGAAAGTTTTGCCATTTGTGGAGATGTGTCTCTTATAGACAGACGAACATTGGATACTCATCTCGCACGAGTATCTTTAGATCTTCTATGTGACTTCTAACTCCGTTTACGTTCCACTGTATCACTGACTTGCTAAGCGAAGACATTTATTAGCTTAGCAAAGGATTTACTGGACACCCATTGGCACTCTCTCTTTTCTTGCCTGGGATGTTCTTAGACGTCGCAGACTAAGCATCCTCATACTTCATATCCATCTGCTCAGGGATGGAGTCTTAGGAGATTTTAGATTTAGGCGGGGTGATTTTACCATTCCTTCCTTTAATAGTAGTTTTTTGGCAAGCGTTATTGTTGGTCCCAATTTGGCTTGCTCAACTCTCTTATCATCTTTGTGTATTATGATTTTAGACGCAAAAGGCTTATTAGAGGAAAGTAAATTCTTTTGAGTGTAACTGGAAGTATTGGTCAACGACTTACTTCAGCCTCCAAGCCCTCCTGCAGAGAAGGTCAGTAAAGGAAGCAAATAACTTGAAGTATTTGCAAGTTGTACCAAATTTTACAATTGTAACAAAGGAAGGCGAGTTACTTGTTCAGTAAATACTTCTATTTTTTTTGTCAGAGAAGTACAGGTTGCACAGGACGATTTTTTAGTAGTCACATTAGCAGCGCATGTCCTACCATCAACCTTTGGTTGAGTAGATCTATATTTTCCTTTCCTTTGTAGAAAGGACAAATCTACAAATATGTTATGTTTGTAAGTTCTCCTAAATTATCAAAATATTGTCAACACTTATAGGTATAATACATGATGTAACAAAAACATCATTATGTCTACTACATTGTAAGGAGAATTAAAATAAATAATCAGTAACATGCATGTGACATAATATACAAGAACCAGTTTTCAGACTTCGCCTACTAAACAGTTTTAAGAAAAAGTTAACAGTGCAATGAGCATATAATATGTAATATACTACACTGTACAGGCATATACCTGATTTTCTGTGCTAGTTTACATCGGCACTATCATGGCTATGTTCTGGTTTTTAGGATTAATAAAATATATTTTGTTCAAATTTGATATTATTGAGACTACAAAGAAATGTGGGAGTACTTGGAATAAAAACAATTGATTAAACTGAGAAATCTATTTAAATAATGAGATCCAATAAGTGGAAAACTATCTTTACAAAAATTGTTTATTCTTTTTTTAAAAAAAAAAAATGTTTTTATAAAAAACCTTATAGTATGAGAGGTATCAAAAAATTGATTCCCTTGTGTGTATCACCAAGCGTGAGTAACAGAGCGTCTTTCCGATAGCAGGTAATTTAGGTTTGGGTATAGTGCCACCGATCGCCGCTACTCTAACAACAGTCCTGTACATATAGAGCTCTACACAAACTTTAAAATATCTGTGATAAATTGTTTAGAAAATTTAATTAGTGAAATTTTTGACATCAGTTCATTTTTTCATGTTATTCATTTAACAAAAAGGGTGTTACTTTTTAAATAAAAGGTGTGAAGAAATAATTAGAATATTTATATATCACAAGCTGCATTAGCCCTAATGGTACATTTTTTTAAAAAATCTGACTACACTTGTCTAAACAGTATCTGCCTATACACTGGTATAACTTATCATCAAATATTAACTTTATTATCAGTTGTTGAAGAGCCCTATTGTGGTTTACTTTAAAGAAGTACTTTTTAATAACTTAAAAAATGGAAAATAAAATTTTCATTTAATTCTACATTAAGAACTGAAGTGCAAACAATAAAGTTTTGAAAATATTGAATCTAAAAAATGATCAAGACCCTTTTGCCACAGTAAAATCAAAATCGACAGAGATCATATAACTGTTTGCCAGAAACGAGCTTAAGCACAGCTATGCACAGTTAAAAATTCACTTGGAACAGCGTAAAGGTTATGAAGGAAGAATATTGAAGATAACTTCAAAATTGTGGAAGGATATTTTAGACCCAGTCTTTTCTTTTTCATTATATATATTTAGGTTTAAAAATCCATATAGAATATAACCTAACTTTGTTGGATAGTCATAAACTATTGTTTAAGTGATTAATAAGATTAATCGAACGTAATGGACTACAAAATTCAAGAATTATATATTATTAATATGAATATTACTAATAATAAAACTTTCTACTGTTATTATCATTATAATAGCTTCTCTTTAATCATAACTCTCTACATTAAAATAGAAATGATGGCCCTACATTAAAAATCACCTAATTTATCTACTCACATAAAAAAGTTAATATTGTCTACAAAGTATTAATTTTGAAGAATGTATCTTTTTACATTCTATAAAATTTTCATAAATTGAAGAATCTAAAACTAGTGGTATACACTTAAACCAATAGGTTTAGTTTATTTTGTAAATATCATTTCTGAAACAATATTATTTTATAATTACTATTCCCATATAAAATAAGTTACCTTTAAATCATTAATGGTCCCATTCCAATCATCTTGATGCATATTGTATTTGTTTAAAGCAGGTTCTTCAATAGTTAGTAAACGATTATTGGGGCTTACCAACGCTAATTTTTCTTCTGCTTTTTTTATTAAATCTGGATAAAAACCTTCTTCACCAGACCTAGAATTATACAATGCACATAATAGCTTTAATTGAAACAAGAGAAAATTGAAATACCACTTAAAGACAAAAAACATTACTGTTGTTTAAACACATTTAAAATATTTTGCACAATTTTTTTCAAATCAGTGATTGACAACTTACCAACATTTAACTAATGGGCCAGATTTATATGACATTTGTCTTGATTTCATCGACACAGACATTTATCAATTCCCTTCAGGTAATGGCCCTCTTTGAAAAATTCAAGTATCTACGAGGAGTCACAGATACGATGACCTAATCGAAGAAGAAAGTTATTTTTAAGAAAGAACGTGTTTGCCTCTCGTTACAGGTTGCAACAGGCAGAGTCCCATTTCTAATTTTTATAATATACATGACCAAACCTAAAGCATAGGCAGTAATCGCATTAATAAAAAGGCAAGGAGAAACTTTCTAGAGATCCTTTCCTTCTTCAGTAAACGGAAATATTAAATATTTTGGTGATGGCGATGATGTTAGCATTACCCTAACAACTTCTTACTCCTATCAACTTTAGACTCCTCAGATGAATCCTGATGTGTTATCTTTAACTAACACTGTTTTATGTGTTTTGTTGTTCCATATATATTTCTAAGTTAGCCATCATGTCATGTATTAAGGGCAGGACTATAAGAACATGTACAACTATAGATCACATATCGTTTCCAACCTCCGTAGCTCTGGGGCCTATAGTTTAGATCCTTTGCTCGACTTGATGGACATCAGTCCAGTACTTGTAATATTGTGAGTAGGCTCTGACAACTGCCAAAAGGATGTTCGACCAAGGGCTGAAACGGCTGTCAGACCAGCAACCTTGCTACGTCTTCAGCAAAGCAAGCTCATATCAGCATCTTAGACCATAGTTTGTCAAGCCTGGTCTTTTCAGCACTCTCAATGTGTAATGGTTCTGACCAGTCAAAAATCCCTAGATCTAAGTGTTCATATGTAAAGATTGTATTCTTAATGTAGTAATATACAATACCAATGTACAAAACACTCAAAATTTTCATTATTTACAATGCAAGATGTAGCTCAGAAATTGAAGCATTTTACATTCTGTACCATCACATACAAGATGGGGGTCACATCAAATATTAACCAGAGATTTTTTATTTTAACCAAACCTAACCTAACCAAATAATAATTGATAAATTACAAGATAACTATTTTGTAATTTGGTATAGCATAATGTTATTTTAAACAGAAATCTTTATATTTTTTCCCGCATAATTATATTAAGAAAATACATATACCAGGCCATCAAGAAAATGGAAAAAGCAAAAAATTCTGCTCATACCCCAAAATTTACAAATTTTAAAAAAGAAGAATATATAATTCCACAAGTCCAGAGCAAGGTTTATTGGTATAAAATGAGGTTTTTATTTTTGTAAGACAGAGCGCTAAATTGTATAACCTCTGCATTAGACTATGGCTATAAAGTCGTCGGCTAAGATAGATTTGGTTTTTATAAAAAAAATAACTACCTATCTATGACATGAATTCGCTCCTGTAAAACTCTCTTATTGTTTTATGCCATGATGCAAAAACATGGTCTATATCAAAAAATGTTGACATTTCTTGTGTTCCTAAAGTTCATTTCATGTTTCTATTACCAAATCTAGTCTAACTGGATTCTTTGTAGTTATATTTTAACAAACTTAGTTTATATTTTATATAGACTTGATATACACATTTACCTAAATAGCCTAGACACAATATAACAACTAAATCAATCGCATTATAAAGATTTTCAAAAGATACCAGCTTTTTTATTTATCACCTTATTAATATTTTTATAACTATCACCTATACAAGCTTGGAAATCACACAATTGACTAAATTACCTTTAAAAACGTTATCTACCAAATCCAAAAATTTAAAATTTTGATTTGAAACTAATAATCATATCAACACTTGCTAACTAGAAGGTCAACACATTTTTTTAAATGTTTTATAAATACCATTTCAGTTGGTTAGCTTTTATTCTAAAAATAGAAATTCAAAACTTACCTTAAAATTCTTAATATTATTTCTAGCTCCTTAACGACGGTACATTTCTCTATATACTCGAAGCTTAGATGATCTACTGGTATTTCGTATTTGGACAAGAGAGTTTTTCCTTTGTGAGAAGTAAGGTTAGGATTTCGACATTCGTTATTGTCTTCAAACATTGTCGTTTTCCTCTTTGTGATTTAATTAAACATTGAACTGAAAAACACAGAAAGTTTAAATTTTAAAGCTTGTTCTATTTTTAGATTTACAATACATTAAAAATAAATTTATACAAATACAACTGAGCCTGATTTTTCAAAACTGTATTTGTATTATTTTGCTGATATCGCTACATGGAGATATGAACTTTCATGGTGCATTGCAGTTGTTACCATAGAAACCATGCTACCTGTTTAGTAACTAGTTAATAGCAGTTTCAATTTAAAATTATTTACTTTAATATAAAATAACTTACGGGTTTATGATTAATTTTATTCTTGAGAAAATATGAAAAAGCAAAGTATTTACAATATTATAAATAATACTGTAAATGGCATTGTATATAATATTATATAGTAAAATATGTGGTGTTTAGCCCTTAAATATGATACCAAGACAGAATATAATAAATAATAATAGCAAATTACCGGAGAACCACGCAGATAAATTTTAAATGGGAAATATGTGAATTGCCTTGAGTTTACGAAACGAAGAAAATTACTAATAAAATACTGACTAACAACAAAATTATTCTTAAAGATGTAGATGACGGGGTGGGTATGCACACCTCTAGAACTGCTCACTAAACACTTTTAATTACTTAAATTCAAATTTTCATTAAAAGAACAACAAAAGTTTTACTAGCTAGTTTAACACGTACTAAACACTTGTTATATAACGTTCAATAATAAAGTAACGACAACGTGAGGTTAATAACTGATTAAAGGTTATAAAATTATTAACAAGGCCAGACGAATTTAAAAAACCGTACCAAACATACCACCCACCAAAACTAGTAGTTTTTAATCATAGGTTGGAAGAGAAAAGTAGAAAAGGGCAGAGGGGCAGGTGACCAGAGAGAAGGGGTGATGAGGGAAAACGAAGGAGAGGAAGATAGAGTGTTCCAGCTGTCCTTAACAACGTTAGGTTTTGTAGAGAGAAGAAGATGCGAGTATACTTCATTGAGAGTAGAGATGAGTTGTAGATGATGCCAAAGAGGAACCGGTGTCGAAGAAGAGTGTGGAGAGAGATGATTCAGAACCTCTTGAGCATGAGTAGAACGAGGTACAGAGTGATAAGAAATGAGATGAAAGTAATCTTCTACAAGGTTGAAATGACTGTAATTCTTGGGTACAACCAGAGAATGGTTAATACCATGGATGAGAGTAGAGTGGTGCAACCTTCCGCCCACCCTGAGAAGACCAGCATTGTAAAGAAAGGGGAATAGACGTTGAAAAGAATTTTGAGGTTGTTTATGGTGAAGAGAAACGACGGAGTTGAAACAAAAGTAGATTTTTAAAAATTAGCATTTTCGAAGGGATACCATTCAAGAAACAATAAGATTTCTTGGCTCTCAAATCTAATGATTCAACTACTTTTTACCTGAGGCAGAGATTTGAGGTGGTCCGGTATGCAGTAGCCGAGCAAGAGAAAAAATAATTCTAGAGTGAAGAAGTGGCCGAGCGAAAGATTTTCCAGTATGAGGTAGTCCAGCAAGAGAGTTTTAAGTATGATGTAGCCCTGTGAGAGAGTTTTGGGTTTGAGGTGATCCGGAATGAATTTGTCCAGTAGTCAAGAGAAGTTGAGCAAGTGGTCATGGGGTTTTGAGGCTTGAGTAGTATCGTGATAGAAAATGTCATTGTGTTTGAGAAGGAGGCCTTTCTTCATGTAGCTGCGTATTATGCTTGTGTTTACACTGGTGGCATGATTTAGTAGTGGCACATTTAGCTTGAAAATGTGCATGTAAGCAGTTGAAGCAGCGTTAGTTTCTTTTACTTGGCGGTGGCGTTCAAGAGGCTGTTGAAAATTTTGAACGGGAATTTCGCAGATAAAGAAGGATAAAGAACGTGCAAGAAGAGATAAAGTTGACGGAGGTAGAACAAGAGAGATGAGAGACTAGCGACTACTTCCAGGATACACACACTGCCTGAATATGACGAGAATACTGCGCAGTAGAGCATGCGGCGTAAATCGCGTTAGGTTATGTGCAAGAGTTCGACAGAAAACAAAGCTAGACAAATTTCAAGAACTGTATCAAACAATTTATATATATATATATATATATATATATATATATATATATATATATATATATATATATATAAGGAAAATTGTTATGTACTATTTATTACACTCATAATCAACCGTACAATTATTATCTAATAAAAATTCACGAGAAAAAGTCATCTCAGCTAGAACTGAACTACAAAATATGTACTTGATAAATCTGTTAACACGTTCAGCATGGCTAGCGTACCGACTAGCTCTGGGTTCCCTTACAAGGCACAGAGTGCGTGCCGATGTGCTCCCAGCTTATTTCCATAGAGACGGCGAGAGCTCACCGGCACGCTCCCAGGTTAATTGAACTTCTCTAGTGTCGATACGTGTTTATATAAAGGTTTGATTTTTACGTCAGTGCTTCAAAAGAGTTTGGAGAACATTGTGCCTGAGTCGTTTTTAAATTCGTCCATCCCAAGTTATCTTTTGATGCTTTAACTGAAACAATGCTTCAGTGAGTCTTATGAACAGATTTAATTTGGTTTAACTTTTATGTTTTAATGTGTTTTTTTAGTTTGAACCACTTAACGCGGCAAAATATCCAGTAAAATTAGCGATCATAAAAATAAACTAAGCTTTCTGAATTAACGCAAGAATAAACGATAACTGTCCTATTAGAGTGAATGAACCAACTCGAGGTGGGAACAGACTGTTGTAAATATGAGTCATTGACAAAATGTTTGGACTCCCGGAAACCTAATGTGTCATCATAAGATTGTAGTAAACAAATGTCAGGTAATCTCGGCTATAAATAGTCTCGGACGTGACATATGTATTATCTATGTCTCCGTCTACATTATCGATCTCTATGGATTTGTGAAACACATGGCACAAACAGAAACAAACATTCCGAGTTAAACGTTGAGTGCTTATTTTAATATGTAGTATATTTTAGTAGTAGGGTCTTTAGTTTTGTATGTAAATTATCTTTTTTTCTCTGTCTTTTCTAGTGTGTTTATTATTTGTCATACAGTAATTTATCATTTGTATTTCTTTTTTTTAATGGTGACCCGATAAATAAAACAATAGTTTAGTGTCTAATACACTGTTCTGATGTCCCCAATAAACATGTATATGTTAGAAATAAAATTACTGAGATGAAAACAACGGGCTCGATAATTAGATGCTGTGACAAGCTATGCAACCCGCATAGCGTTCCACTGTCGTCAGTGGTGGAAGTTTAACGAAAAACAGACAGTAGTTTGATGAGATCACCAATATCGCCGCCGTGCTGAAAGTGTTATCTAAAGGCACTTGTACATATGTTAGTGTTACACAATTCCAATAGTAGCGCTTACTTTACAGACGATACGATATGAGTTGACGTTGGGACACATCTCCTGAAATGACCATCCTCAATAATAAAATAAAGTAAATGCTTCTATAGGCAAGTGTAACATCCTATCATATGTACTGTACAATTGTTTTTAGTCATACTATTAGCTCAAGTGATGATGGAATCAAATCATATGAATTTTGATAAATTCACAATTCTTTTATTCCGCTATTAATGTATAGCTTAGTACTATATACGTTTATTATATACTTTAAAAATATCAAATACACTAAAAAAAGATAGGTTGGATAAAGAACTCCTCATCGTTTAAACTGCTTTTGTAGTCAGTAGTAATGGATCCAACAAGATTAAAGTTTAGCCTTTACTGCTCTTTTCAAATATACGTTGCCGGATGACTAGTAGGTAAGTATTAGGTGGAGCAAGAGGATGAAAAGAGAGTAAAAAGGTGGTAAGTGGTCAGATAAAATTTTTTTGCTGTCTGTAGATAACAAAAGGAGCTGTCCTAAAATAGCTCAAACTATAAGAAAATAAGGAGGGTTTATGCATAGAGGTTAGTAGTACAATAAGAGTTGCTGACTGCAGTCAGTGTATGGAAGATAGAGAGAGAGGGGGGGGGGTTCACATTTAAAAATAACATTTTCATGTAAAAGGTCTGGATGAAGGTAATCTTAAATTTAATAAATTTTATAAAAGTACCACCAAGATCAAAAGATTTAAAATATTTTTCAGATATTTAACTTGAACCAGTTACTTTAGTGAGACCAAACAATTTATTAAATAATTCATGTAGGCTACTTGCATTTTTTCTGTTTTTATATTGGCCTATTTAAAAACCATTACTACATATGCTAGTCTGCTGTGGTAGCAATATGGCTGAACAGTTGAATGTTGCAGAATTGATGAATGTTACCTTAGGTTAGGTAACTTTAAAAATATAAATAATTATTAATGCCACTTAAAGTGCTGTCATTATGGTTAAATTCTTTCTTTGAACTTTTTTAAGTAAGATAAAATACACCTAATATTCTTATTTGGAAAACTTTTATCTTGCGTCACACATCCCTATATCCACTCTTATGTTTAATTTGCGTAGGCCTAAATATAATTTTACTGTGATAGCAATGAATTTTATCTGTTGCTACTTATCTACATTGCACAATATCGCCTCTCTCGTGTTGTGTTTTATCAATTGAAGTCCATTTCCGACAGGATTTAGTGGCAACGATGAGCGGTAAGTAGCAATGGAAGTTTTTTTTCTTCGCCTTATTTAATTATAGGAAGGCAAATATATTACTTATAATTAAACATACGCTAGTTTATATTTTGTTAAATTTTTTTTATGAATTAAGTTTAAAAATTGTTTTTGGAAAAGAGAATACAAAGACATATTGTTATAAAACAAAATTTGATATTTATTCTACACAACAGGGGGTATATAAGTTTTTATTTCGTGTGTAGAGACTACATACCGGGCAAAAAGAGTAAATATTTATATAATAATTAATTATATATTTTAGAAATTTAAACAAAAATATTTTAGCTCTGACAACTTAATTCTTACTTGTCTTATACTGTACTATAAAATCTCTTTTATTAATTTATCAAATGAGAGTTGTGTGTATAGGCTTATAATATGTTATTTAGAGAGTCAAAATACCGGTAGAAAGAGATAATTGTTTTATTACTTTAATTCTATAAGCGTCAAATAATTAATTTAGACATATACTAAAATGTTATTTATTTGTTTTTAGCAGCACTTACGTGTAGGACGGCTGTTTAGTGACGTGGTGCCATTGTAAGGCCGTAACAAAGACATTAGGCGTTACTATAATAGATAGGCCAAAGTGTCTTTTTATATGTCCAAGAGTTAAGTGTGTAAACTAAAAGCTCAAGTTGAAGATAGAATAATTTAATTACAAATTTTAACAATAAAATGTTTATTGACTTTATAAATACTGTAGGCCTACTCATTAATAGTTTTACTTACATTATTACTGTAAAATTGCATACATGACTGGATCAAATCAATTATAATTCTATGCAGGTTAATCTAAGATGACAAACAAAAGCTTTGAGAGCTAATTCTATAGCTAAAACTAAGAAAACAAATTCTTGTAAGCATAAGCAGGTAGCATTAACTGGTTCCTTATGGTTTTTGACATAACAGGTTGGTGGTTGGGAAGTAGGCCTATAGTTTATAACAGCCATTGTTTTAGAAACCTAGTTTTTTATGCTTGATCTGCAATAACGTTGTTAACCCTCGATTAGTGGCCCCACGATACTTTCTACAGGGTTATTGGTAATTTGACCAGACTGTACAAGTGTGTCATTCCAGGAAAACCATAATCACAACAGCTGTCAACACATTCGTTTTAGACAGAACACCTCTGTTTTTGTGTCTAGCTGATAAATTTGGTTTTATAAACATCTAGTAGATCCTTGAGCGACAGATCAAGTGTTGCAAATTATACCCGGTAGAAAGTGCAGTGTCGATTTCTTATTTTGTTTTTTGTTTTAGTGGAATAGTAGTTTTTTACAGTTAGTTTTAGTCTTATTTTTGTTTATTTTAATTATTAGGTTTAGTTTTATGTAAATATCTAATAAACAATGGATCCCAGAGAACTCGAAAAAATTCAGCTTTTGCTATTAGAGCCATTTAGTGGTAGTAGTGAACTATTTTAACAGTGACAGCAGAATAGAAGATACAGTATTATAGAACATAATAAACCATAATACGGACTCGAAACATCAAATTTGTATTCGAAAAACTAATCAACAGTGATTTTTTTTCAAAAAGGTCACAAAACTACGGGAACAAATTTACAAATAATTTGCATTCATTTAATTAGTTCAGTATTGAAGTGTCCAATGCTTAATGAATCCTAGTTTTAAAACAATATCTCCTATCCAATTGCTGTACAACTTTGCTGCGCAGGCTACAGAAGCGCTTTATTTATATTTTTATGAATCCGAGTAACTTGTCCTCTGCGCATAAAGGAAACAGTATAGTGTTTCCACTCACATACTGTAGTGACAAATATAAAGGACACTTCCAACTTTCAAAAAAATGGTACCAAGGAAGCACAGCAACAGCATTCCTAGCGGCAAAAATACGAGGCTGAAGAAGTCGTAAGACAAAAACGTTTCCTCCAAGTGTAAGTTAACAATTAACAACTTTTAGTTAACAAATGTCTGGTCGCAAGTAATAGCAAAATTGTAATTTGTACTGAAAATATATATACATAAATTGTAAAAAAATATATAAAAATAATATAATATTAAATAAATGATTAGTAACTATTAAAGATTATTATTCAAAACTATAAATCATCATTGATATTAATAACAAATTATCAACCTAATTAATATTAATGCTACACATTGACGTCAATTGGTGATTCAATCATATTTAAAGTTAAACATACTATAAATAATATGAAATTAATAATTATATTATCGAAAACGTACCTGATAAAATGAAACAGATAAAAAGTAATATATATATATATATATATATATATATATATATATATATATATATATATATATTAAAACAATATAGGTTATTCAAATACAAAAATATTTACTAATTTATATCCAAAGCTTTTCGTTGGTAAACAGTACCAACATCATCAGGAATGAAAATTACAATAATGTAAGCTATAGGCCTAAAACATATGTTTAATTAGAATTGAATTAATTAAATATGTTTAGATTTCTAATTAAACATATGTTTTAGGCCTATAGCTTACATTATTGTAATTTTCATTCCTGATGATGTTGGTACTCTTTGCCAACGAAAAGCTTTGGATATAAATTAATAAATATTCTTGTATTTGAATAACCTATGTTGTTTTAAATTATTAAACAAGAAAATGTACTTTATATATATATATATATATATATATATATATATATATATATATATATATTGATATTTTACGTTGTCCATTATTTTTCCGTTGCACTGACTTTATGAAGTTAATATATTACTATTGTAAATACTTTTATCCACCACTGAGTGCAATAATTTTACCTTGTGTGATGAGGCACCTTTTGGTCATTTGACCATTGTCGAATATATATATATATATATATATATATATATATATATATATATATATATATATATATATATATATATATGCATATACTGACAAACGTAATCACCAAATTTTAATAGAGGGTATATAGTTATCCATTAAAACAAATGTGATACTTTGAAAGGGTTAAAACAAGTCGATCATTATCTGTTACTGTGTCTGATTTCTCACGAAAATTTTCTATAATTCAACACAGTGCTTTGAATTTATTTTATTTTGTTTTAGGTTTACAAAGAGGTCACCACCAATACCCCAGCTATCCTCCTACTCATGGTAGGTATGCCTAAACTTTTCATTTAACTCATGGGTTTGACATGTCTATTATTTTCGGCAAAACTTTTATCTTTGAATTAACGTAATTAATGACTTGCCAAACTTATAATTTATGTAAATTTATAGAAAAACTTGCAGGAATAAAACATTTCGGTCTCACTAAGTGACCTCTGTCAGTGTATATTTAATGAGAATGTTTTCATTCATCAGTTTTTGGCACCTTGGAACAAGAGAGACGCTCTGCAGTACTCTTCATCCCTCATTGTAGACATAATAATAATAAAGGTAAAAGTCAAAATAGTAAACACAAAATCTCACCAAAAATTAGTTTTTAATAAACAAACTAGTTTCGGCGACGATGTCGCCTTCCTCAGTGCTTGGCTACTACTAACAGCTAGTAGTATAGTTATAATTCCACTAATTAAATTTTAAGTTTGGGAAGTCATTGATACGTCTAGTAATAATATTTATATTTTGACTTTTTCTCAATTTTTATTCAACTTACTTCTTTTGGATAGCTTTTGTGACCAAGATGCAAAACCATTTGGGAAAAACAAGAACATTTTTATAAACCTATGAATAAGTTTAGAACAAATATTAGGAACACTTAATAGCATAAAGTATGCTTGAAAACAAACAGTTAATTGGTAAAAAAATAAATGGTCAAGATAAAGTTTTAACAAAATTACAAATTCAATTTTGGTTTTATTTTAGTGTTACTGTTTTGGTATAGATCTGTTTTATTTTTTAAAGTAATTAAATTTTAAAAAAATCATTTCCCAAATAAAATACTGTATATAGTTATGTTCTGTCAAAATCATTGCTGTAATTTTTTAAAATCCAAAATAATTTATAAGAAGATTTATTAAACAAAAATAATTAAAAAAGGAAATATTAAAGGTAATTATGGTCTAATTATGATTTACGAACCATTGACAAAAACAAGGTACTGTCAATGAAATCAACAAATATAGTATCAACAAATATAGACAATGCTATTTGAGTTTTCCTCAGAAATATTTATCAACAAAAATGAACATATTTTTTGTATGTAGCAAATTTCAAACAGATATTTGTGAGTAGCCTATGAAAGTAGAGTGATCGCTTGTTATTCGCGGAGGTTACGTTCCCCGAACTTACTGAAAGTAACGGCAGGCCTATATGGAAAGGAGAGGCTTACGTACCACAACAAAAATGTTGACATTAATTACAACTATATTGTACACTTATAATACAGTATGGTATATTTACGTACTAGATAATTATATACAGGTAAATATTTTTATTGTTAATTACATTTCCCTTCAATCCGAAAACACGAAAATTCTATTAAATATGCGCGCTCACACACACACAGATACACGTATTGTTTATTGTTAACCACTATGCACTAAATTTTTAAACACCTAATACTAGACAAATAATCTTTTAAACACTGTTAGTTTGAGTTTTTTCAACTTGTCAATTTACTTTGTGCCCGATTCTTTATTAATTCTTTACACACTTCTTTATATGGCGATAGAACTTCTTCAAGCTCTCGATTAAATTTTAATACCGATTCTAAAGAAGGGTCAATTTCTGTAATGGCTGCAGCTAACTGTTTCCCTAAACATACATTTCATCTACTGATTTTAATGTTAACTCACCGATACATTTTTTTACGATTTCTTCGCCTTCGTTATGCGAGATAGGCAGAGGTTCGAAATTAATTCTTCCAGCTCTAGTTTTGAAAAGATTTTCGACATCTTTAATGTTAATGACTTCAAATCCTTACCGTTATTTTTTTATGTGCTATTGAGACAATATCAGTCCGCTGACACTACAGCACAGCAGAACAGTTAAACTATCTTTTGCTGTCTTAAATCCGGAGCAGATCTGTCCTCGGTAGATAAGAAACTTTTTGAAGGCATTCCAGTCTAATTCTTGTTAAAAACTTGATAGACTGAGTATCGTTTCTCCGAAAAAGATTTTTAAAATGCGTTGGAAATAAATGGGCGGCTTTGTAGTCCACTGATGCTGATTCACCGGCAAATTTCACGTTGTGAAGAGAAAACCGTCTCTTGAACTTGTCAAACCAACCTTTCCTTGCTAAAACTGATTGACTGTCGGTAAGTTCACCACCGTTTTGAACAAAATGTTTAACATTTTCACGAATACAAATTGAACTTAGAGGCAGCCTTTTTTGGGATTGATCGTCTATCTACACACTCACAGTTTTTTCAATTTTGACGATGTTTATATCGCGATGTTTACAGATAACTTTCACCGATTGACAAGTCACTTCCCTGACACTCCTTATAATGTATTTTCTTCATATTTCTTTATGTAACGCACTGTTAACTCGTTAACGTTTCACCATATTTTAACTTATCTAAAAGGTCAATTTCCTTAATCAACGTCATAAGGAAATTCTTTTGCCTTTTCTTGCCTCTATCAAAGTTCGATAACATTGATTTGGATAAACGATTTAGGGGGAAAATAAAACTAAACAAAACAAATTCACTAAATAATTCCACAAGTAGTTTCCAAAACTAGCAGACGCAACAGCGATTACGACACCTGTTTGGGAACTGTCTGGAAAACAAAATCCGAGTTAGTTACGGCCGCCGGTTAAGATTATCGATGTTTGGATTTCGAAAACTACTAAATTAGAAGTAAGTAAAGAGAAGTGATGCTAAACCTATGTACGGTGTTGGACACGGGCGTTGGATTTTACTCATCGTTGTTTGTCAGTGAAGATAACGCCACTTGTAATAAATAAGGAATGCCTATATTTTGAGTGTAGGCCTAGAAGTGTTCAGTATAAAGGATGTTTGGAGAATAATCAGATTTCAAACTGTACAACCTGCACAGTAGCTATATACTGTCTTTCTTGTCTTTTCTAAAAAATACCATAAATATTAGCTGGAGTTACCATAAATATACCTGTAGTTTTGGCAACCGTGAATATGCGAAATCGCGAATACCGAACTCGCGAATAACTAGAGTCTACTGTATAAAAAATACAGTGTAATAAATAAAATTATAATGAATAGTTTTGTTTATATTCTTATAACTTTATTTAAATGTCAGAATATGGTCTATAATGTTTTTATGAAATTAAATAATTAATATGTGATTAAATAAAATTACTAGTTTTTTTTTATTGTTTTGTTTTGAAAAGGAGGGTTTGGATTCAATTACCCACAACCAAATCACAATTTTGCCAAAATGGCAAGAGGAAGCATACCTGTGAACGCCGTATATGTAGGTACGGATACAGGTGGAGGGAAACTTTATGCTGGTAGGGCTTACCATGAAGGTGATCTTATTCCAGCCAAAGTTGCCCCTAATCACGGAGGAGCTTTTGTAGCATGGGGAGGTGCAGAGCATTCTAAGTTTGAATATGAGGTTGGTTTTAATTTTGTTTTTGTTATGATGGAATCAGTAAAATATTTTAAATTAATTAAAACAACCTCTTACCACAAATTCAATCAATATTTATTTTAAATGTAAATAATATTTAAAATAAATATTGTTTGAATTTGTGGTAAGAGGTTGTTTTAATTAATATAAACATTTACGCCACAGTTGCTTCAAAGTTGTTAGAATATTTTAACACTGTACTCACACGAGTCTTTGAACTTTGAATTTAAAGCATATAATGTAAATTTCTAAAAAACGAGAAACAATGATTTGTCATTTTTTTGAGAGTTTTGGATAGAACAGATAATCTATGATTAGCCTTTTGGTACCCAGAAGTTATATAAAGCCTTTACCATGTATAATGACACATGAAAGAAAACCACAGAGGTTATAAGTATTTGAGGAGATATTAAAACATGAAGTTTTTATGAGAGGTTCAAGGAAAATGCTGAAAGAGAAAAAGTTTGTGTTGGGAGTCTAATTGAGTCCTATGTTAGTAGTGTCATTGAAGTGAATGTTTTAGAAAAGAGACGCTTAAAGATGATCCTTTAGGAAGTTCTCAACAGTGGAGAAGGGTTGAGAGTATGGAGCATCCCTCAATCAAAGGTGGTGTAAAGGTGTCAGAGTTTAGGACTATTTTATGCTATTTAAGGATTTACATATATTATTGAAATTAATATAAGTCTAAAATATCAATGTTTAAGTTAATAGAATATATTTATGTTTTTAAACCAAATTTATATTAACTATGTTAATTTGAAAAACAGTCTTTGTTATTACTTTTTTTTAATATGGAAATAAACTAACTAAATTTAAAAACAAAATTTAGTATTAGAAATAATAAGTGAAATGTTATAGATCACCAAAATAACTAATGTATTAACATAATATTATAAATATCATAAAAGTTATGAAAACTATACTATATACACAAAAGAACTATACTATATACTATACTATATACACAAAAGAACTATACTATATACTATACTATACTATACTATGTATAAAGAACACAAAAGCGCACTGCACACAACTATTGAATCCACCTTCGCAAATCACCTCATGGACACTAAACACTCATGCAAAAGTATGGAAAATAACACGAGCATCCTCCACACATGCAACAAAGGCCATAAAATAAACACACTAGAACAGTATGAAATACATAGATATAGCAACACACATAAAAATGACATCCTAAATGAACAAACACGGCACAGATCACACATACTCTTCGATCACATCACTTCTAACTTTCAAAAAGATGGTACCGAGGAAACAGCATTCCTAGCGGCAAAAATACGAGGCTGAAGAAGCCGTAAGACAAAAACGTTTCCTCCAAGTGCAAGTTGACAATTTAACAACTTTTAGTTAACAAAAAGTCTGGTCGCAAGTAATAGCAAAAGTGTAATAAGTAAAACTATACTGTTTAGAAAAGTATTAGTTTTTTTCTTTTAATACTGTTAATGATAGTAAAAACGCTTTTTTTCACTGTGACAAAAAAAGAGTTGTATTGCATATGCAACATCTGTAAAATATACACCTGTATTTCTGTTATTTTGTAGAATATTTTTTCTAATAACATACCATTTGTTTGTTTCATGTATACAGGGTAACACAGTATGTAATATTTGAAAAATCCTCAACAACAACAAAAAATATGGTTAAACAGAAAGTTCTTGCTACTACAGTATAACAATTAATTATTAACATTTGTTGATTCCATCTTCGCGTGAGCTACTAGTAATCACTTACACTTTTACAAAATGTTTTAACTTGCCTATAGTAGCACTTACTTTGCTTGTTGAGGACGGCCGTTTCGGGAGATGTGTCCCTTTGTCAACTCAGACCGTAACTCCGAGTTACGGTCTGAGTTGACAAAGGGACACATCTCCCGAAACGCCCGTCCTCAACAAGCAAAGTAAGTGCTACTATAGGCAAGTTAAAACATTTTTTAAAAGTGTAAGTAAATTAATTATTATTTCATTACAATATACATTTTAAGTTCTTCAAAATGTTATAAAGCAACAGCATAAAATTTATCTGACGCCTTAATGACATTTGCAATTCGTTACAATTGGTATCAGTTCTTCATTGCTAATTTCCTAATGTCATTTCGATGATACAAAAAACCAAAGGTATGTTCATATGTGTCCAAAATTGTGACTAATAGCTCATTAGCACATTATCAACTTTTACCAAAAAATAGATACAACAAACTCATAAATGTTTATCTTATTGACTAATAAATAGCATTTCCTAATAAAAGCACTGTCTGTGTTACTTTCAAGTTAAGTTGAAAGTGCTTCAGGTATATTGTTTAACTTGTACCTAACAGACTTCAGTGAGTCATTTCTCCTCTACAATCTTATCACAGAAAGAGGTTAAAGAGGAATGTCTATGTTGATTTCTTTCTACTCCAACTTTCACTTGAATCTTACATGACAATTCTGCACAATCTTTGTAAAGGACCAAAGACAATTTAGCTCGTCACATTATATCACTGGGCTTGGTGATGAATTTTTTAGTTAGCATGGATTTTTCTATTGAACATAAAGTTTTATCTTAAACATGGATGCTCTAAACTAAAGTATATTTTATAAAGCAATGTTTAATTTTACTTCTGTTTTTATTCAGGCTTGACATTGCAGCCTATGAACATGTATGTTAAAACTTTATTACTCTATGGATAAAATTTCAATGTAGCACTGAGTATAAATATTTTATTTTAATGCTGACCTTTAAAATGAAAAGGTTCTTCAAACAACTCAGGCTGCTTGGAAGTATGGAGACAATGGGAACGTACCTCCACAAGCACTTGTATTTGGACAAACACGACAAGGTGAAAACTTGTTTATGGGCCGAGCAATACATAATGGAGTATTAATGCCTGGAAAGGTTAGTGTTCTTTAGTTAAAAAAAATATATTTTAATATGTATACACATGTTTGTATTCAATCCTTCAGAGAATCAAAAGTTCTGCCAGTTTTATTATTCTTTTTTTTGCCAACCAGAGCTAATTTAGTACCACAATCCCCCCCTCAAGCCAAATATCAATTATATGCTTTAGTAGGATCAATTGGCATAAACCGGTACTTAGTGATATTTTTCAGCAGATGTGTTTTGACTAGATCAGAATACTGTTCAAAATGTTGCCTCAAACAAGACTGTTGCTCAGGTGTGTTGTATTATTATCAGTCTGTGGGGCTTTGACCCCCACTTTAACACATAGGTCGAACAAGGAGAAACTGAGATTAAGTAAGTCTTAGAACTGTGTGATAAAATTATTATAGCTCAATAGATTTCTTTCTGACAATCCTAGCTACTCGGACAATGATGAATTCAGGCTGATAAGGTATTTTTCATCAATGAAAAGAATAAAAAATACTAAAACACTTGTAAATATTTACAAACCTGACTATAGTAGCACTTACTTATTTGTTGAAGACGGCCGTTTCAGGAGATGTGTCCAATTGCCAACTCAGACTGTAACTGATCTCAAGGTTTTTGTAGCTTAGGGTATTAGGGTGGGGGAGAGATATTATGGTGGTATGGGTGTACTTTGTGAGTGTTAGGAGTTATAATTTCAAAAAGTGTGTGTGAGTTATAATGTAATTGTGTATTGAGTATGTGTGTAGGGTGTAGTTTGCAGTGTCTGTATATTTCGTATTGTTCGGTTGTATAACATTGGTTATTTATGTGTTGTTTATAAAGAATTTGTAGGTTAGATGTTATGTTTATGTAGTCATGTTTTGTGGAGTTGAAATGATCGTAAAAATTTGATTGGTAATTATTATTTGTTAGTGTGTTTATATGTTCTTGGTAGCATGTGTAAAAACACCTCCCTGTCTGGCTTATGTAAAAACTGGGGCACGAACTGCAAGTTAGTTTGTATACTCCAGCGGCGTTGTAAATGTTGTGTGAGCCCCTAAGATGGACTAATTTGGTTTTATATAACTAACTGTAATATTGGAAAACCTGCACCATACTAGAACTACAAATTAATATCTGACGTTTTATTACTTTAAAGCTAAGACATTCGATCTGGAAGAATGCAATTCATTTAGCTGATTTGATTACAATAACTTCTTGTTCCTCTATAATCACCCAAGTTAATTATAATTAATACTGAATACTGAAACTTCACTGATCATAGCCTAATTTTCCATATACTTATTTTCTGTACTAAAAGCGAGGTTAGAGAGCGGATCACTCCAAGTCAGTAATGGGTCATTCATTACCTAACTTAAAAGTTGTTTTTTGTGCTAAATAATGTTTTGCAAGGGCCCAAATAGGGTTAAAATTGGATGATAAAGAGGTAGAATAATTCTTCAAAGAGATCTCTCCAATATACCTGTTGATTTACAAACTATTTTTTGAATTTTCAGATAACTTTTAGAAATTTTCCTTAATGCTTCCTCCTCCACAAGTTTTTAGATGTATACAACCTTCCTGGTTTGGATGTGGAGGATATTAGCACTTTATAACTGCAACATATTTAGAGGCATATTTATGAAAGGAAATGAGCAAATTTGGGAAGGGATGATATTAACTAGCATCAAAGAGTGTGAGACTAATCTCTCCCCTCTGTGGCCTTGCTTACTGCTGCCCACTTTAGAATTGGTTAATGCACACACCTCATCTCTTTGGCCAGCTCATAGTGTGTCTCCTGTAGGTACCTTATCGTTCAGAATCATCACAAACAGTTTTACCAAATTACTCAATCCATTTACAATATTTTAGGTTTAGTTTCAATGGCAAATATCTTTCAAAAACACCTTTTATTATTCAAAACAAAATTATGTGGTACTTTAGGTAAGTCTAGCCTATACATTTCTAAGTTTATAAATGTTTATATTCATTTTATCCACAGTATGAGAATAAATCTCTATGTTTTTACTATAAGTATCTTAATTTATTTTAATTTCAGTCTCAGTATAGTAATAAAGTTATATATACTTATATATGTTTAGATGGAATCAATTCATATTATAAATCTTTTCTGCCGCCTAATTTATTTAAAACTATTATGCTATATTTGAAAAATTGTAATTTTTATGCCTATACTTATCTAAAGTAATAAAAAACTAATATTTTATTTGTTGTCTAAATTTTGTATCAATAATTTTGTATATGACAATAATTATTGTATTTTCAATGTAATAAGATAATATTTATTTTTCTGTTCTAGGTTCAAAAAAGTCACGGGTGTCTATACATTTCATATGGAGGGAAAGAAATTGCTTACAAAGAATATGAAGTATTAATTCTTATCCCATAACAATTCATGTTTGTAATTTACATGACATTAGTTGGAAAATTGGTTTTATTCTTAACAATGAGTACTTTTTGATGAGTTTTTTATAAAACATAGTTCTATCTACCAATATTGTTTTAAAATCTGAAACCATGAGATATGGTTTTTTTGAAATCTGTTACAAGTTTTATTTACTAACAACTTGTACAATTATTAATATAAATATCTCAACTCAGAATAGCAGTTTCATTTAACATGAGAGTTGATCCATTAAATATGAGATGTAACACTGTGGTAGATGAATCATCATATTGATAAAGTGCTAGCAAGTAGAAAGCTATTGTATTGATTTTTGACATTTTGTGCTGTCATTATGCTTCAAAAGAAACATATTATTGGAGCGAGAATGTATAAGGACAATGTTTTTGTATAAAATTTGAGCATCTTTTAAATTTATTTCTGAAAAGCCTATCAATCAAATTTTAAAACATAGAAATTATAGGTGTTACTATTTATTTATCAAATATAGAATTTTCTTCTATTAAAGCGAGAATAGTTTAGGTTATGGATTTACTGTATACATACAATGAAGTCAGGGCCATCCACACCCCCTGAGGGTTAAAATGGCAAAGCCACACCAAAAGTAGGTAAAACATTAAAGTTGGATAGTTGTTAATGAAGATTAAATTCATCAATCTCTAAGAAAATGATGTTTTAGCAGTCAACTTCATTATACATGTAGAAGTCAATTTTCAACAATTGACATGAATCAATTTTCAATAAAAATGACAATGGAAATTGAAAATTTTCATAGTTTCATGAATTTATTACTTTCGATACAAGTAGCAACTGAAGAGATAGTTTAAATTAAATGTCATTAGGATTCTTAATTTTGAGAAATACCTATTGATTTACCAACCTAACTCATCTTGCTTTTATTTTTAAACGTTATACATTATTTTAGCTAATAAACTTAATAATGTTTGATATGAACATTTGGAGCAAAATGTTGTGTATTATTGCTGAAAAAAGAGACAAGTGTATCTGTGTGTTTTTTGTATTCCCCCCCCCCCCCCACACACACATACACACACACACACACACACCACACACACACACACACACACACACACACACACACACACACACACACACACACACACACACACACACACACACACACACACACACACTTTTAATTTATGTATAAATGAAGCTAAAATTTTGTCTTCCAAGCTTTTTTACAATCATTCCAACATTAAACACCCATTTTAAAATATTTCTACCAACATTCAACAAACCACTCCCTTCTTTTCTGTCACTGCTGGAATATACTCTGAAATGCACAGATATTGAATTCATGCCTCAACAAATTTTAAGTCTCATTATAAATGACTTGTCTACTCTTTTATGTTGATTTTATAACTTGTAGAACAATTAAAGTCTCCAAGGTTTAAGTTCTTCCATTCTCCGAGGATTATAGAATTAGAAAACAAAATCTATTTATTTAGCTGCATAAAATTAAACCATTAGTTATAATATGTAGAATTTGTTTTATGAAACTTAAATCTCATCTTGTTTGTTTTAAATGCATTAAGACATCTATGTTAATGGTTTGAGCCTAGGATGAAAGTTCTTGTTGAATCGTTCCTTGACATAAAACAAATGCTTCATATTTGAAATGATACATAGAATTTTAAGTAGAATAAATATAATCTAAAGTAAATAAAATTAAAGTATATCATAAATCTTTCAGTTTTTTGTGTTGTGTATCTTGAGGCCCTTTTAAAAATGTTTTTATTTATTAACATCTTGTTTGTGACTCACTGCATTGGACAATGTACTGATCTAGTGTGAACAAGTCTGCTGAAAAATATTAGTGTTTTTTTTCTAAGTGAATCAACAGGAAAATTTTAAAAATATATCATGTTTTTCACCCCAAATTGCTTTTTAAACAAGATGAATTACATAGTGAAATAGTGCTTTTGTATATATCTTACAAAAATAGATAACATTGCAGGCTAAACCTTTTTTTTAGTGATTGTGAAGTTGCCTGGGATGCTGTATTTAATGTAAAAGAAGAGAAATGTTAGCAAAATGATATGTAAAGCTTTTAGGAATATAAACCAATTTAAATAAAAAGATATGACAGTAAAATTATTGAAATTAGCAATTGTTGGGTTAAAAATATTCACTAAAATTGGTTGAAATACCTCAGTCCTTACAACTTGGTTATTGCATCCTGAGTTTGCTATAGGCTAATTTCATTGTTTGGGCTGGCCCAAATTTAAATTTAGATTAAATTTAGTTTACAGCTTGCTTGAAGCAATTTCATTCAAACAAATATCAAAACATATATCATGAAAGTAATAAAGTGAATTTATTTTTTCTTATTAGGCATAAAAAAATGTTTATTAGGATAAACTGAAGATGACAGTAGATATGATAATTTATTAATTTATTTATAAACTGATTGCCTAGCTTGTTCTTTCGATTTTATAATATTAATGTTTCTATTGATTAAATATTTCGCAAATTAATCAATAACTCTCTTGTTGAAGTTTGTCACTCCTGATATTATGTCTTTATAAATGAAATACACAGTGAGAGAATTAAGTTTGTCTTGGTCCGGAATATTCCACAAACAGTTTTTATTCTTTTCAACATACTAAAACAACTTTGAGGATCTGTCATTGCAGCTGATATAGTTACAGAAATTTTAAATTTATATGTTTCAGAAAATTAATCTTAAAATATGTTAAAAAAAAATTGAAAAGTTCACTCAAATAAAACCATATTTTTAAATATCTCATTTTGTTAACGTACAATTAATTAAGCATTGATCAACTTTGCTTTAGCAATAAATGTTTTGTAATGTGAAAAGTGGTAACTTGAAATATTTTTTGGTGAGAAAAAAAATTTCAATCAAGTATTAAAAAACTATGATATTGTTGGGAATTTTGAAATCAACTTTTAGTTGAAAAATGTTTTGAAAAATAACACACTTTTCTTTTGTAGAGCCACATTAGGCTTATATCACTTGATTGGGGGAGGGAAACATGTATTTTCATTAGATAATTTTCTATGATTAACAAAAATAAACTGTTAACACTCTGCATTTTGACAGTATTATACGAAATATGGTTGTTTTTCATTACACCAGAGAAAAATTTAAACATATAAAAACTCTTCATTTTGAAATTTTCCATCCAGAATCTTCCTTTGCAATAGCATCTTCACAATCAACCTTATTTTCTTTTATTACTCTAATAGCATATAATTTATTTGACTTTTAAATTCCATCATATTTGAGAAGCTATTGCTAATCTTTTTTCAAACTGATAAGAGGAAGGAATGGGGGGGAGAGAGAGAGAGGGAGAGAGAGAAAGAGAGAGAGTGAGTTATTAAAAAAGTTATAATTTGTTTTTTGAACTATCACTCATAGAGTGGATTTTGGTTTAGCCTTAAAATAATAATATATCTTATAGCCTAACCTACAAAAACCTGTCTTGAAAAGAGGTGTGTGAAACAACAAAAACCCCACCTCTAATACCTTCCTTCCACTAGTCAAAGTCAATTATGGTTGACATTCTTTCTTGTTTACTTGCTTCAATTCAATAAGGCAAGACCTTCATTGCTTCTGATGAAGAAGAAACAAATGTATAGAGCAAGAATATCCTATCAAATGAAGCCCCCTCCCAAATCATCAATTCAGAGACAGTATTAGTGATTGGAGCATGAATGTGACAGAGAGCTTGAGCTTCTTCAACTTGAATGAGGCTCCCAACAAAATATCACACAGTTGGAAATAGCTATAAATAACTATCCAAACCTAAACGGTCTTTAAGAACATGAAATAAATGTGATTCTTTTTGTTCAAAAATGAAGAAAGCAAATGTCAAGTTCAATTGAAAAAAAAATAATAATAAATGACAATTTTTTAAAAAAATATTTAAATATAAAAAGAAGGGTATTTATTTTTTTTTATTTTTATTTTTTTATTATTTTTTTTTTCCAGGCGAAAAACCTATTGAGGTTATCATCGCCTAACTAAAGTTAAGTTTTTAAAATAAATATTACATAAAACTAATCAAAAAAACAAAAAAAAACAAAATAGATGTTTAAAACTAATTGTAATTATCTAAAACTAAAGAACCTAAAATTATACAAAATTTAAATATTATTAAATAGATTAAGGTGGCGTAAGAAAGCGAGGACACGGTCGATAGCCGTGACATCGTCTCTTAAAACCACCTTTAAACTACCTCGAAGATCGTAACGTATATACAAATTTGTCAACTCATTACAATTAAGCAGGATATGCTTGATTGTAATATTATTTCTACAAAACGGACATAGTGGTGGATCCTCATGTCGCATCAACCATCCATGCGTTAACAAAGAGTGGCCGATGCGAAGTCGAGTAACCACCACTTCCTCCCTACGATTCGAACGAACAGATGTACTCCATGGTTGGACGGTATTTTTGATGTCCCTCAGCTTGTTTCTATTTACATTTTGCCATTCTTCATTCCAAACAGAGAATAGTATAGTTTTAACATTGCATACAAAATCTGATGCCATCACACGTTGTGTCGATGGTACCATACTTGTAGCTAATTTTGCACCTTCATCCGCTTTAGTGTTTCCAAATATTCTGCAGTGACCAGGCACCCAGAGAAATGACACCTCGACACCTCGTAATTGGAGCCTGTGTATAGAGCACAAGATGTCTCCAACTAAAGGGTTCTTAGTGTACATTTCCTGAATAGCCTGGAGAGCACTTTTGGAATCACAACACACAAGATATTTAGATTTTGCAGACGGAATTGATCTTAAAGCTTGGAAAATTGCATAAAGTTCTGCAGTAAAAACGCTACAGGCTGAGGGCAATCCGTAAGTGAAAGTTTGTCCTTCCATATAAAATGCACAACCTATCCCATTGTCCAGTTTTGAACCGTCTGTGAATATAGTCACAGTATGTTGGTGAGTTTATTGAATCTGCAAAAACTCCTGACGATAAATAACGTCAGGAGTATTGTGTTTTAGGTACATGGACAATGAGAAGTCACATTTTGGCTTTTGTATTGTCCATGGAGGGATGTAGCATGATGTTCGTTCGAATATAGGTGGATGTTCTAAATTTAGATTCCTAAAAATGCGCAGCGTTCTTATTCCGAAGGGAGCAGTTGAACGTTGACGCACATTGTAACGATCCTCGAGGTGGTTATCAAAAACTGCTATGAATGCCGGATGTTTAGGTTTACTTCGAAGACCAGTGTAATATGAAATTTGTAGCATTTGACGTCGCATAGACAGAGATGGTTCTCCAGCTTCAACTAGAAGGCTGGAGATTGGACTTGATCTAAAAGCACCAGTAGAAAGTCTAAGACCAGCGTGATGTATTGAATCCAGGAGTTTCAGAACCGTAGGTCGAGCAGATGAATAGGCTATACAGCCGTAATCTATGTCCGGATATTCAGGGAAGGGCAAAAATTGTGAAATTTATCTTAACATTTCAAATGTAACATTTAAAACTTTCCAATATCTCAGGTCCAAAATGTTGCTGAAGAAGTATGTACAGTAAAAATGTTTAATCTCATTTGCTTGGAATACAGAGGAATGCTTTATGAATAGTGTTCTAAAATGGAGTAAAAACACTAAAAATTACTTTTTATTTTGTTCCCAAAATCATTAATTTGCTATATAAAGTTTTAATTTAATTTAATATTGAACATATATTTAATTTTGTTTGTCCCAGAGTATAAGAGACTACAGTCACCATATATCCATGGGAAAAAGATATTCATCTTCTTGGGATAGTAATGGGAATTTGCATAATTTAGAACCTGCTTAGCCATTTTAATTATACTTAGAAGTAATACTGAAATAAAATTTATTTTCATAGATAGATACAAATAATATAATTGAAATCATAAAAAATATATTTTGTGATTAACAGTATTGTACATTCAGAAAATGTATAAGCATAATATAATTTGTATGATTAAGATGAATATCTTTAGAAAATTATAAAACAGGTCATGAATCAACATTTTATTGTGAAGTTGATTCAACTGGGCAGGTTATCAGTCTAATGATAAGGTTTGTCAACATAAATAATTGTTAAAAGATAAACCTATAATCCATTTCACAAGATAAGCAGGTGATCTCACCTCACTACACACCTAGCATCCAACATGGCATCATTATTTGTAAAGTTTCTTCAAGTTACTTTGGTAACCTGTGGTAAGTAAACTGTCACTAAAAGTCTTAAGTTTTCCAGATAATTAACTTACTTTAATAATTTTACATAATGTTAGCATAGAAGTATTTTACTGGTCTTAATAACTTATAAAATTATTTATTTTGCTAAATAACATCTGTAAATATTTGTTAATTTAATTTTTTACTAATGTAACAGTACTTCTGAAGATGCAATCAAAATGTACATAAATTAAGTTTAGTAAAATAAAAGATTTCTATATTGTGGTTAGTTAATTTTTATTTATTTATTTAAAATTAGTCCACATTGCTCAAGAAATTTAATAGTATTTAACCAATAGACCATAAAATCAAATGGTTTTAAAAATAGAAAGTAACATTTTTTATTGTTAGTAATTATTGCATAACTAAGTGAATACTTTACAACTTACTTGCTGACACATTTCGAAATAATCATTTCATTTACAAAGCTAACTGTATACTGACGGTGTTGCACAATGTAACAGGTAGCAGGCTTGTGATTTATGAGTGTAGTGGGGAATAGTAAAGTGGGTTGTTTGCTATGTAATGGAAAAGGGTGTTGGATTCAACTACTTCACATATCAACACAAATTCTACACGCAAAATGATGGTCTTCCTATGAGTTCCGTCATCTCAGGCGTCCTAGTAGAAATATTCCTACATCAAGTTGAACAACAATGCTTTCAACAGAACAACAAACATACACATAAAAAATTTACCATGAAATTTAGATATATAGACGAGATTGTAATATTATACAACAACAACAAATGGCAAATCAAACAACTACACAATTACATCAATACCATACATCAAAACTTGAAATTTACCCTCAAATTAGACGACAACAATAAAATAAACTTCCTAGACCTTACTATCACCAAACACAATTTTAAAGTATACAAAAAACCAACAACCACTAAAACCGTCATACACAAGACATCTAATCACCCCCACACAACACAAACACACTGTATTTAACCATATGTTACACTGACTAATCAATATACCTATGTAACAAAAAACTACAACAAAGAACTCAATACAATAAAAAAACACTGCTCAACAAAATTGCTACCAACATAAACTTATAAGCAAGATACTCAAGAGAATTAAACATAAACAACATCATCAAACAGCCACACTGACAAGCCACATAAAAAGCAATAAATACTTATCCCTCGTATACTACAACAAACATTCACACAAAATTGCTTCAACATTCAGAAAACACAATTACCAAATATTGTACAAACAACGGACACTTTGAGACAATACAAACAACCTTTACAACAACAAACAGACAAATCTATCCAGTATATATAAAATAACA
Source organism: Prosapia bicincta (assembly GCA_036971475.1). Classification (NCBI taxonomy): domain Eukaryota; kingdom Metazoa; phylum Arthropoda; class Insecta; order Hemiptera; family Cercopidae; genus Prosapia; species Prosapia bicincta. The sequence continues at coordinate 151,113,478 of JBAIZL010000001.1, read as the reverse complement.
TATAACGACTGCCCAAGTTTCTATATAAGCAAAATCAGTAGATCATTTCAAAGAACACATCAAAGACATAAAACAAAAATCCAAAATCCTGTTATGAAACACATACACAAAACACCCAACACATATACATGAACATACATACTAATTTAAATATTCTCCACATATTAAATCATAGTAAAAAAACTAACAGCTACAGAAAAATATGAAACATACAAACATCACACAACAGATAAATAAAATATACTAAAGGACCATACAGACTTTGAATCCAACACCATTTTCCATTACATAGTACACAACCACCTTTACCATCCCCCCCTACACTCATAAATCACAAGCTGCTACCTTTTACCTTGTGAAACAGCTATCAGTATACAGTTAGCTTTGTAAATGAAACGATTGTTTCATAACGTGTCAGGCAGTAAGTTCTAAAGTATTCACTTAGCTACTTAATAATAATTACTTATATTTGTTGATTCCATCTTCATGTCAGCTACTAGTTTTTATTAAACACTTTTAAAATGTTTATAAACTTGGCTATAATAACACTTACTTATGCACGGTTTGAGTTGACATGAGACAAATCTCCCGAAACAGTCGTCCTCAACAAATATAAGTAAGTGTTACTATAGGCAAGTTTATAAACATTTAAAAGTGTTTAGTGAATTACTTATAATTTAATCAGTGAATTCCAGATGATTACAACAAGCAAACTTAAACATTTTTGTAAATGGTTTATTGTTTACCATAAACTGTCTTATAACTTGCAGTTTTTGTATTGTACATCTTGAGGTTTTTGTGTAAATTACACTTTTTGTATTAACTTGGCAAAGTTAAAACCACTAATTACTCATCTATTCAGCAGATGCGCTTCACACTAGGTCAGCGCATTATTCAATGCTTTACACAGTTATTATCAATGCATTTTGTATTATTATTCAATGTATTATTCACAGCATTGAATAATGCGCTGACCTAGTGCAAAATTTTTCTACTGAATAAATTAATCAGTAGTGTTTTTTTTGCCAAGTTAATAAAAATAGTGTATCTTATATTTTTGATTATCTCAATGATTGGAAAATATTTTCCGAAGGCAATTTATAAGAATGTATTTTAAATTAAATTTACACCCTTCTATAAATAACTTATTAAATTTTAATATTATATTTCTATCATTGATGACACAGCATTACTTAGTTCTTGATACAGCTTAAAGGCCATGTAATAATAACTTGTTCCTGTCCAGAATGTGCTCATTACTGTTATTTTGAAGTTTTTATGAACATCCTAGTTCTTTCATTTGGAGTCATTCATTGTAAAGTATGTGTCGAAGGTCTTGTTTTCTGAAAGATATATTTGTTCACAGCAAAGGTAATAATGTTTCTAAAAATTTTATTATATAAGTTGTCATTTATTGGTCCTTGCTAGAGCTTAAAAGTAGTTCAGAGGATTTTCATCTCTCAATCCGGCTTATCCAGCACACATCATCTTCCTATATTTTATTTCAGTATATGCCACCCACATGAATTGTTTAATAATGTGTTGATGTATTCCAATTAGCTTCGTTAATTATTTGGTGATTGTTTTGTGTGAGATGATTCAAAAGCATTTAGCTTTTTTTGTGTCATAACATTTCCTTAAAAACCTAAAGTGGGATTTAAAAAATAAAAACATCAACTATTTTGTAGATTCTGGTCAAAACTTTGCTGAGATTCTATTTAATTTTGACTAGTTACTTATGATTACACAAATAGAAATTGGATTCTAATTGCTATAATACCATTTATATTGTTTTGTAGGAAAGCAGCAATATTTTGTTTTTTGTTTAAAAAAAATAAATATTGTATTAAATAATTTTTATTTTCAATATTTCTTTTTCAAATGATTAAGTTCTAATGGGTTTTCAGTTCTTATGACCATTCTTGTGGATCAAGTTGAAGGGAGACGAAAAATTTTAAGAGGGAGGAAAACCATCACCCGAGAGTATTATAGTAAGTACAATATACAAAATTTATGTAAAAAATGTTGACCTAAATTTCTAGGATTTAATTCAGAATATCCAAATTTGTTTAATGGGCAAATATGAAACACACTACTGATGATTGCTTAGTGTGATTCAAAATGTTATGTCTGAGTATTACATCATTGAATTAAGTTAAGAAGTAATTATTTTACTTAGTTCAAACATAAATTTGTTCTGTCACAGTTTCTATACATGTAAAGAACATTTTTTCTCAATGTGACTATTCCTAGTGAATAACATATGGTTTCCAAGTATTCAGATATTTTATGAAAATAAAATTTGTAACTGTTAAATTGTAAAAGAGTTTGAAACATAATTGGAAAAATCTTTAAAGTTTTGGAAGCAGAGTTTCAAGAGGAATATACAGGGTCCGACAATAAAACCTCCCTAATTTTAAAAAATAGTTACAAAAAAAAAAAAAAATAAGACAGATAGAGAAAACATACCTTTATTGCTGAACAATAAATAATATGCCATTTTACATTACTTCATTTAAAAATTATATCCGCTAAATAATGTCCTCCATTTTTGATATAGACGAAGTCTTTCCCGGAGGTTCTTCATAGTTTTTTGTGTCATTTCTCTTGGAATGGCTGCCACTTCCTGGGTGATTACCTCTTTAAGTGCTTGCAGATTTGTGGGGCGATGTTTGTAAATAGGCAGAATGCAAATTCTGTTTGTTTACAGTACCTGATAAGTGGAAGTGTGTCTCATCTAAAGAAATAAACAAAGCACCAGGGGGGGAATGTTCTGAAGAATTTCCATACACACAGCTCTGTGAATTTCAAAATCGTTCTCACTTAATTGCTGGGCAACCAAAATTTTTAATGGGTGCATATTAAGCTTTCTATGGACAATTCCTCGTACATTCCTATTGGATAATCCCAGGGTCGCTGAATGTTTAAGGGCTGAACGCCTTGGGAATTGTTGGAAGGATGATCTCATTCACGCCACATTTTCCGGCGTTGCTGCAGTCCAAGGTCGGAAAGTAGCTTTTCCTTTTAGTGCTGAGCCTGTTTGTCTAAAGTTTGAGACCCACAGGTGAATAGTTTTCCTATCAGGAACACGATCATGTCGGGCAAGTTCGAATCGAATATGAAACTCTTGCTGAGTAGCAATCACAGATCCACAGTTACTATTAAACTCTTCTACAACAAACACACGATGCTCACCAAGCCAAGCCATGATGCACACTGAAAATGGCATGTAAACCACTCTCAAACAATACCCACACTAGATCAGTGCTACCATTATGATACAAAACGGTTTCTTCAAATACGGGAGGTTTTATTGCCGGACCCTGTATAAGAGATTTATGTAAAAATTATAATTGATAATCATTGATTCAGCCTTATAAAGATTTCAAAATTATTTATAATGTGTAATTGTGTAGTGAAACTTGAAAACTTTTTCACTTTTATGACTAAAGTGATGATAAATTATAACAAATATATTGTAATTAAATATATTAAGTATCACTTTATTACTTATGTATTTGATAATTTACTCCATAAATTATATATATATATATATATATATATATATATATATATATATATATATATATAAATATATAATCTAAATAATCTTTACCAACCAAAACTAACCTAAATATATATATATATATATATATATATATATATATATATATATATATATATAGATATAAAGTAATTAATGGTAATTGTAAACAATTGTTTCACTATTGAGGTTCGACAATGGTCAAATGACCAAAAGGTGCCTCATCACAAAAGGTAAAAATTAATTGCACTTAGTGTTGGAACAATTGTTTACAATTGACAATAATAACTTTAGAAAGTCAGTGCAACGGAAAAATAATGAGCAACGGTAAATATATATGTATATAAATTTGGTTACAAAAAACATATAAAATATACTAGCTTGATTATTTTAGATCAACAATGTACTTTTCCCTGTTTCGCCAATGTAACAATAATATAGAATATATTAACAATTTTGTAGTATGTAATAATAATTTGGACCAATAGTAATTGTCAAATTCCCAATTGGTCTTAACCACTTTGATTTTCTTATTGCATTGTTTAAACATGAAATTTACTGAAGATATGAATTACTTTTTTTTACAAAGATTTTAAAGCAACAGGAATCCAAGTTTTCATATTCTTAAATTTGTAATATAATAATACCATTTTTTGTGTAAATTGTTTGTTTCGCTCTTTAACTTGCAGTTTTATTTCTTTTTAGAGCCAAGCTTACTCCCTGCATGGGCCAATGTGACTCTCATTGGAATTGGAATTCTTATAGTTGGTGCTATATTTTATTTCAGCATGAGAAAATTTGTCCTAGGATCCTCTGGAGGAATTTTTACCTTAGATAATGAAGTTTAAACATAAAAGTCAGTCATTAAAAAAAAGTATCCTACTTTTTTAGTAAGTTATTTTAATACTTTTATTCACTATCACACAAGTTAGACACACAGTTTTAAAGCCCAATAGAAAAACTACCAAGAAATAAACTATAAGTTAAGTAGGTAAAACCAAAATATTAACTTACCACCTCAAAGTTTGGAAGTAGATGGTATATCACAAGCAGTCACATGTATACTCAAAGCATTGGTCAATTATTTCAACTTTACGTTTCAAAATATTGGGATCTATTTAATATTTCTTTTGGCAATAATAGTGAGCTGAAGAAATTTTGACATATGTCACTTGTGATCTGAAAGCAAGTAAATTATTTAGATATTGGTAATTTTTTACAATTCATTTTTCATGTAGATTAATATATTATTATAACATCAGGTTTTGTTTATAAATCTTGTTATTCCTACATGACGGTTATTAAATTCCTTCTATTAGTTTTTACTTCCCTTATAGATATCTGGTTCAAATTTTCAATCATTAGTAAAATAATTTTTATTCGTCTACTTAAGTTCAAATATATTTTTAAAAAGAATGTAAGAATGGTTGATTTATTGTGTCACACATTATAGTATAAATAACTATTCTCAGATTCTCTGTGAGAGCTAAATACACAAACATAACTAGATGAGAGTTTGAAACAATATATAAACAACAATATGATGCTTATTAGGATACAAAAGTAACATAGTTGAGCAATATAATGCCTTTTAGGAACAATATAAAAAAAAAGTTTCCAATATAAGAGAAAAATATTATTTTGTATTTAAAGGACCAATTGTGTCATTAAAATTTTGGCATGTGATAACTTATGACAATTCCATAATCTAAAAATAATCAAAATACATTTTTTTAAAAGAATTTTTATAAAAGTTTGTATTTATAATATTTTTTAAATTCTATCATCAACCAGTTTTTACACATTTTAACCTTTGAGGGGGTGCATAGAGTTTCAAACGCGACTGGAAGCTCGCAGAGGTTTATTCCGTACAAAAACAATTTAAAATTTAAACGGTTTTTGATTTTATACTTGGGTGATTTCAAAATTAAATACTATATGAATATCCAAGGGATTGTTATAGAGGCAATGAGATTAATAATAACTGGAAGAAGCTTAAATATCTTTACTTTAATAAACTGATGAAAAATTATATTAATAGATATAATTATTTCCTTGGAAAAATATTTTGTGTGTGTGAAAGTTATCAATTATCATAGACATTAAAGGGCAAAGTAGAGCAATTTAGTAAGATCTTAACATACCTCTACAAATACCTTCTTCTTAAATCTCTATGCCAATAACAGAAACAAGTCATATAAACAAAAAGTTTTAAAAAAATAATTCCTACTTAGATCTAAAAACAAAATTTGAATTTTATTTCTATTTTATTAAGTAATTACAGTTAATATAAATAAATTAGCATAGCCTATGTCTTAAAACAGTTGTTCTATTAGATAACCTATAACATAAAATCAGCTGTTTTATGAAATCATATGTTACCGTTTATTTGAATCCAAATGGAAAAAACAACAAAATAACTAATGCTCAAACGTTTTATTTATCACCTGCTAACATGATTAATTCTCTTCATAAGAAAAGATCCTTATAATAATAATGAGGTAATTTTTATTGTTTAATATTGATTTAATGAATTTAATTGAAACACATCCTATATATCACCAACAATTTAAATTTGGAATAGAAGCTTATTATTTTATAAACGTTTTATAAGACATGTATAAACTATCCCTGAATATTAAATACATGTAAAAAATGTTGCTGTTTCAAAATGGCATTGTTTTATCAAACCAAAGTGACATTGTTTTATCAAACCACTCTCTAATTGCAGTATATAATAACTTGGTATGCGTATAATTGTAACAATTAAACTTAACCAGTGTTGCAACATAATCTTCAGGGATGTTTGAAGAAAAGGCCAAAATTATGATCATTAATTTATTATTCATTTCATTTACCAGAGTTAATACCAAGCTTTAAACAAGTATATTAGTAAAGAAAAACATACAATCAGATGAAGAGGTGCACAACTTACAATGAAAGCTGTACAAAATCAAATGACACATTGAGATCAGAAGATTTTTTCAACAACTACACTACTCCGGCCATCTTTTAACAAAGATAGAAGTCAATGGTCATCCCATAATTGAAGACATCAGTGTGCAGGAGAAATGAGATGTTAGTACAAATCTTTATATGTAGCCCATCAACCCAATATTAAGGTCTGTGACATTTAGTTAACTGGATATGTGGCATTTAAACTTTAAAATAAATATTGTTATGATGGTAACAAAAGTAGTATTGATTTTAATTAATATTATTTGATTCCATCTTCATTTTAAATACTAGTTTTTGTAATCACGTGGAGTAACTGTGGTGTAATTTTTTATTATAAATAAATAAAATCTCTTAAAACCGATAAATGTTTTTTAAAAATCCTGATGTACATTTGAATTGTAAAGCAATCATCTTCGGAGGAAATCACTACAAGGCTAAGTATGTTCGGTTTGTTACATTTAATAAATATGCATCCTTAATGCCATCTCCACGCTTCTTTCACTATCTGACTAATACCTAGAGACAAGGTCCAATACTCACCTATCAACCGCCTAATACTGCCACAATAAGGTCAGGTCCAACAAATTGACGTGGGGAGGATGTTAAAATTATAATATTTGAATTTACAGTTTTGTTATTAATGTTAAAATATTTTACAAAAACTAATAACACTACACCCTTCAGAGGTGGCATAGCGGAGATTTTCTCAGAGTCTTTAAAAAAATGTTCAATAATATTATTGGTGCATGATCGGCACTCACCAAAGTCTGAATAATTCACAAAAACCTTTCTAGGAACAACAACACCTTACTCATATTCAAATTGTTATTTAGTTTCTGTTGAGGAGTGAATTATAAAACAGCATGGTGAATTTTTCCCAGGGACTTACAACCACTACCATCTGAAGCTAGATTTAGAAGCAATTTTAAATTTTTATAAGTAATTTTTGGTAGTTAATTAAGGAAAGGAATGATTTTATGGTTATATGTTAGATATAGAACCATAAAGTGTACTTAATTTGGTTCGGTGTCTATATTTTGTGGATCTGGAGGAAAACTCCTTGTGTCACCTTTCGTGTTTTAAAATCAGTGCCCCCTCTGGAGGGTTAACTAATGAGTATATTAGAGAACTCAAGATAGGTCTTTTGTCACAATTGAATAAGCTATTTTTATCATATTTGTTATATTTTAGGTTGTTTATTTCCAATTTAAGGTTAGTTTTTAGGATATGTTTAACATTGTTTGATTTTCCCTGTCTTTGAAATATTATATGTCTTTCATAGAGAGTAAGTAGCATAGAAGAGCCTAAATAGCCAAAGAAATTTATTAGGCAACCCCATAAAGACAAAACTCAAATATTAGATAAGTCAGGACTTTATGCAAAATAAACTGCAATCATGTGATAAAACTTACACTAATCAAAAACAAAATGAAGATTTTACCTGAATTTAAAGAACGAATTAGTCATATAAGGTTTCAATGATCGGAAAAATCAATTGCTGAACAAGTCCTAAAAACTAAACATAAATTAGAAATAAATGACCTAAAATTGGTTGAAAATAGTTTTGAATGCCTGATTATGAATAAAAACATAACAAAAATAACTTATTAAATTCTGACATAAGGCATAACCCGAATTCTCTGTTAAATTCGTTAGTTAAACAATAGTTATAATCTTATTAGTTTATAAAAAATATTTTAGCAATAATAACAAAACTGTAAATTCAAATGTCCTCACAAAAATTCAAACTGTCACATCAATGTCCTCACCAGCTGATGGACCAAATCTTACTGTGGCAGTATTGGTCAAGTGATTGGAAATGTAAGAGGTGTAGATGGGGGATTTAATGATGTCCATATATTAAATGTAACAGGCCAAACGCAGTTAGTCTTGTAGTAATTGCCTCTGAAGATAATTGCTTTGCAATTAAAATCTACATCAGGATTACAAAAAAAGTTCATGTAGTTAAGAGGATAATTTAAATAAATGAAACCTCTATACCACAAATTACTTTTTCTTTTATTTAAAATCTTATGTACATTTCAATTGCATAGTAATCATCTTCAGAGGTAATTTACGATACAAAATACCTCAAATTAGGTATTTTGTACCGTAAATTACCTCTGAGGATGATTGGTATGCAATTGAAATGTACATAAGGTTTTAAATAAAAGAGAAAGTCATTTGTGGTATAGAGGTTTCATTTATTTAAATTAAACATTACACCACAGTTGTTTTATACAGTTATAGTTAAGAGGATTTATTTATTTATAACACTAGTTTTGTGTTTTAGGATATAATTGGTTTTTTCCTATTTGCTAATTTGTGTAGCATGATATATAATTTTAAAAAGCAACAGTACATATTGTACTAAATTATATTAAGTATAAAATGTACTCATACTTTACTACTTTCATTATATAATAAATACACTTTACAATGTTAATAAATATTTTATAATAAATTGTTATTAATAACGTAAATAAATTGCTTCAGTAAAATTGAAATGATATAATTATGTATGACCCTATAGTCAAAGTTGAATAATTTTCCAATTTCAAATTATCTTACAACTTCTTTACAATTAACTTTAAAGATGTTAAATTATTAATTCTTCCTATAACATGTTACCTGTACCATGTTGTTTTTACAACTGGAAATTTTACTAACTTTAATGTTTTTATTACAAAAAAAAAAGCTCAGCAACATTTATAATTTTACTTTGATTAATCTATTTGTATTAAAATTTTATAATTAAAACATTTTTTCCAGCATAAGATGTTTTTGAGTATGAAAAACAGATGTGATTCAGTAACCAAATTGAATTATAATTAACAATAATAGTTTTATCTTAATTCAAATAATCGAATGTCTAATGTGAAGAGAAAGAAAACACAAAAAAGTAAAAATTGTCTTCTTATTTAAGGCCAAATTTATTTCTTTGTGAACATGTTTTTAAAAAATTTGAAAACACAACAAAGGAAAGACAAATCAAAATTACTGTTTAAAGCAGAAAACTAGATTGAATAAAAAATTCACTATATAATACTACTGTATATTTTTATTAAAAGTTGTAAAAAAAAATTATGATTGAAACATTGTTGACATTGATTGTACTATACTTATAAATTAAACGTCATAAAGTTACAATATTTTATAATGAAAGCTTGATGGTTCCGAAGAGTAATTTTTTCCTCTTGGAGTCCAGATTAAGTTTAATCCTTCATGGTGTCACAAACATTTGGTTTTATGATGTTTTGGAAACAAATCTTAGCTCCCAACCAGTTCCATTATTACGGATGCTTGTAACGTAACGTATGTACACTTCACTTGTTTGTATTTTCAAATCTGAAGGTTTATTCTAGAAACAAAAGTACACCATTATAACAAAACAATATGATGGACAAGCTTCAGATATTTTTGTGATAGGATGAAGTTGAAACAAAACCGTACATAAGATTACTTTATTATAAATAGGTTATTAGTAGCACAAGAATGGTAGATGTAGAATTAGAATTGTGTTTACTCACAAATACTAAAAGTTATATATATATATATATATATATATATATATATATATATATATATATATATGGATTTTTTGGACTAGGAGACTGACAGACTTACCTTGGTAAGAGTCCACTCTGTAGTCTTGTAATAGAAACACATGTTTTTCTCTTTTTCTCTTTGATGACAAAGACCACTGTGTGGTTGAAATATATCATTGTTTAAGTGCTTTTATGTGTTTCTATTTCAAGACTACAGAGTGGACTCTTACCAAGGTAAGTCTGTCAGTCTCCTAGTCCAAAAAATCCAAATAATCTTTACCAACCAAAACTAACCTAAATATATATATATATATATATATATATATATATATATATATATATATATATATATATATATATATATATATATATATATATATTTCGAAATCTTGTTGCTGTTCATGACGAGCTGGTTGTTAATTCTTATTACACTTTTGCTATTACTTGAGACAAGACTTTTTGTTAACTAAAAGTTGTTAAATTGTTAACTTACACTTGGAGGAAACATTTTCGTCTTACGACTTCTTCAGCCTCGTATGGAATGCTGCAGTTGCGCTTCCTCCGTACCATTTTTTTGAAAGTTAGAAGTGATATGATCAAAGAGTATGTGTGATCTGTGTCGCGTTTCTTCATTTAAGATGTCATTTTTATGTGTATTGATATGTCTATATATTTCATACTGTTCTAGTGTGTTTAATTTATGGCCTTTGTTGAATTTGTGGAGGATGGTCGTGTTATTTTCCATACTTTTGCATGAGTGTTTAGTGTCCATGAGGTGATTTGCGAATGTGGATTCACTAGTAGTGTGTAGAACAGTAGTGTACAAGATCAAGAACACTAAGACATTTAATTAGTAACACAATAAGAACGCACAAGACCCAACAGAGCATAATACACATCAATGAAATACAGACAGCCAAATCACTAAAACAAAAACCCAAAGAACAGGATTTAAAATATGTTAAAACAGATAAAGGTAATACTACAGTTATTATGCCTTCGCAGGATTTAAACGATAAAATTAATGAATTCATTACGGCAAATAACATCGCAGAAACAAATAAAGACCCAACAAACAAATATCAAAACACAGTTAAACTTATAATTAATTCAACTAAACATGTAATATCTAAAACACAGAAAAAATGCCTTAAAGCAATAAGACCTACGCACCTACCTTACAAGCACTTCCTAACTACGTAAACAAGGAACACCAATAAGACCGATAATCAACAGCCAACAATCACCTGCACACAAACTAGCACACCATATGGACAGAACTATTAGAAAGTACATAAAACTAGACACACACACACAAATAGAAAGAGCATAATAGATCTAGTAAACAAAATAAAGAACATTGAACTCCCTCATAACTCAACCTTTGACATCACAAACCTATATACCAATATCCCAGTCACTGAAACACTAAACATATTATGAGACAATCTAAGACTTAACAACATTCCAGAAAAAATCACAAAAGAAATCATACACATTTTGAACACCATTACACAACAGAACTACTTCACTCACAACAACAAATATTACACACAGAAACAAGGCCTATCAATGGGTTCACCGATTTCAAGCATTCTTGCAGAAGTATTCCTACAACACATAGAACAGAATAAAATCATAAATAACAACAAACATGCTGATAAGATATTATACTGGCACAGATATGTAGATGACCTTATAATACTATACCGAGGAAACATAAGGCAATGACACCAACAACTCCAAACACATATAAACAAAATACAAAAAAATATCCAGTTCACTGCAGAGTTTGAAAACAACAAAACATTGAATTTCTTAGACATTACCATAACAAAAAATCAAAACAAACATGAATTCAACATATATCGCAAGCCAACCATGACAGACACACTGATACACAATTCATCGAACCACCCAATACAACATAAACACGCAGCATTTAAACATTTACTACACAGACTAAATAAAATACCTATGTCCACAACTACACAGAGGAACTAAACACAATCAAATATTTAGCTCACAAAAATGGATATGATAATTATTTAATAGACAAACTACACAGAAAAATACTCAAGAAGAACAGTAACAACAACACAAACAACAAAAACATGAAGACAAACAAATTCATCACCCTCACATACATAAACAAAATCACAAATAAAATAGCACACCAATTCAAAAAAGCAAGATACAATGTAGCTTACAGAACAACAAATAAAAGCGAAACGGCTATCAGACACAGCATTAATAACAATACCAACACATACAATAACCCAGGAGTATACAAACTAAAATGCAACAGCTGCAATAAGTTCTATATTGGACAAGCAGGCAGATCTTTTGCCGAAAAATATAAAGAGCACAAAGGCGCAATGCACACTACTATTAAATCCACCTTCGCAAATCACTTCATGGACACTAAACACTCATGCAAAAGTATGGAAAATAACATGAGCATCCTCCACACATGCAACAAAGGCCATAAATTAAACACACTAGAACAGTATGAAATATATAGACATAGCAACACACATAAAATTGACATCTTAAATGAACAAACATGACACAGATCACACATACTCTTCGATCACATCACTTCTAACTTTCAAAATAATGGTACCGAGGAAACGCAACAGCAGCATTCCTAGCGGCAAAAATACGAGGCTGAAGAAGTCGTGAGACGAAAATGTTTCCTCCAAGTGTAAGTTAACAATTTAACAACTTTTAGTTAACAAAAAGTCTCGTTGCAAGTAATAGCAAAAGTGTAATAAGTATTTATATTTATATGGACATATAAACCAAATAACAAAATGCTTAAATAATGTCATAGCAATGGAATCTTCTCTCTCTAGTATAATATCAGAAATTCACCTGCAAAACCATAGAGTATAATCACACAAACCATAAAAACACATTACCTTCACTGACATTGGATACAATATGTTGACAATGGATTATATATCCCCAAAAATAAAGAAATAAATAATAATATCTTTAAAGAAATTTACAACCTACAACTTAACGTGTCATTTACAATGGGAGAAGAAAAAACAATAAAATAAACTATTTAGACCTAACTATAACAAGAAATACAAATAACACTGATCACTCAATTTTTAGGAAACCTACACAAGCCATAAACACAACACCAAACCACTTTAACTATCTTCCACAACATAAAATGGTTGCTTACAACTCACTTTTATGCTTAAAATCCCACTAACAAACAAAAAAAGAGAAAAATAAAAACCAAAATATATCAAATAGCTCAACAAAATGAACACCATAAAAAATAATAGCTAAATCAGAATATAAAATATTAACATTTGTTGATTCCCTCTTCGCGTGAGCTACTAGTAATCACTACTAGTAATCAGTTACGGTCTGAGTTGACAAAGGAACACATCTCCCGAAACGGCCGTCCTCAACAAGCAAAGTAAGTGCTACTATAGGCATAAAACATTTAAAAGTGTTTAGTGTTAAAATATTAACTAAATTAAAACAGCCAAAACAAGAACCACAAACAAAAAAATGGGGCACATTCACATATGAGATGTAATATAAATGGAATAACAAAAATTCTAAAATATAACAATATAAATATAGCATTCAAAAATACAGAAACCATAATCAATAAAATAAACTAATTGGAAAAATATATGTTCTATACTTAATTACAAAATTTATGAAATTGAATGCCCAGGCTATAATGAATTATACATTTGCCAAACAAAAAAGAAATTAAAAAAGTAGATATAAAGAACACTTTCAAGCTTACACCAAACCAAACACTTATATTCCAAACCTAGCCACACACGCTAGCAAAAATAACCACACATTACCTACAATATAAAACATACATCTAATAATGAAAATACAATAGGCCTAAAATTGATAATCTAGGAAAAACTATATATTTATCATTATAAAAATAACATAATAAACAGGGAAGTAAAAAAAAATTAAAAAATGATAAACTATTCAACTTAATAAACACAATTATCCCCAAGATAGACCAAAACAAACCCTCTGTGCAGAAAAACCGGAAATAGAACAGTACTGTTACATCACGCAACAATAGAATTCTCACACACCTGCCTACTCCAAGAACCTGCAGCCATCTACAAAATGAGAGCATGATAATTGATAAACTTGAAAATTTACTCGCAAATATACCAAGTAATTCTTGTTTAAATACATTAAAGTATAAATGAATACAAGAAAACTGTGTTGCTAAATTTACACACACACAAACACACAACACATGGTTTCTTCACGTTTCAAGATGATTTTCAATTAAAATCCTTATTGTTTATGTAGGAAATAGAAACTCCTCCTTAACTGATTAGGTATTATATGTTATTAGTTATTATTTACACTACAAGTCGATCATAATGAGTGGTATATTAAATGCTTATTTCAAATTCTAGTTGGTTTCTTGCAACAAACTTCTATTCCCTCCTTTTTACATTTCAGTTTCAAGTATAGTCTTACATTAATCAACTTATGTTTCTTTAAATCATTTGTCAATGATTGCAAACCCTTAATAACTTTGACTAATGATATTCTCATCTCTCCAATTAAATTTAAAAAACAACCACAATGACAACTTCTCCTACTGAAAACCTTTTATTTCTTGTTTAGTCAATTTTTATCTTATGGTACAAAACATATTATCAATGTTGCCTTAATAATGTTCCCATTCCCTCTGTTCTACGAATTCGGACAGACTTTTTAAAACACTTTTAGATGTGTCAAATAATTTAATTTCAAATTAGCAATTAGGATCAAGATTAGATAAAATGATCAAAGGGAATCATACTGCTATCCACATTTAAAAAATAATTCTTACATTTTTGTCTCTAATGGGCAAACGCAGCTTTCTCTTATTTTATAAGTTACTTCCCAACTAAATAATTTACACAAAGAGCTGCATCCCTGCAACCTTTTTAATAGTAATCTTACAGATGTTTAAATTTAACAAATAATTTACTACTATATCTTAAAATAAATTTATAATTTTTAATAATGTTAATCATACTTTGATTTTCACAAATAGGCACTACATGAATATGGTAGTTGTTACTGAGCATTAGCTTTATGTTATGGTACATAAACCCACTTAAAGTTACTGTTGGACATACCTGCCCACAGAACTGCCATCGCAATAATCCAACATCATTTTCTGTTTCTCCAATCTGGAGATAATCAGTGTTGCACGTATCTGAAGAGCCAATATTAAAATCTGGACAAAGTATAAAATTATCTCAATTAATTTCCTACAAATTGTAGTTTTTTCTGAAGAGCAAAAGAATTAAATGTTCGTGATTTTGACCAAACATTTTTACCCTGAAAACCTATGCATATACATTTTGTCTATTAAATTTTTATAGAGTTTAATAATAATTAAAAATATTTGTAATAAATAATAATTTCAATTCACAGTTTCATTCAGTCATTGATTTTAAATAACACATTTTTACATCAACTATAAAAATAGAAATCATTATTTGTTATTTTTTACAACTTTTTTAAAAAATGTTTTAACTTGCCTATAGTAGCACTTACTTTTTTGTGTTGAGGACGGCCTCAACTCGAGTTACGGTCTGAGTTGACAAAGGGACACATTTCCCGAAACGGCCGTCCTCAACAAAAAAAGTAAGTGCTACTATAGGCAAGTTAAAACATTTTTTTAAAAAAGTTGTAAGTGATTACTAGTAGCTCACGCGAAGATGGAATCAACAAATGTTGTTATTTTTATTGATATCACTTGGCAAAAATCACTACTTACTGGTATTTTTTAGCAGAGAGGTTCACACTAAAACAGTGCATTGTTCAATGCTGTAGAACACAGATAAGACCGTTCACTGGTGTATTATTGTTCATAGATTTTTTGTTATTTATGTATTCAAGTATAGTGTTTGATTGTGAGTGTGTTTTGTCATTTAGAATGTGTTGTGGATAGTATTTATGGTGTTTATATATTTCTTAGTGTTCTGTTGTGTTTAGTTTGTTGTTTTTTCTTAATAAAATGAAGAATTTTAAGATTAGTGTCAGTAATAGTGTATTTCTGTAAATTTTTCTGTATGTGAAAGGAAACATTTAATTTGGGTTGTGTTTTTATGTGTTCTTGTATTTTGTGGTAAAGTTGTTCATGATTTGACCTGCATATAAGCTAAGCCAGTTGTTACATGTAATCTTGTATTCTCCTACCCTGTTGTGTTTGTTCTGGAGTGTTTTTGAGTTGTATAGGTTTTTGGTCATGTTAGATGTTTTAAAGGCGACTTTGTGTTTGAGTTTGTGGAGTAAAGAAGCTATTTTTTGTAGTGTTGTCATGATATGTATTGTTTTGTATTTTTGGTTGTTTGTATTATTGTCGTTTTTGTTATGTGTGTTGTATTTGTATATTATGTTGTCTATCAGGGAATGTTTGTATCCGTTTCTATGGGCTATGTATTTGATCTTGTTGAGTTCTTATTCTGCCTTCATTGTTCATAGGTGTGTGGATTAGTCTCTGTATCATAGAGTGGTGGGGGGTGTGTTTGTAATGTATGGGGTTGTTGGAAGTGTTCATAGGTGTGTGGATTAG
This sequence comes from Prosapia bicincta, assembly GCA_036971475.1. NCBI lineage: Eukaryota > Metazoa > Arthropoda > Insecta > Hemiptera > Cercopidae > Prosapia > Prosapia bicincta. Next base: position 151,096,833 of record JBAIZL010000001.1, on the reverse strand, counting down.
TCTCTGTATCATAGAGTGGTGGGGGGTGTGTTTGTAATGTATGGGGTTGTTGGAAGTGTTCATAGGTGTGTGGATTAGTCTCTGTATCATAGAGTGGTGGGGGGTGTGTTTGTAATGTATGGGGTTGTTGGAAGTGTTCATAGGTGTGTGGATTAGTCTCTGTATCATAGAGTGGTGGGGGGTGTGTTTGTAATGTATGGGGTTGTTGGAAGTGTTCATAGGTGTGTGGATTAGTCTCTGTATCATAGAGTGGTGGGGGGTGTGTTTGTAATGTATGGGGTTGTTGGAAGTGTTCATAGGTGTGTGGATTAGTCTCTGTATCATAGAGTGGTGGGGGGGGTGTTTGTAATGTATGGGGTTGTTGGAAGTGTTCATAGGTGTGTGGATTAGTCTCTGTATCATAGAGTGGTGGGGGTGTGTTTGTAATGTATGGGGTTGTTGGAAGTGTTCATAGGTGTGTGGATTAGTCTCTGTATCATAGAGTGGTGGGGTGTGTGTTTGTAATGTATGGGGTTGTTGGAAGTGTTCATTGGTGTGTGGATTAGTCTCTGTATCATAGAGTGGTGGGGTGTGTGTTTGTGATGTATGGGGTTGTTGGAAGTGTTCATAGGTGTGTGGATTAGTCTCTGTATCATAGAGTGATAGAGGGTGTGTTTGTGATGTATGGGGTTGTTGGAAGTGTTCATAGGTGTGTGGATTAGTCTCTGTATTATAGAGTGGTAGAGGGTGTGTTTGTGATGTATGGGGTTGTTGGAAGTGTTCATAGGTGTGTGGATTAGTCTCTGCATCATAGAGTGGTAGAGGGTGTGTTTGTGATGTATGGGGTTGTTGGAAGTGTTCATAGGTGTGTGGATTAGTCTCTGTATCATAGAGTGGTGGGGGGGTGTGTGTTTGTGGTGTATGGGGTTGTTGGAAGTGTTCATAGGTGTGTGGATTAGTCTCTGTATCATAGAGTGGTAGAGGGTGTGTTTGTGATGTATGGGGTTGTTGGAAGTGTTCGTATAACTTTGTCTGTGGTGCTAGACTTTCTGTATATTTAAAATGTGTTTGTTGCCTTGTTTTGTGATTGCGATTGTGATCTAGGAATTAGATTGTGTTCTTTTATTCTGTTTCCAGTGGGGAAGTTTATATTACTGTCTGTTTGGGGAAGGTGTTTATCTATATTTTGTTGCTTTTATATAAGACTATGATGTCAGATATGTATCTATACCAATATGTTATTTTATGGGTGTATTTGTTGATATCTATAATGTGGTTTTGTTCGAGATTATATATAAATATTTGACAAGACTCTTGATACAGGAGGTTCCATGGGTAGGCCTTTGTTTTGAGTGTAGGGTTTGTTGTTGTATATCAAGGAGTTCAGGTATGTGATTGTTTCTGTTGGTGTTATTATTTCTTTGGTTTTGTTGTCTGATGTGTTGTTTTCTATTAACATTTGTTTTAGTGGATTTATTATTTATTTGATTGGTATGTTGGTGTATAGGTTGGTTATGTTAAATTAAGCTAATCTGAAATTTGTAACATATTTGTATCTTTTAATTTTTTGTGTTAGATCTATCTTGTATTCAGAGTAGTGTGGTTATTAAATGTGAAGTTATTTCTTATTATATTGTCTGAGGTGATTTTTGAGTTTGTGTGAAAGTGCTGGTGTGTTGTTTGTTAAAGAGGCATATGGTCTTGTCTTGTTTTTTTAGGCATTTAGTGTTGTTTTTTTGTGGTTTGATTTATGTAAGGTGTCTTTTTTTGTTCTTTGTTTATTATATGTGTGCATTTATTTATGATATTTTTTGTGTGTGATAGACAACATAATACACAAAACAACACACACAACAAAAAACAACAATAAGGCATACAAACAAAAATGTACAACACATTACAAAACATAACTTCTTCATTCCACATTTTAAAATTCCAAATCACCTTTAAAACATGTAACACAACTAGAAAACACCTATACGGTAAGAAACCACTCCATACAAACAGGCTCCACAACAGGGTACATGGATCACATGTAACAAGATCACATATAACAGTTGCTCTAGCTTTTATATAGGTCTAACAGGGAGAAACTTTAGCACACAATACAAGTAACACATAAAATATAATAAAAAAAACACAACCCAAATAAAATTTCATCAGAATACACTACACATAGACACTAACATTGTCATTAAACTGAAATAGCTTTGTTTTATAAAAAAAGCAACAAACTAAACATGACAGAAAACTATGAAATATACAAACATCACAAAATTCACACATTTTAAGTGACAAAATAGGCTCACAACCAAATATTATATTTGAACACACAATTAACAACTAATCTATGAACAATGACACACCACTGAACACCAAAACACCACAGACTTACAATACACTTGAGCAACAGTCTTGTTTGTGACTCACAGGATTAAACATTGCATTGATCTAGTGAGAAACGCATCTGCTGAAAAATATGAGTAGGTACGGTTAAAAATCAATAAAAGTGATATAAATAGAAGTGATATCAATAAAAATAATTGTTTAAAAAAACACAAGATGTACAACACAAAAACTGCAACCAATAATTATTTAAAACACAAATATAATAAACCCCAGATAGTAAAATAATATTCAGAATTAAAACGATACTAACCTAAAAATGAAATGCGGAAAGTGTATCCATGAGGAATAGATATATCCCAGCGGCAAACAGATGCATTTCTATAAGTGTTTGGGTACAAAGGACTACTCACTGTCCCTTCAGTGCCAAATAAACGACCTCCACAGCCCTGACCTGAAATGGATAAGAAAATTGTAATTTTAATTATTGAATGCTATAATTATAATCTGTTAATAATTATTGCATTAATACCAATGGCAACTACTAAGACTTAGAAAAGTTTTTTAATCTTAAATTGCTAGAAATTTTTATGGTCTACAATGAATAAAGACAGGCTTACAGCCTTCCATATTATCACATTAACCCGGGATTGCTCTTTCTATGAAAACTCCCCCGGTTACTCGCGCTGTTAGGGTAAATTTAACAATTGTAATATGTGTTTTAATGTGTTAATATGTGTTTTAAATATCGAAATCTTGTTGCTGTTCATGACGAGCTGGTTGTTAATTACTCATTACACTTTTGTTATTACTTGCAACCAGACTTTTTGTTATCACACATAAAAATGACATCCTAAATGAATAAACATGGCACAGATCACACATACTCTTCAATCACATCATTTCTAACTTTCAAAAAATGGTGTCATAGAAGCACAACTGCAGCAATCCTAGCAGCAAAAATACAAGGCTGAAGAAGTCGTAAGATGAAAACGTTTTTCCAAGTGTAAGTTAACAATTTAACACTTTTAATTAACAAAAAGTCTGGTAGCAAGTAATAGTAAAAGTGTAATATGTGTTTTAAATTACAAATTTCAATTGTATGGATTATATTAAGCTTTAGAATTCTTCTTTGAAATAACAACAATCTATTAAATACTTTCATGGCATATTTATATGTAAAATTACAGACAGAAAACCTAGAGTATTAACAGTTACGCAAATACTCGTGTTGTTAGGTAGCTCCTAACATAGAACTCCTGTGATAGCTCGTACATTGGCGCTTCATAACACTCACCCCTGGTTACCCCCTCAATAATGCTAACTACTCGAAATTTGGAAAGTAGCTGACCAACATCCTCGAGAAAGTATATTTAGAAGCTCAGTCCATACAACAAAAAGACAAAATAATTCCTTCAGAGCAACTAAAAATGCTAGATTCAGTCTAATAGTGCGAGCATTCCTGGGTTAAAAAGTATTTGATGGTTTTTGCATCAAGAAAAATGTATAAACTTTGAATAAAAAACTGAACATAATATTTTCTTAAGGTTAGTATTTGTAATTAATTTATCTTCTGCTCAAATGATAATTTTTATAAATGTAAGTTTAAGATCTATAAATAAATACTTTTATTGATTCAGCTTTGATTTTTGCTGTATTGTCTGTTTTACTCTATTAGGATTAAGATAATAATTGAGCGTGAGAGCTTAAATTTACAAACAGTAAACTAATCTTTATAAATATGATTTACTTTTAATAAAGTAAACATGTTATTGAATTAATTTGGTTATCCATAGTTTTTAATACAATAATTATGAATCCCCAGTATCTTTAGGCTCAAACCACAGTTGTTATTATGGATTTCTGCAACTTATAAAGGATAAATCTCTAGTTTAAACATTTAAATATTTATTTTTAACACTATTAGCTTACATTCGGGTTGATAATAATATAATTTAGAAAAATATTAATTTATAGAATATACGAGGAAGATATATTTATTACATACTTCCATCAGGTTTAACTTGAATTAAATTGAAGGTTATGTAATAGAGCTTTTTGTTTTTGTCTAGAAATTTAGCTCTTGAATTTTGCATTTTTATAATTACAAATCACTCTCATTTAAGTAGCACTTACACTTATTGTGAATAAGAGTAGTTTTTTTAAAAGATGTATCCGACTTTCAATGCACTATAACTCAAAACTGAAAAATGGGGGATATCTCTATGAAAAATTATCTTAATGATATTTACGTGTTTCTGTAGAAAAGGGTTTTAGGTTATCGTTTTTGTGTTACTGCCCTGAGTAAATTCTACAAAAAAGGAAATACATGGCACATTAACATTTTAAAGTTTGAAATATAGCGAGAACCTATAAATATACACTCTTTTAATAATAATTCATTACCTTGGTCAGTTGTTGTGTATAGTATATCAAATGTGATCCCTACACTAACTGTAGGGGAGTACAATAAGAATAAATCAGGACCAGTTGAGAAAATTGGTTCGGGTCTTCTGATCCTGCAAAGACTTGCCACTTTTTTATTATCATTCTCTGAGCCAGAATCGTCAAAGACCTAAAAAGATACAAAATGATATGGTTGTTTTTAAAGTTGAGGTTCACAAAAGTAACAGAGAATTCAACCCTTAACTTAAATCGCAAATCTGTGAGATGTATAAAAATTTTTAAGTTCTTCTTTCCCCATCCTTCAGAAATAAACTTTAAATTTCCTCCAACTTTTAATGAGGTTATTTACCTAATAAGGTCAAGGCGACACAGTTTCCCAGTTTTTAAACACTTTTTCATTCATTTCCATCTGTTCAGTCTAATAGTGATAGTTAAGTAATACTTTCAAGAAAATTAATGCAGAGTAAAATTAAGTGACAAAAGTGCAAATTAAAGTAGCTGAAGAAATTACAGATACGAAAAATAGCATAATTTTTTTATAGTTTAATCTTGGTAATTCTTCTATATAATTTATCACATTTAAGTTCAGCTTCCTGCGCCTTTTATCTGAAAGTTTTAAATTTACAATCTGAGCTTCATGAAGCAGGACCCATAAGTCTTCTGGCTGAATCTTAATCAATTCATGACTGAGTCTCATAGTTCAACCAGTACAAGCCAGAAAGTAAACCACAGGTTATGAAATGGAAACATCCGAATTCAACGTGCAAGAAAAAATCCAACACACAACTGTTCACAGGAAAACCTTTGTATGGTTTCTTTGGGACTTACAAGGTCCAGTACTGGAACATTTTGAGGAAAGGGGTACAACAATAAACAGTGTAAGTTACAGTGAGGGATGGTTACTCAAAGCAAATAGTGAGGACAGCTGTCAAAAAGTGTTATTGTTGGATGACAATGTCCATCCACATACTGCTGCTCATAATCCTGAAATGCTCCAGAGACACAATTTTGAAGTACTGGGCAATCCTCCATATAGACCTGAATTTGCTGCCGCTATTACTTGTTTGGACCACTGAAAGAAGCATCAAAAGAAGTGGTGCATTCCTTACTCGCAGCTCAAACAAAAACTTCTTTTATGAGGCATCAGGAAGCTTATACAGAGACCCGGACTAGTGAGTCGAAAGAGATCTTCCTGGCAACCAACAGACTGCATTCGGCCAAATGCTAGCTTCCCGAGGAAACCAATAAGAGGCAAGGCATAAGTCCTAGTAACGACTCACAACAGGTAAACGACTCATTTAATATTCTTTTTATATTTGTTGATAATTCATTCGTTTATTTGAATGCACTGTCCACAGCCCGTGGAGGATTTGATCTCCGCAATTGTAATTGTACTCAACGGTATTTTAGAGTTAAAATCAATGACTTCCTGTTTTATTAAAATCCTCCGACGGTAGTAGCGTGCAAATATATATATATATATATATATATATATATATATATATATATATGTAGGAATTTTTGGACTAGATAGGAGGCTGACAGACTTACCTATTGGCTATAGTCAAAAACTGCAATTTCTTGGAAATAAATAAATTTATTATTATTATTATTATTACTAAAACTCGGAGGGACCTTATCGGTGTAGAGCACTTAGCTGCAGCTTTTGTATTCTCTTCCCCTCCCTACCACAGGACTAGCTTAGTGGATACCTACTTCTTTGCAGAAATTAAGTACCCACCTGATGCTAAATCTTCTGATATCCTCTGGTCTACATACCTGCCAGTCAAACCACTTTCTCCTTGCACCTCCCAAAGCAGGACACTCACAGAGTACGTGGATTGGACTTTCCTCTTGGTCCTCGTCGCATCTCTTGCACACAGGGGACCTAGATTTTCCAATTTTGTATTGGAACCCCCTCAGATTCCCATGGCCTGTAACCAGCTCTACAGTAGCTCTGAGTTGAAGTCTACTTAAGGAGAGTAGTTACTTGCCCCACAAGCCTCCCGAGTAACCCCATAGTACCTTGGATTTGTTACACCCCAAGGTCGCATCCTATTCTTCCCTGCACAACCTGTTTATATGTGCCGTGATCCTTTTCCGCTCCTCCTGAGGCGGCTTGCCAACTGCCCTCAGCAACGGTCCTTGAGTTATACGGCCTTGTTTTGCTAAGGCATCAGCTTTCTCATTCCTTATCCAGCCAGAATGTCCTGGAATCCAGGTTAAGTTGAGCGAATTTTACATACCCAGCTCTGATAGAGAAGCTATAGTCTCAGCCACTAGCCTAGGGCTGGCACTAGGCTTACCTAAAGCCTTCAGACCTGCCTGACTGTCAGAGCAAATCCAGATGGTCTTGCCCCTCTTGCCAGACCCTATTATTTCCTCAGCACATAGTTTGATCGCGAGCACCTCCCCCTGGAAGACAGAGTTGTAGTCCTCCAGGCGATGACAAAATCTGTCTTGGTGTCTCGGTCTACTAAATCCTGCTCCCACTCCTTCCTTCATCTTAGACCCATCGGTGAACCAGATTTCACCATGTCTGGGTCTATAATCAACCCATGCTTCTCTTGCAGGAATATGGATTTGTAGTTTCCTTTTTCCCTTTTAAGAGACAGTATTTTATCCTGAGGTTCTATTCAGAGCTCCTACAGTGAATCCCCAAATAGCTGTTTATGACATTCGCTACTTGTCTTCCACTGCCCAAATAAATAAATAGAGACATATAAAAACTTATCACACTATTGAAATATTTCGATCAAAAATGATCTTTGTCAATCAAAAAAGAGAAAAAGAAAAGACTTTTTATATGTGTCTATTTATTTCCAAGAAATTGCTGTTTCGGACTATTGCCATTAGGTAAGTCTGTCAGTCTCCTAACTTGTCCTAAAATTCCTAAAATAAAAAAGGGTGGAGGGTCCCAATCAGAAGGTGGCCAATCACTTCAGTCTTTTCTTTTTCTTATTTTTGATTGACAAAGATCATTTTTGATCGATATATTTCAATAGTTTGATGAGTTTTTAAATGTGTCTATTTATTTATTTCTAAGAGATTGCAGTTTTGGACTATTGCCATTAGGTAAGTCTATCAGTCTCGTATCTAGTCCAAAAATTCCTAAATAAGCTTTAAGCTCTACTAGAACTAACCTAAATATATATATATGTATATATTTAGTTTTACGTAGTCTTGAACTTCTTTCACTTAATTTCATAATTGTATTGTTGGCTACATTGGTGAATAGATGGTGTATAATTCTATACCTATTTTTTCAGGCATGAATGCTCAACAGAAGAAACAAGAGGATTATTGGTATACAATACTTAAGAACTAATTTCTGACATTAGTTGTTGAATATCTTGTAAAACCTGAACTAATCAAACAATTTGAAAATAATATTTGTGATTTCAATGATTTTATTAGCGTTAAAATCTTTTAAAAATATCGAAATCATGTTGCTGTTCATGACGAGCTGGTTGTTAATTCTTATTACACTTTTGCTATTACTTGCGACCAGTCTTTTTGTCAACTAAAAGTTGTTAAATTGTTAACTTACACTTGGAGGAAACGTTTTCGTCTTACGACTTCTACTTGCTATAGACATAGCAACACACATAAAAATGACATCCTAAATGAACAATCACGGCACAGATCACACATACTCTTCGATCACATCACTTCTAACTTTCAAAATAATGGTACTGAGGAAGCACAACCTCAACATTCCTAGCGGCAAAAATATGAGGCTGAAGAAGTCGTGAGACGAAAACGTTTCCTTCAAGTGTAAGTTAACAATTTAAAAACTTTTAGTTAACAAAAAGTCTGGTCGCAAGTAATAGCAAAAGTAAGAACTTTTTAAAATATGTACCAAAGTGATGAAATTTATGATGATGCTTACTTAAATTTTTTAAGTTTGTATTTGAATGTATTCTGATGTTTTAGTTATTTCCAATTATTAACAAACATCTTCGCCAAGTAGTCTACTGTTGTTGCATTGTGGCTTAAAATAGAAGAATGAATGTTATTTTATTAAAATTCTGAGTTTGATTTGATTTAATTTAATTTGTTTTTTGCATTTGTTTGTTCTTTTTCTATAAATTCTATTAAATTTTGAAATTATAAAATTTATTACAAATTATAAGTCTAAGTTACTGTATTAAATTTGATACAGTCGTCAAAGAACTCTGTATTTAAAAAAGAAATTGAAAACATGCTCTAAATAGTTTCTTACTATTTATCGAAATAGTAATTAAATATCATACAATTCTTAAAAGGAGAGTACTTATAGAAATATATAATTTACCTGCAAATAGGCCCTTGATGAGTTGCATCTGAAGGTATAAGTGAAAAATCTGGTAAAATAGAGAGATATGGTATTGTTGAGTTGTGGGGCTTTGATGTGAATCCGGCATTCAGAATAACTTCTGAAAATAAAGATCCTTCCAGAAGGCTCTTCTAAGTTGAGATGACAGTCTATAAAACACAGTCAGTTGTAAAAGGAAACACACTGTAATATTTGTGTTAGTGAAAGGGGTATCTAAAAAGTAAGTTTCCGTTATCGAAAAAAGCAAGAAATAAAAATAGATCAAATATTTCAAATGTATTTGTCTTTAAATATAATCAAATTACTTTTAATTTACAATTTCTTCTGAAATTTCCAAACATTTTTGGTATCTACACAAAAGTATTTTCATTTATTATTCATAAAAATCTGTCAACAAACTTTCATGCCACTAATCAATATTTTGTTTCATTTCGTCTCAATTGGCAAAGCGCTACCATCCTTCCTGCTAGATAGATTTAAAGTCACTAAAAGCAATGTCTGAAAATTATGGGGGTTGATAAAAAATCTGCCCTTAGAATTTACTTAAAAGCTCTTCTGTTTCAATAGCTGAATGTCATTAAGCATTGCCATAAAAAAAACATTAGTCTGTGGTAATTGTTTTGAATAGCATGACAAAAACTTTCAACATTTTCAAATTTTTAATCTGCATTAATTAATATGCTCAGATAGTTGTTTTCCTGCTGGCTTAGTTATTTTTGCATTGTGGGTTAGCTTTCTTATATTTTAGGCCTCTACATTGCCTGGAATATGTTTCTTGAAGTTGAATGGCGAATGCATGTTTCATTCCTTATAACTATTCTTGAAAATATTGTGGAATTTTTATCTTTAAATAGTTCCAAAAAAAGATAATGTAGGTCCTACACAGGTTACACTTCATACTTATAGATGCTTGACATTAAATCCGATACTTTTGAGAGTTGAATGTCTTCAGCATGATACTGATATATAGATTACTAATGTCAGAACTTGGTGGCAATAAAGTCATAGTTTCAAAACAGTAAGCCATTTGTTGCAGCCAATGTCTTAATATACAACAGTAATAGCATTGGCTTGGCTGGAAATCTTACATTCTTTATTTATTATTGTGAACATTCTCTCTACCTTCATTAAACATTTGTCAAAAATGATGACATATAATCAGAAACATTACAACTCAACCATAAAAACTGCATGAGTGAATATAAAATTTCACAGCTAATTTCTTCTTTACAGAGAAAAACAGTGAAAAAAACATCACTGCATACTTTACAACTTTGCAGCAAATGTGAAGTCTCCATGACAACTTCTAGACTGATTCAGAGCTATGAGGGGTGCCAATATAATTAAGGTAAAATTTGTTGCATGTGAGAATTGATTGTGCCACAGCTACTATAATAAAAAAAGGAAATCTTACTTTTAAGACAGTCATCATATTTCAAATAATCAAAGAATTTTACTAAGGAATCCTAACTATATTTTTTATTTGATTTTAATAAGTACAAGTTCTGTTTTTATTGTGTAAGATATGTTGATATATCTATTCAGACATCTAGGAAGGTGTTCCAAGGAGAACTTTGAAATTTCCTTTACATGTAAGAGGGTGGTTAGCTCCTGGCGAATATACATCACTGGTTGAACACTTATTTGACTAATGCATAATAACCATATTAATATTGAAGTTGCTTGATGTAATCACCTTGAATTCACTGATTAAACTAATTTTAAAAATACTTAACTAAGTGAATACGTAATTGCTTACTTGCTGACGCATTTCAAAACATTCGTTTCTTTTACGAAGCTAACCCTTCACACACACTTTGAGTCCAACAGCCTTTTCTATTATATGACACACAACTCAAACAACCCACCCCATTCCACAGTTATAAATCAATTCCCGTTAGAGTCTTTACAACTAGCCGATGCCGTCCAGTAGAGGGGTAGCTTAAAAGGAACAAATGTTTTGAAACACGTCAGCAAGTAAACAATTACGTATTCACTTAGTTAAGTACTTTTAAAATTAGTTATATTAATATTGTTTGTACAGAAATATCAGTATAATATGCTTTATAAAGTGGTAACAGAATGGTAAAATTAGTGTTTAGTACAATGCATAAAAAATAGTTTAATAGTAAATAATTCATCCTAATAATAAATAATATTGAAAATAAAATAATTATTCAATTAAAAGCGTTTTAAAATTAAATTTAGTATATGATAAATATATATATATATATTTAGGAAACTGTAATCAGTTGTAGACAACTTTAACAATTAATCATAAGATAATTTTCCTAGAGATTTATTGCAGCTCTAACAATTTCTACAATTATTAACTTTGAAAATTATATACTGCAGATATTCCCTATGTTGAAAAACTTGTAAAATTTGTTTTCTTAAAAATCTTATTTCTTCAAAAATAAGAGAATATAAATAACTAAGTTTCTTACTTACCATCAATGCTGTATTCAAACTTAAATCCTTTTCCTGTTATTAGACCATCACTAATAAACTTTACCTGAACAGCATCACTAGAGCTGTAAAGGTCAACTGCTCTCTGTCCACATACAATCATTTTTGAACGCCTTTCCTGTAATTAATTAAAATGTTTGGAAAGTAAGGAATCGAGTAATCAAAAGAGTGCATTAAATACCCATTTATATGGTAAATATTTTACTGAAATAAAGCCATTGGTAAATTTCAGAACAGGACAAAGCTGAATATCAAAATTAGTTGTTAATATTCAATTAAAATTACATGTTGATCAGGAGATGCTAACATTAAATTAGTCTTGAATTTTTTAGTCCATTGCATTCTGTGAAACTTAATTAATCCCTTTTACAATAGCTGATGACTATCCGAACTTTAAATTTTGTAAGTTTTTAAAAACTTACTAAGAAAGAATGTTTTTGATTGCTCTGTGGCGATCTTCCTCAGTGTCTTCTACTTGGAGTTGTTAGGTTAAGCGGTGACAGTTTTAAAGGCAGGTTTTTGATAGTAGTGATTTGTATTATCTTGATCGTTTAATATGTTTGTATTTCGTGTTTTTTTGTGTTTGTAAATATCATATTGTTCTAGTGTGTTGAGATGTAGTCCTTCTTTGTTAATGTATATGATTTCTAGGTTAATGTCTGTGTATTTGTGTCCTGATTCTTTTACGTGATTGTAAAATGCTGAATGGGTGTTCTATTTGTGTTCCTCGACTCTTTGTTTCAAGCTGCAACCTGTTTGCCCAATGTAGAATTTGTTGCAGTTCTTGCAGTTTAATTTGTATATGCCTGGTGCTTGGTTTTGATGGTTTTGGGTTGTATTTTGTATTGAAAATTGTTATTAGTTTTGTATGCTATTTTGTATCCGGTTTTTTGAAAATTGTGGACTATTTTATTTGATGTTCTGTTTATGTCTATGGCATTGTGGTGTATTTGTTTTCCCTCTATATAGTGTTAGTTTTAGTGTTTTTTTGTATATTGTGTAATAGTTTGTCTATTATTGAGGTGTTGTATCCATTTGTGTATGCAAAATATTTAATGATGTCTAGTTCTTTGTTTATGTTTCCTGTGGTCATTGGGACTTCTTTAAGTCTATGGAGCATGGATCTGAAAACAGCAAGTTTGTGTTGGATATTGTGGTTTGAGGCGTTGTGGATAAGTGTGTCTGTCATTGTGGATTTCCTGTAGTGTTGAAACTGTGTTTTTATGAGTGGTTTTTTTGTTATGGTGAGGTCGAGGAGGTTTAGGGATCAGTTGGTTCCACCCAAAACTCCAGTTCACCTCAGAGATTGAAGCCAACTGATCTCTAAACTTCCTCGATCTCACCATAAAAAAAAAACCGCACACAAAACACACACAGCTACAATATTTACAGGAAACCCACAATGACAGACACACTTATCCACAATAACTCAAACCACCATATCCAACACAAACACAGAGTCTTCAGATCCATGCTCCATAGACTTTAAGAAGTTCCAATGACCACAGAAAACATAAACAAAGAACTAGACACCATTAAATATTTAGCATACACAAATGGATACAACACCACAATAATAGACAAACTATGGCACAATATACAAAAAAACACTAAAATTAACACTGCAGAGAGGGAAAACAAATACATCACAATACCATACATAAACAGAACATCAAATAAAATAGCCCTCAATTTTCAAAAATCAGGATACAAAATAGCATACAAAATTAATAACAAGTTACAATACAAAATACAACACAACACCAACAAAAAAGATAAACTACAAGCATCAGGGGTATAAAAATTAAACTGCATCAAGTGCAACTAATTCTACACTTGGCAAACAGGTCGCAGCTTCAAACAAAGAGTTGAGAACACAAACAGAACACCAACTCAGCATTTCAAAATCACATAAAAGGACACAAATACACAGACATTTACGATAACTTAGAAATCTTACACAACAACAAAAAAGGACCACATCCTAATGAACAAACCCAATACAAATCACACATACTATATGATACTATCGAATACCTGCCTTTAAAACCGTCACCACTTAACCCAAGCACTCCATGGAGAAGACACTGATTAAGATCACCACGGAGTGATCAAAAATGTTCTGTCTCAATCAGTTCTTACGAATTTACAAAATTTAAAGTTTGGATAGTCATTAGCTAATGTAAAAGTGAGTAACTAAATTAGTAATCAAAAAGTTTTATTAACTTGTTTCAAAATTAATATCCTGTTAATCAAAACATTTTTACAAAAAAAAGTATCTTTGTGTATATTTATACATGGTTATGTTTTTTAAAACCTGAAAATGTTTTAGGCATATCTTGAAGATGTAAATTTTCATTACAATATATGGATTTGTAGTGATTTCAAGTTTTGTGGATTTCAATAGAGTATTCATTTTTGTTGTTTCCTTAAAGGCATTTTGTGGCTTTATATTGGTCAAATGATGTCTTGTGAGATTCTATATGTGTCTTAGTGTTGGGTTATCTTTTTTGAAATTGTATATATTTGACACTTTTCACAATTGAATTTAGACTAGAAAAGTATTTAAAGATAGAATTAGAGAGATTAAAAGAAATTCAACAAATAAAAAATGACAGTTCAACTCAGCAGGTTTATTTTTTGAATGTTACAACCTCATGTGTATAATTAGAACAGTGACAGATGACAAAGTAGGAATGGAATAAAAATAAATATTTTTTTATAAAAATAAATGCAGAAAGTGAAAGAAGTTTTCATGAAGACTATGCTTATGTATATTCTGAGTAGTGGCACAGCTGATTATAAGTTGCCATCAGCAAAAGTTGATGAACTTGCTGGGTCTAAATTAACAGCTAAGCACTTATGTAACTAATATTGGTGATGAGTTTGAAATATTAAGATTACATTTAACATACGGTCTTTGTTTTTCTAAATAGGGAAACAGTTGATGACCGGGAAGAGGAGAAGAAAGAGTACAAAAGTGATGGAAGGGAGAGGTTAGGCAATAAAGGCCAAGCAGATGGCACACTTTGGCCAATTAGATGGATCATAGTGTTGGGCCTTAAATTAACAATAACTGAAAAAGAGCACAAAACATTTAATTCTACAAATTTGAACTATAGTTCCTTCAGAAGAGATACTGTTACTAGCTATTTTGATGATATGTTCTAATTTTTTAATAAGTAATAATCTCTAGAGATGAGTGTATTGAATTATTTCACCTAAACTAATGTCTAACACATTGAAACTTGATTTTGATTGCAATGTTGAAATAAGGGAACCAAGATGGCTTGTACATGAACAGTAAGAGGTTCAAAACTTGATGGATCTTATTACATTATTGTCAATAAAAATTATTATTTAAAATATTTTTCAGTAACACTAATGACATTAGTATTTATAATTAGTTCTTGCTCAATGAATGGTACCATACTATGCTCTAAACAATCTGGCAGTTTTGTTGATTGGAATTTTGTTTTTACAACCCTGAGGTAAAAAAAATTATATTCACAAGTTCAACTTCTTACTGGAAATATATCTAATTTTGTTATTATCTGTTCAAAAGTGATATAAAATTGATGCACTTTTATCATTATTGTGTGTACCACAGTTTCCACTACGGTAACGCCTTAGACTATACTAACCTATGACAAAGGAGTTGACTAGGAGAGACACTGTAATGAAGATAATTTATATAGATTGTGGAATGAACAAAAGAAAACTGTAACAATTACTATTCCTTTCTTTTTTCAAATATGAAGGAACTTGATGTTGATCACAGTTGAATGGATTGATAAATAGACATTGTTGTTTAAAACCCATTTTATGTTTTAAGATAAAAAATTCTCTCTTAGCTGGTATTATCTTAACTGTTTACCAATAGATGAATATTTATGTGATAAAACATGTTTTTTTATTGTTAAACATTTTCTAGACTCTTAAGGAATATAAAATACATTATGAAAGACTTTTGTACCAAAAATAGTGGTAGTCAAATTAATAGAAATTTTAAAATCATAAATAATGAAAGTTGATATTTTAAAAGTAGAAAATAATATTAATTTTTCTACTTGTTGTATATCCAACACTTTATACAAGGTTGTTGAATCCTAATATAATTTTTATGTTAAAAAAAGAAACTTACTCTAATGTCAAATATTTCTAAACGATCTTTGGTACAGTTTGGTGATTTTTCAATGTCTAAACTGACAAAATGAATGCGAATTCTCTTAGAAGTAGAATTTGTAGCTAATATCCAGGCACAGTTGATGTTGTTAGGATAAACATGACCCCAGTTTGGAGATGTGAGAGTCTTGGTTTCTTCTGGAGTAATTATTTGCCTAGTGATACCACAAACAGCTGTTGGCAAAAACAATACCATACTGTGTTTAAATTATTTTCAAATTTTCATACTGATGACACTTATTTCTATATTTGTATGCTAATTTAACTTTTTTCTTCTACACATGAGAAAATATTTTCAGAATAAATTGTTTTTATAGACACTAAATACAGTCAACTCCTAATAACTTGAAAGTAGATAACTTGCTTTACTGATAATTTAAGATAAAAATTCAGTCAGATATTTCTCTGTTATAATAAAAGTTATTGGCATTTATATTAGGACATATTCCATAAAAGTCTTTGTCAAACAGCAACCAAAGAAATAAGTCAGTTTATTACCAGGAAGATGACTCTAGTACATAAATAAGCAAATAGTACAATATTTATTTGGAAATATAAGGTATATGACTTTGTGTTACTAAAATAGATGTCAACAGTACTGTTAGCACTTATATCTTATGAATACTGTTGAGGGCTTTGGGCATATGTTTCTAAATCACAATAAATTTTCATTTACAGATATTTTTAGTATAAGAAATTTAAAATCTATTTTAAAAAAACTAGGAGTAATCAACCAAATGCTAATCATTTTTCATTTATTTAATAATAATAAGTTATTATTATATTTTCATACATATTACTTCAAAATATTTTCTAAACAAGAAACAAAAGATTTCAAGCTACAAAAAACATCATAATTGCTTAAAAAGTAACAAAAATGATAATGTTAAAAATAGGGATGGGCCGATTCCTAAAATTTTCGATTCCGATTCCGATTCTAAAATTTTCCTTTCGATTCTCGATTCTTTAGTCGATTCTCGATTCTTTCAAGTTATATTAGCTTACATGCTAGTTCTCTAATAATTAATTTAGTTAACATCTTGGCCATATGGCAAAACCTTTTAAAAAGTCCTGTTTTAATGTAATAGGCTACACAAAACCTTCAACCGTGAGAGTGATATCTGTCTATAATATAATTTATTGAGGTTAAGTTTCGGAGGAATAATACAGTGTTTCTGTTATCCGTCTATTCGCTAAACCGTCATGGCCACGGTTCTGACAGTGACGGTTAATCGAGTTTTTACTGTACTTTTTGTGTTTTGTTCTGACATTTAGTGAGAGAGAGAGAGAGAGAGAGAGAGAGACGAGCGATGTCAAACGACCAGAAATAGTTACGATCTTGATTGCTGTTAATAGGCACTAATACATAAATAAGACATAGTTGGTAATTAATTATTTTTCCACACAAATATAATAAATTTTGTTTGGTAATAAATTACTCCACACGCATATTTTAATAGTTACCAAAATAGGAATCGGAATCGACACTTTTATGAATGAAGAATCGAGTATCGACGATGCCTCGATACCACCTAGAATCGACGATTCCTGGAATCGAGAATCGGAATCAGCCCATCCCTAGTTAAAAACATTCTTGCTTAGATTAGTATGAATTATCAAGAATTGAGCGTATATTAATTGATTTTTCAAATTCATGTATTATTTAAATTTCCTTATTAATTCACTTGATAAAAAATCACAACTTACTGATGTTTTTAAACAGACATGTTACACACTTGGTCAATGTATTTATTGTTCAGTGCTATGAGTTACGCTCAAGACTGTTGCTCAGGTGTGTTATCTTACTATAAATCTATGGTGTTTTGGAATTCTATGATGTGTTGCTGTTCATGGAGTGGTTGTTAATTTTGTGGCTGATTATACAGTAGAGTTTCGAAATTCTGAGTCTTGATTTTACGCGATTCCATTAAATTCAAGTCTGGCTAAGCCACACGACTAATCCGCTAAGCCTCAGGTGTTTAAAATCATTTCCACATCAGCATTGCTGGTTTCATATAAGAACTAAAGTGCTGAATGGATGGATAGAGAATTATTCAAAGAGTGGGTTTTTAATGAGTTTATAAGAAACTGAAAGTTTTTAAAATCAAAGAATTTGCCTCAGAAAGCTATTTTACTGTTATATAAAGCACCATCGAATTCCAATGAAGACCAACTGTGCTCTGATGGTATCCCTGCTTCATATCTTCTCACAAATGTTGCAAGCCTAATACAGCTGATGGATCACTGTATTCTGGAATGCATGAAAAAATTACACACGTTACCTTTTACAATCTCTCTTGGAAGTGACTGAAGGAGAAGAAAGCATTGTAGGCTTTCTAAAATAAGAATTACAGTTAAAGGAGTTGTATACTGGATAGCCGAACCATGGGACAAAATGAAAGAAGAAATACCAAGTAATTCATGGATTAAAATCCTGAGTCATAATGACTGTTAACTGTATTATTGATCTATAAGAAAAAACAGATTTGACATTTCTTTTCAAGAAACTTTGAGGTTCTGAAAATTGTGATGTGAACAATTTTACATAACAGATGTTACTATTATTGAAATGGTACAAAAAACAACTGATGACGAGAATAAAGATGAAGGTTTGACTGAGACAGTACAAGAATGGAAAAGTAGTCATTGTGAAAGAACTACCGTAGAAACTACACTATGCTATATTGAACAAGAATGAGACACCACGTCAACAGTAGTGGCGTGGCTACACAGACAATGCGACGCATCTGATGTGGGAATAGATGTAGTGCTGCTAAGACAAAGTTCTGTAGCATGAAAACAGTCTGATAAGCAAATGCAGAAGACACACATAACAACTTTTTCCAAAAAATGTAGCAACTATAATGAACAACATATTCCAAAGCAACCTTATACAAGTATTGTAATCAATAAAGTCTTATAAACGTATTTTCTGCATAATTAATTATAGTATCCAAATCTTGTTGCTGTTCATAACAAGCTGGTTGTTAATTACTTATTACACTTTTGATATTACTTGCAACCAGACTTTTTGTTAACTAAAAGTTGTTAAATTGTTAACTTACACTTGGAGGAAACGTTTTCGTCTTACGACATCTTCAGCCTCATATTGAATCCACCTTCACAAATCACCTCATGGACACTAAACACTCATGCAAAAGTATGAAAAAAAAACATGAGCATCCTCCACACATGCAACAAAGACCATAAATTAAACACACTAGAACAATATGAAATATACAGACATAGCAACACATATAAAAATGACATCCTAAATGAACAAACACAGCACAGATCACACATACTCTTTGATCACATCACTTCTAACTTTCAAAAATTGGCACCAAAGAAGCACAACTGCAGCAATTGTAGTGGTAAAAATACGAGGCTGAAGAAGTTGTAAGCGAAAACGTTTCCTCTAAGTGAAGTGAACAATTTAACAACTTTTAGTTAACAAAAAGTCTTGTTTCAAGTAATATAAAAAGTTTAATAAGTAATTAATTATAGTATTACAGTTTATTATAACTCCTGATTTTTCTAATGCAGAGGAACATATTTTTGTGTAATGCGAGTTTTCAGGAATCCTAGGGGTTCTCGGTCCCATGTATCTTGAATTATCGAGTCTCTACTACAGTTCACTGACAGCACTGACCAAGTGCAAAACGTATCTGCTGAAAAACCTCAGTAAGTAATAACTTTTGCCAAGTGAATTAATAAATAAATATTACAGAAACTTCAAGATTTATAACCTAATAACTGCAAGTCTTATGTACATTGTTTTAGATTTTTTTGCTAAGTTATAAAATAAAACATATTTAATGCTATCAAAAATTTTAAGACATTTAGCTATAGCGTTGATAATTCTTCTTCTTAAAGACCAAGAATACAAGCTAAACTTTTTTATAGAAAAGTTTAAGAGTTTGCACTTAATTAGTATATGCAGTAGAACATCAACAATTCAGGCAAAAAAAATCTCCATCATCGATAATATGAATTTGATTCTGGCAAGAAGAAATGGTCTGAACTGCATATGTTTAAAAACATTGAAACAACTATAAATGTTATCAAACATTAATTGTTTATTATGAAGCTAAAGAAAAATGGACAGTGAATCATCGAGATTAGACAGTTACATGTTAAGATGTAGGCCTTACTACCTGAACCCTGCCAAGCTTTTCTGGGGCACATTGTAACAGAGCAATGAGAAACAAAAAGAAGCAATGTTTCATAAAAGTTTATTTTGAAATATTTCAGAGGATAAGGCAATATAGAGCTAAGGCTATGTCATTTTTGATCGAACGGTTGCTAGAATAAATCTGATAAATGTTTTCAAAGTTCCACTTGGTGCATATGCAAGAAGTAGTTTCCTCTAACTCTTTAACTTTGCATTATGGGATCATAAATATCCTTATTTTCACACGTTAATTTGAGTATATATATATATATATATATATATATATATATATATATATATATATATATATATATATATATATATTTAGGTTAGTTCTAGTAGAGCTTAAAGCTTATTTAGGAATTTTTGGACTGGATAGGAGACTGACACACTTACCTAATGGCAATAGTCCAAAACTGCAATCTCTTGGAAATAAACACATATAAAAACTTAACACACTATTGAAATATTTCGATCGAAAATGATCTTCATCAATCAAAAAAGTGAAAAACAAAAGACTGAGGTGAACCACAGATGTGTATAAATATCCAAATGTCACAGATTCACAGATTTATAGCTTATGATATAGTGTTATATGTGATTTGTGTAAATATTGTTAAATGTGATTTGTGTAAATATTAATTACTTGAAACTAGATATTAATAGTCTGTCAGAAGGAAGGTAAATGGAGTTGTTAAAAATGATAATTTTGGGGGAATGTAAAAGGAGTTTTATCTGATGTTGAGGTTAGGAGGCTCTCTAGATTTGGCGTACCACTGGTATGATAACTCCCATCTTCTCAATTCTGAAGGATTGCAATCAGGGGGGGCCTTAATTATTTTGGTGGTATAACAATCATTGAAAGATATGAAGTTGTGACTAGCAGCGTGTTGAGCGGTTGGCCTGTCTATGTTCATGGTTCCATCGTCATGTCTGTGGCCATTCATTCTGATGCTCAGACCATTCGTGATAAGGCCTATGGTCTTAAAGTATTAATACTTTCATGAAAAAGGATGAAACACTCTCCACTTTTAAGGATGAAATAGTTGAAACATTGTGAAATGATAAAATATTTTACCGCTCATAATTTAAAAAAGATTATAATCACAATAAATAGGAAGCATCTTAAACTGTTTACAAAACTATGATTACTTGAATTTTGTAGTCCATAACATTCGGTGAATCTTAATTAATCACTTAAAAAATAGTTTATGACTATCCGAACTTTACAAATTTACAAAATTTAAAGTCCGATAGTCATAAACTATTGTTTAAGTGCAATGAAAATATTGGAAAGAACCCCAATAACACAAAACTAATAAAATTTAACATATAAAACATGTTACTCAAGATTAAACCCTTATGTACATTTCAATGACCATGTCATCATCATCAGAGGGTCTTATTACAAAATTACAATCTAGCACACAAGAAGTTACAAACTAGAGTGATCGCTGTAGTTTAATCTTCTTGGGTTCAATCTTAAGTAACTTGTTTCATTTGTTAATTTTGATTAGTTTTGTGGTATTGGGGTTCTTTCCAATATTTTCATTGTAATATATTGTATCACTGTGCTCTTGATATTGTGTATTATTTAAGTGATTAATAAAAGACTATGATGAATTTTGCTAGAAAATCATAAAAATCTTTACATGGGTTAATTCCATGTTCACATGAGCTACAAGTAATTAACTAGAATCGCTTTCACATATGTTACACTTGCCTATAGTAGCACTTATTTTTGTTTGGTGAGCACCATGTTTCGGGAGATGAATCCCATTGTCTTCTCAGACTGTAACCGAGTAGCAAAAGTAAGTGCTACTATAGGTAAGTGTAATATATATATATATATATACAAGTGTTTTTAGAACAAGCATCTCTTTTAACTTATACTCACATAAGATAGGCTCCAAAGTAAGATTAAATCCACGTTTATTCCCAGTTGAATCACTAACAAACTCTATATATAATTCACTCATTGAAGACAAAATAGCTGAATAGTTATAAGAGCCACAAAAAGTTCCAATCTCATTTGCTGGTTTTTTAACATCATCATAAATCTGAAATAATATTCAGCTGTATTTAAATATAAAACATTTCACAAAGTTTTTATTTACACTTTCAAGTGCTTAATATTTAGTCATTTTCAAAGTAGCTAAATCTACATCAATGTTCCCATCTTACAATTCGAAGCTTTTCGTTGGTTAACAGTACCAACATCATCAGGAATATTAAACAACAAAAAGCTTTGAATTGTAAATTCAATTATAATTCTTGTATTTGTATTTTGACTTATGTTCTTTATTAATACACAAGAATACATATTGCGATATATATATATATATATATATATATATATATATATATATATATATATATATATATATACCAGATAGGACTCACCGCCATCCATTATCTATCTATCTATCCATCTATATATATATATATATATATATATATATATATATATAGATAGATAATGGATGTGGTGAGTCCTATCTGGTATATATATATATATATATATATATATATATATATATATATATATATATATATATATATATAATACGCAAAAATCACAATAAAGAACAAAAATAATATAGCTAAAAAAACATGTAAACAAGCTGAAAAATTATGGGTTTAGAATGAAATTAAAAACTTGTATCAAAAGAAAAATACTTTAACGATAGAAATATATAAGCTACATATAAAATTAGCTTCTATTATGCATAACATAAAATGGGAAGAAAAATATAATAAAATCAATTTATTTATAAATAAAATTAGAAATATAAAAATAAATAGAATAAACAAAAAACATTAAAAATTTGAAGTTAGAAAAACTAATAAAAGATGTACCTGAAATTAAATATCATAATTTTCACCTAATGTAGTTAATCTATCAAATACTGGATTTAATAATAATGAAATAAAACTACTAGAAAACAATAAAACCAATATAAAAACAGACATAAATAATAACATTATTAATATTATAATCGATACAGAACTAGCTATTAGTAAACTAAATACAAGCTTACAAGAAAATACCAGAATCGAAGCAGCTTATGAAATTAAAAAATTGAAAAAAAAAATCAATACAGTTAATAAAACACATAAGAAACAATATTCAGAAATTAAAGAATTTAAACAAAAATTACAAAATAATAATCTTATTACAGTAAAGGCAGATAAAAGTAATGCTATTGTCATTATTGATAAAAATGAGCACATACCAAAAACAGAAAAATACATAAATGATAATCAATTTTGTCAAATATATAAAGATCCTACAAATAAATTTCAAAATAAAATAAAAAATATTGTAAAATCTTCATATAAATTATTCAATAAAAATAAAATTAGCAACTATATAAATGATAATCCAAATTTCCAATATTGAATGGACTTGTGAAATTACATAAAATAGATAAACCAATAAGACCATTAATAAATTTTATAAATGCTCTATCTTATAAAATATCAAAGGTTATGGCAAATATTCTTAAAGATAAAATAGAACTAAAAAATAATCATACTATCATACATTCTATTAATCTTATTGAAAAACTAAATGCAATTAAAATTAATGAAAATACAAAATTAATATCATTAGATATAAAAAATATGTATACAAACATACCTATAAAAGAAACTCTTGAAATTATAAAATCTAAATTAGAATACGAGAAAGATAAAAAATTAACATTAGAAATTTTAAATACACTAAAAATAATATTAAATCAAAATTATTTTTCATACAATGATAAAATTTATAAACAAGAAGATGCTCTTGCTATGGGCTCGCCATTATCAAATATATTATCTGAAATATTTTTACAACAATTAGATAATAAAATAAATGAAATTATAAAAATATATGATAAAAATGGTTATTGGGTTCGCTATGTAGATGATGGAATGTATATATCAAACAATAATAATATAAATTTAACAAATATTTTGGATAAAATAAATAAAATTAATAATAAAATCAAATTTACTTATGTAATTGAAACAAATAACAAAATAAATTTTCTAGATTTAACAATAATAAGAAAAAATGAAAAATTTGAATATATGATATACCGTAAACCAACTTTGACAAACCAAATTATACCAAATAATTCTAATCATCCATATAATCAAAAAATGGCTGCTTTATATAACTTATTATATAGAATGCATAAAATACCCATGAATGAAGAAAATAAAATAAGAGATAAAAACATAATTTATCAAATTGCATTAGAAAACGATTATAAAAAGAAAACTGTTAACAAACTTAATTATAATATTTTTAATAAACAAAATAATAATTTAATTTGCAATAATAATAATACAATATGGACTTCATTTTTATTTATAAGTCATGAAATAAAAAATATTACCAAATTATTTAAAAATACAAATATCAAAATTGCATACAAAACTAATAACAAAATAATAAACATAATAAATAACCATAATAAAACATTTAATATGCATGAAAAAGGTGGTGTTTATAAATTAGAATGCGAAAATTGTAATAAAGCTTTTATAAGGTCAAACCAAGAAAAAATTAAAAGAAAGATATAAAGAACATTTAAATGCCTATATTCCCGTCATGACATTGACTAAACAAAATGGCAGGAGCTACCAAATCGTTACATCAGTCGTCTCCCTACTACAACTCTAGTCAGAATTCTATCTGTTCTAAAAACTGATCTACTGCAAAACTGCTCTAAAAACTGTTAATTCTATCTGTTTTACTATCTGTTCTAAAAACGTTCGCCCTTTTTGCTCACCCTGTGTATAACATTATACAATTTCTATAATCTTGAAGTGTAAAAAACTTATGCATGTTTAATACTTACTTTTATATAATCACAAGAACAAGATGTTGTGTTAGAACAGGTATCAATATCCATTTGGTTGAATGTTACTTTGACATTATAAGACAATGGTGCCAATACCAACCACCGACAATCCAAATCAGGTTCATAGTGGCCATCATGGTCAGTATCTAAAGAAGAGATGACCTTTGGCGAAGAGGAAGGATTAAGATTGATTGTACTTCCACACGCTTGTCATAAAACATAAATTTTTCAATAAAAAATGTATAACTCCTTAAAAATAAGTAAAAAAAACAAATATGTCTAAATTGAATTTATTTACACACACACACACACACACACACACACACACACACACACACACACATATATATATATATATATATATATATATATGAAGTTAATATATTACTATGTAAGTAATTTTGTCCACCATTAAGTGCAATAATTTTACCTTGAGTGATGAGGCACCTTTCGGTCACTTGACCATTGTCGAATCACTGATATTTTTCTATTGTAGATGTTCGGTCTGTGAAGTTGGTGTTTGTTGACGTTACGCGCACTTTTTCTTGATCTGTGTATAGTATAGTATATACTATATAGAAATATAATACACACAGATCAAGAAAAAGTGCGCGTAACGTCAACAAACACCAACTTCACAGACCGAACATCTACAATAGAAAAACATCAGTGATTCGACAATGGTCAATTGACCGAAAGGTGCCTCATCACTCAAGGTAAAATTATTGCACTTAATGGTGGACAAAATTACTTACATAGTAATATATTAACTTCATAAAGTCAGTGCAACGGAAAAACAATGGATAACGTTAAATATCAAGAATATATATATCGCAGTATGTTTTCTTGTGTATTAATAAAGAACAAAAGTCTAAATACAAATACAAGAATTATAATTGAATTTACAATTCAAAGCTTTTCGTTGGCTAACAGTACCAACATCATCAGGAATATTAAACAATTCTGACTTGTAAATTCAATTATAATTCTTGTATTTGTATTTAGACTTTTGTTCTTTATATATATATATATATATATATATATATATATATATATATATTCTTGATATTTTACGTTATCCATTGTTTTTCCATTGCATAAATAATAACCCAATAGAACTAAACTCACTAGAAAAATACCACATATATAAAAACATACACAACAATTTAATGAATCTACAAACAACATATACAGAAGACATACTATTCAAAAACATAATACACAAGACTCAAGAGGAAACGTAAATGACGTCAACAATTACCAACACGACGGACCGATCAATTAACACCAGAAAAATTAAGAAAAAGTAATCAGTGATTCAACAATGGTCAAGTGACCGAAAGGCGCCTCATCACTCAAGGTAAAATCATTGCACTTAATGGTGGAAAAAATTACTTACAATAGTAATATATAACTTCATATATATATATATATATATATATATATATATATATATATATATATATATATATATATATATATATATATATATAAAGACAGGTATATAAAGTAAACTCTTCATAATCTCACACATATGTCGGAACATAGTATATTATTGATTACTGAAGGTATCATTATAAAATTGTTAGGGAATAGTTAGTCAATTCAATCGTCAATTATTTGTTCCTCTGTGAGGTCTGCTCCCAAATCTGTCTGAACCAACCATTTTATAAGGTTTTTGTGACAAGCCTGATTCTTTCGTAATCCGCTTGTTTTTTAGACTCTATGAGAATGATTCTAAGGAATAATCTTTATTTTCTTCAGTTGAATGTCATTTACAGGGTTTTGCAATAGTGAGCATTTAGGTCACACATATATTCAAGACTTTAAAATGTTTTGATTTGTAACTTGGTCCCATGCATATGCAGCATTAATAACAACATCTTTAATGTTAAATTGCATAAACATAGGGTATAGGACCGCTTACAATGTTCAATAAAAGTCACCACATGTAATGTACTTTTATAGTTTTTGACATTCTGATCTAAAGGTTGGATTAAAGTGGTCATGTTAGTAGACAATAACACCTTTAGTATTATTTTCAGACTTGCAGTATTTGTGTTGTACATCTTGAGGTTTTTGTACAAATTCCACTTTTTTTTTGGTATTAACTGCAACATTAACTCATGTGACTTACAGCATTAAATAATGTGCTGACCTAGTGTGAAACGCGTCTGCTGAATAAATCAGTAAGTAGTGTTTTTTTCCAAGTTAATACAAAAAAAGTGTAATTATTTTCAGATTGTGCATGCCAACTAGTAGATGGCTAGAATCATTTCTAGCCCCTGGAAGCTAAAAATAAAGCTTTTAGTGCTAGTTTGTTTTGATCCAAGAGCGTTTAAGCTCTGAAACAAAATTGAAAAAGCTCTGGGGATGCCCAATCACAGCTTTGAGCAATGTAAAGAACTGGCAACATTTTCTGTTCTTGAAAGAACAAGGAGTTTTGGTTTTCTCAATGATTAAAAACTTGAGTTTATGGAAAGCCAATGAGTTAGTGCAAGGCATTATAGTCTGATGCTTTTTTTAAAAAACTTTATTTCTTCTGGGTTCTACTAGTTTTCTTGCATGTAATAAATAAGTTGGTTTGTAATTATCACCAATTCAAGCCTGTCTCTTCTGTTATGAATTTGTTGTGATGTAAAACTTGAATTTTCAATTTTCCAATTATGTAATGAATTTGGTGATATTGGACTCATCTGCTGATATTTCCCCCCCCAGATATTTTAAGAAAACAGAGAACAATTTTTTTTTAATCCATCAAAGCACTTATCACTAGCTTGAAAATCTTGTTGTTTCATGATTTGCTCATAAAAAAATCTAGGCTTTTCTTTAAAAATGTCACCAGAATAGGTGCATGATATTCTATTTGTTAGTGAAATTAAACGTAAAGAGATCTTCTCCTTTTGGATCTTCTTCTTGTTTTCATAGTTTTCCTTTCTCCAGGTTAATTTTCAAATATTTTCAAAATCTGTTCAATCTTTTTTTAAATATCAACTGTTGGTCACTCAATTCCATACATCATACTTAAAACTGACATTGATTCACTCAGTGAATGTCTTTGAATAAGAGCCCACTTTTCTGATACAAAGGAAGTAACACCTATCACTTATTCCTTGCTTGGAGATCCACTTTTCAGCATTAAACACAGGACATAGTTTTTGCAGTCACTACTCTAGATTAACTTATTGTGTAAGCAAAACTAAAACTTGGAGTACTCTAAAATAACTGCTTACGAATTCAAAGTAAACCAACTGTGTTATTTAGGTTCAAGTTTTATCACTAAAACCAAGTCATACATACCAATCCCTCACCTACTTGTAGCTCACGCTTTCTCCCGAACTCATGGGAAATATTGGTACCAAGACTTTATCAGATTATAGCAGGTAACGTTATATCAAGATTGTAATACTGTATATACATATAATCATGATATTACACTTTGTCCGTTACTTTTCCTTTGCACTGACTTAATGAAGTTATTATTATTAATTGTAAACAATGTTTTTTCCACCACTAAGGAAAAGTTATTGCACTTAGTGGTGGAAAAACTGTTTACAATTAATAATAATAACTTCATATTTATATATGTTTATCTCGATATATAAAAATGTTATTGCATATTTACAAACTATTGTAGGAGAACATTAATATATTTGTAGCAAGATTTTTGACACGTAGTTCAATAAAAAAAAACCATTACAAATGTTCTTAATTTTCTAACCAAATATCCAGTATTTTAAATTAAAATCTAAAATTAATTAATAAAAAGGTGTAACTAATAATCAACAGATAGCAGTAATCACACTATGACATAAAACTAATATTTTAGATTAACAAAAGATCAATAAAAATGTTTTATAAGGTAGAATAAAATCATTTCCAGAATTAGTTTAAATATATTTATTGAACAAAGCTAGTAATCTCATTGACCTATTTTTGTTCAAAACTCTTTTATCTTGCAACAATACATCTGCACCAAACAACATACAGCTGTCCAAATTACTTTCTAAACTCATTTTGTGAAATGCCTTTAAATGCTTTTGTCACATTTTGGTCACATCTAAAAATTATTCTCACTTTAACGATCATTTCAATCTTATGAACAGGAAAAAATTGGCTGGTATGAGGCTAGGCAATTAAGTAAGATCCTCAAACCTAGTAATTCTTTTCTTGACTAGCTAATTACTCTCTCTCTCTCTTTATATATACCGTGAAACCTCAATGAATAGACATTTTTCTGGGAACCGAAAAATGTAATAATACGTTCATAGGATTTTTCCCTGCTTTGAACAGACACTCCATTTTTTTTTGTTTTTTGCACCTCTGATATGCGGACAAATGTACTGTAAAACGTAGCTGAAACTTCAAAATTTCAAAAGAGCCGCTAACACAGTCCTACCGCTCATCAAACAAACTAAGATTAATCTTTATTTTAAAATATTATAGGTTAGGCTTTACAGTAACTCACAAATTAAGAAAATGTACAGTACTGTATAACTGTATAGTTTCAGTGTTTTTAAATTTGCTTTAGAATTTATGTTTAATAACAGTACAGTGCATTATTTATTGTACTGTACACTGTATTTATAAACAGGTAGCCTACATTATTAAATTAATACTGTACATTAGTATTAGTGTTAAATACATTAATATATTATTATTAGTTAAATACTGTAGCCTATTATGTAATGGATTAGAAATAAGTGTGTAGTGAATAAATACTGTAATCATTTTGGAAATTCGGCTACCCCTACCCCAAACGGACACCTCTTATGGGTGGACAAAATATCGAGAGCCGTATGTGTTCATTTAACAGACGTTCACTGTATATATATAATTTATGTATAAAGAGTGATTGATGTCCAGGGGCATTACCATAGAGGAAAGTACAATATCCTGCTCATTTCTCAGGCTGTTTCCTCCCGATGGTAACTCTCAAGGCACATAATAATTTCCACACAAAGTTTTTTAACAGCTACTTGTCCCTTTGCAAAAATCTTGTAGTAACAAACTTTTATAGCAAACAAACATCACTAGTATGACTTTCCCTGACCTTTGTCCAAGGGAATTTTCTCTATACTTGGAGATATTTTAGCTTTCCATTCAGAGGTTTGATTTTTGATTAAAGGTCTTGTAAAAAACACCATTATTTTATCAGCAGTTACAATCTTTTTGAAAAATAAAATCTGTATCAAATACATTAATTAATTCACCAGCTAATGCCCTCTACTGTTTCTTGTAGTCTGACTAGTATTTTTAGAACTAATCACAAATAAATTTGATGCTCAAATAGTCATGAATAATATGGTGAACTATGTCATGATTTTTTAGTCATTATTATAGTGAATAAAATAATATTAACACATGCTTACCAACATTCGAAAGCAAATAGGAACAGTTACTTAAAATTTAAAAAAATTGTAAATTTGTTCATTAATATTATATGTAAAAAAAAATGGTAAACATATCAGATTTCTACAAGCTAGGAAACATTTATCAAGGCATCCCAGGTGAGATGCACTGAAGGGTGTAATGTGTGGAAGGTTAATAGTTGCTGTGTAACCATTATTATTACCTCACTTAACCATGAGCTTTTCGAGAGGTAAGATTTTTTTAGATTATTTAAAATGAGTTCATAAAGTATAATTTTTCCTTTTAATAACTAATTAATTACATCTCTCGATGCAACATCAAGGCCAATCTAAACAGGAACAGGGGGAAAGAACAAACAGAAACGATCAACTCTACATAAGTTTTCAAGCTAAGTGATAAAATAATTTGGTACAATCTTTCCCTTCAAAATTAAATTTAAATAAATAAAGTTTTATGTAAAAGTTTTAGCCGGTCAAATAGTGATTCTAAATTTGTTGTTATTATCTGAGTATTATAAATAAGTGATTAGGCCATGTGGTGTTATAAATTCTATTTTTCAAATACCAATTTTTAAATTCATAGTCTGCATAATACATTTAATTAATGAAGCAACTTTACAAGCAGATATCTCATATTTATACCAAAAATTAATTAACTGTACAATTGTTCAAATCGTTTAACTTCCTAATCAAAGAGATTTAATATTTTAAAACGAGTTTATTTATCATGTAGTTTTCATTTGTTCAATATTTGTTTATATTTGAAACTCTTAATTAATAAATTCTTGATTTGTATTTTTCCTAAAAATGTGTTTTTCTTGAAACATACCATTAATTAATTCAATTAGAATGCTCTTAACTTTGCAGGTTAACTATTAATTATGTAACATATAACTGCAATATTCAACATCTAACATCATAGTAGAAAGTGTTACAAACTTCAATTGATATTTCATCAATCGTTAATGGGTATCTCTGGTCAAATATTCTGGAAATGTTTTACTCTACCTCATTCATTTAAATTTGTTTTTATTTTTTTGCAAAACTTAATTTTTGTTATCAAAAGCAAGTACACATGTTTACCAATAAAACAAGACTGTGATTATAGTTTTCTTTTAGTAGTAAATAATTGTACTTGATTTTTGTAATGACAATAATGTAAGTTAGTAAAGAACTTGAATAAAATTGAAATAAAACATTGTTGTTGATTGAATGTTTATTTTCAATAAATGTGTAATAAGATATTTATCACCTGAAATTCTTTCTCCCCCTCTCCCTTTACATACACAGGGTTCTTTATGAAATTAATGCACATATTATAGGAAAAATAGATTTATTGATTGTACCAGTACAAATGCTTAAGTTCTTCCAAATAATATCTCCCATAAATACACTTGTGGAGATTTGTCTCCCACAACTCTTTGGCACCCTGAAACTCTTTGATGGAAATGTCTCTAAGAACATTCTAACCCCCTTTTAGATGTTTTCCATAGCATCTAATGCTCTCCTTTCAACTCTCTCTTCAGTTAGGGAGACTAAAAAAATGTTTTACAAAACTAATTCAAGACTCTAAGGGGACTAAAGAACCACCACAGTGTTTCTCTGGGCTTAACTTAAAAGAAGTTATTAACAATGAAAGCCAAAGGCTGGCAGCATTTTCATCGTGACCTTTGACCAGAACTTATACATCCATCCCAACCTTTCAATCTCTTGAGAATTTCCAGGTGAAAGGCTGAAATGAGAGTTTCTTCTGTGATAAAAACTCAAAATGAATGATTCGTTATCAGCCATTGTTGGGTGTCCAGAATGTGGTTTGTCGATGACATCCTCCTATCCTCTCTTGAACGGCTTGTGTAACCCAACCGACTGTGACCTTTAAATGGAATTGTCCTTGAAGGCCTCTTGAAGCAAATTTGGAATGTTTCAGTTACATTATTTCCAAATACATTCAAAACGTGGTGTATTTCTGTTAAAGCAAACGGTCCATTGTGTCATATAAAACAGTCGAAAAACAATTCACATGAAACATGTTTTCCATTTTTACTGCTTTCAACAAATTAGTGTTTAGCTGCATTGTAAGGGCAGAGGCCCCACCACATTTCTTACACTGTGATGGATAGTTGAAAAAATCACAATAAAAATCATTATTTTAAAAATGGACCCTGTGTATGGACAACTTATATATATTTACATTCAAAAATTCATTGAAATGAAAATGCTAGTTTATAACTTACCATAACTAAAATAAACAAATAACGACATATGATGATAAGGGCGATTCTTTGTTACATACTGGATAGTCATATTATTGCCTGAAGAGTACAGTTTCGTTGATGGTGTGTTTGGACAAATGTCAATTGTGGTGTTAAAATCTGTCCATACTCTTATATAATTATTCACACAATCCTTCATCCATCTTGTTGAAAGTTTGTTGTGAACTCTGAAATAGAGAGTAACTACTTACTCAACAAGCAATTATGAAACCAAAAAATGTAATTAATTTGTGGAAAAAAAATTAGCTTTGTGAATAATTCTTGGCAAAAGTTCAGTTAAATAATAACCTATCATAATAAAGGCTATAGACATCTAAATGATGCAAAAAGATTCCAAAAATACCTTGTGCAATCAAACAAACTAACAAATCAATCCCTTTATTACAAAAAAAATAGACAGTAGTATATAAACATGCAGTTACTTATTTATGAGCAAGAGCTACATAAATTGATGCTATAAAAGGCGGTAAATCAACTGTGTTGTCAAAACTTATACCTTATGTATCAACACAATCAAACACGCAGGCCGCTTTAAAATATGATTAGTTTAGAAAATCATAAAAAATATTAACCAAATAATTATATTCATTTTGACATTTTAAATCCTTTTATAATAATTGTAAAAAAAATAATAGATAAATAAACAATGTAACGTTTTTTTTATATATTACCTCCAAATAGTGCTGAGAGCAAACGGTTCTAATTATCACTGCGAGAATTATGACCGATAGTAAACCAGCTGTGCAGGCAAAGTCTGATAATTCCGGTATAGTTTTAAGAATGAAATTAGCTAGTTGTAGACAGAGACCCAGACTAGCGAGTCGAGAGAGGACGTCTTCCTGGCAACCAACGGACTGCATCCGGCCAAATGCTAGCTTCCCGAGAGAGCCAGTGAGAGGTACTTAATCATTGTATCAACTCATAACAGGTAAACGATTTATATAATGTTCCTTTTTATATTGTTAATAATTCATACGTTTATTTGAACGCACTGTGCACAGCCCTTTAGAGGATTTCATGTCATTTAATTGTGCTAATTAAAATTAATATAGATGATTTCCCGTTTTATTAAATCTTCCGACGGTAGTAGAATTTGAACAATAATAATCAACTTTTAGGAGATTAAATTTAAAAAATTAAAAAAGGATTAAAAAGTGAAAACTGTTGTAAAACCTCTAGGCTTCACTTGATGTGATAACCACAAGTCTATTACTTGTTTTGATTCCGTGGAAGGTATTAAAAAAAATGAAGTCAGGAAAACCTGTTGTCATCGATAGTAAACACGTCTAAACACCACAAGAATTGCTGAGTCAAGCGGAAGAACATCTTAAGGATTAAAAGAATACTATAAAACCATTTAAAACTAAAACAGTGAAAAAATAACAAACTTTTGCCCCTGTAAACTCTGAGTGACTGACATTTAGTGTATCCAAATGTCAGTTTCATTAGTATAAGGGGGGATTGTGTTATAGAACTATTATCCTTATATCATTTATTACTTTATAAAGCAAAAACAAAAAAATACTTCAGGAAAAATAATATTAAAAAAACATAAATAAGCAGTAGTTTATACTTTAAATTAACAGGGCTGGAGTAAACATAAATTTATAAAAATCATACTGAGATATAATGTTTTCAAGCCTCTAAAGCAATCTTCGTTAGTGTCTCAGACTTGTGGAAAAGCATAAAACAAACGGCGCTTGTCATGGAAACAAAATCAACAAGAATATTATTTCACTAATTTTGTAATTGCAATACAGATTTTAGTTTGAAAATGATTACTTACACTCTGTAAAATCTACTGTAGGATTTATCGGTCAGGCAAAAGTAGGAGATTTTTTGTTGTATTTTAATCCTAACAAGAAGACAGAAAAACTTAACATACTTTATATAAGTCAAACATTTCTATTTGCTACTGGTTCTTTAATTTTTATCTAAAGGGTACTTAAGAGTCCAGATGTGGAGGTTTAAATAAAATATTACATTTTCAATCTTTTGTGAATTACTTGGTCCTACATGACAATCTTAATATATCTATGGTGTCAGACTAATGGCCCACCATGGCAGCTAACATGTTAGTAGTTGAAAAAGTAATATTCTAGAATAAAAAATTATTTACCTGAGAACAACAATTTTATCCTTTGGAGCATTTATGTTCCAGACACAGTTCATGTTTATTTCATCCTTTGGAATATCTATATTAGTTGGTTTGGTAATGTTAGCAATTCCACAAGCTAGAAAAACAAAAAAAGATAATAAATTTGGTGTTTTCTATTTGTGCTCATATATTTTCAGAAATAGTTTAGTTAGCATTATACCCAAACAACTCAGAAACTTGAATCTTTATAATATTTAAAGCAGTTGCATTATATCAAAATTTTTCGATAATAATAAAAACGGCAGTAAGAATGGCTAGTAACAATAAACATGATTGAAATAATAGAGATTTTGTTCTTACTCTTATAATACAAAATAACAATAACTTAAGAATTAAAGGTATGTGCAAAATGTATTCTTAAGGAAGCAAACACTTTTAATTTTTTTATTACAGATTTAACAAGAAGAGAAAGACAAGTAATTATAGTAGAGGTTCGGAGATGTATAGTATAGTGGGAGAATACATAGTTCATTTGTTAACAAAAGAAACAATTTCAAGTGAGCCAGGTGAAAGTGAAAAAGTTCATATGCTGACTCTGGAAAGTGAAAATTATAAAGCCAGCCAAAGCTGGCTTCCACATTTTGTCTATTGTATAAGAAACCTTCTATTAAAGTAAAGTTTGTTGATATTCTACAGAAACTTCACAAAACAACTGTTAACCCATTCCTGATCTAATTATATGCATTTTTATATGGGTGCAATTTGTTCTCATTATTTTGTACCTTAGTTAGTTTATTATTTGTCAATTGATTAATAATTGTAATCATAATTAGTAAAAACAAATTAAAAGGTACTTATGGTTTGAAATTTGGTTTAGATTCTAGGCCCCCATTATTATTGTTTATTTTTAAGTACTCAAGAATACACTAATTATAAAAAAAAAACATATACACTGAAGAGCTTTAACGTTTATAATTTTATTTTAGTGTGATAGAGTTTGAAGCAATCTTTGTTGATAAGTAATGGAGCTTTTATAACATTCACATTCATATCTTGTTTAAAATCTTATATTAAAAAAATCTGTAAAAGGGGAGCAACGTTTGGGTGTTGCGGGAATATTTACAAAGTGACTGTCTTCACTGTCACTAAAAACCAATGTGGACAGAGTCACACTAAATCATGATTGTCATTATCGTTCCTACACTCACTCTCACTCACTTTCAATAAACAGTCCAACTGCAGATTTTACATATTTACAAAAGACGAACAACAAATTTTAGCTACTGAGCAACACCGAGTAATATCTACAAGTTTCAATACCTACTGAGTTTCTCAGTAGATATAAAAAACAGCTGAAGGACATAAAAAACGATTTAGACATCTGACAGAAAGCGAATGGGCCATAAATATCTTTCTTTCTTTATTGCTGTAAGTTTCAAGAGTCGATAAATATCCATTAGAAGGTACAGACGTCTAGTATTGTGCTTGAAATATCAGAAAATAAACTCTCATGAAGCAAACAAATCAATCAAAAAATGTTGTTATTTATGACTAGCTGGGCTAGTCTTTATACCCGGTACTAATAAAGTGTTGTGACTAGCTAACCTAGTTCCTAAATCACAAAGTGTTAATAACCATGTTTGATTGTCTTTTTACGGTTTCCAGACTTTAAATGAAAGAAGAGATGAAATTATTAACAATAATGAGCAATTATATTCCTTTTAACGATATTAGCAGTGATAATAACTTATAGGTTAATACTGACATCTACCTTAAAAGATTATAAAATATAATTATGTTTTAAAATTAAAATAGAGTATTATATTGTTAAGAATAATAACAATTTTACAGTTTTAATATGTGTTAACTCAGTAAATAATAAGGGTATTTCTAAACTAAGGACAGTTTGTTTATATTCCCTCATAGTTCGCGTGCACGCCACAACAAGTGCTTGCGTCGCGTCCCGGCATGCCTTGGCAACAACTACGCTTAGTTACAGCTGTGTAGCTAACCTGTGCGTTATGTTCTGTGCTTGCAAAATGTTCAAGGTTATCAAATCGCCCGCCCCTTGCGAAGTTCGTTCGGTTATACGGTTTTTGTCAGCAAGAAACATGTCTGCTGCAGAAATTCACCGACAGATTTCTGAAGTTTACGGTGCTAATGCCATGTGTGAAGGAAAAGTGCGTAAGTGGGTTCGAGACTCCAAAGATGGCCACGACAATGTCCATGACGAAACGCGATCTGGTCATCCATCTCTATTATCAGACGATTTGCTGGCTTCAGTTGAAGCGAAAATTCGTGACAACATACGCTTCACGATCACTACTCTCTCACAGAAATTTCCGGAAGTTTCGAGGTCGGTGATTTACAAAATTGTTCATAAAATATTAAACTTTAAGAAACTGTGCTCGCGTTGGGTCCCTAAACTCCTGATGGAGGAGGACAAACACAAAAGACTCGAGAGTTCCTTGAATTTTCTGACACGTTATGACGAAAATGGTGACGACATACTGAGTCGGATCGTAACTGGAGATGAAACGTGGGTTTTGCATTTCACTCCCGAATCGAAACAACAAAGCATGGAATGGAGACACACACAATCTCCCGTAAAGGTCAAAGCCAAACAGACTTTGTCACAGCGCAAGATCATGGCGTCCGTGTTTTGGGATAGGCATGGTGTTTTGCTGGTCGACTTTATGGAACGAGGAACACAATAAATGCAGAAGCCTACCGCCAAACTCTGAGGAAGCTGCGCAGAGCGATTCAAAACAAGAGACGTGGTATGCTCACAAAAGGAATTTTGTTTCTGCACGATAATTCAAGGCCTCACACTGCCGCTCAGACCCGAGCTGCATTAGACTCTTTTGGCTGGGAAGTTTTGAACCACAAGAATATTTGTGTAACACAAGCAACAGATGTTTGCCCCCCCCCCTGCTGAGAGCTAGGAAACAACTTTTGCTTTTCTCACATGCCTAGCCCTTACTTTAATACACCTGCAAAAACTTAGACTATATGTTTACATTCATTCCTAGTTCCTAATTTCAGCGTGATCAGCACATATCTATGCATTGAACATAGTTGTAACCTCAGAGAACAGGTTCATGAACATACCACTGGTAGATGAGCTGTTGATAGAACCATACAAATTGACCACAGTAGGTATAAATTTAATAAACAGAAAAGTTATCTCAAATGAACATGCAAATAACAAACATAAGCAATCCAGTTTTCAATGTTTTTTTTTACAAAGAGAAAGCAATTGTTTCTTACAAACCTAAAAAAATAAGATCTCTTTTCTAATATGCATACTGGTATGGCCATTGAAGCCAGAAATAATATCGGTATTCATGATACTGAGAAATCAGAAATAATTCACACATACAATGCCATGAAAGAGTCTGTGAATACATTAGACAAGATATGTGAAGACATGTGATGCACCAGGAAAACCCAAAGTTGAATATAGCTTTTGTCAACTCATATGTGATTTACTATATGAACAACATTCAACTGGGAACAAATCTCTCAAGAGGAAGACTTTCATTAAACAGTCGTGTAAGAAGTTAACTGAGTTATAAATGCGATCCTGTTTTGAAACGCCTACATGCGGTAAAACAGAAGATCACATTTCTGGGTTACTTGAAATCCTAGCCACCCAAAGGGAAGCAGGAGCCAAAAAGATGTATTTCTTTGGTCCAGCAGCCATCAGAAGGATGATTACTGGCTACTGTATATACTGCAACCACTCAATATATGCACAACATTAAGCAATGTGTAGAGTGTGTCAGGAAGAAAAACATCTTATTTTTAACTATAAATATGTCAATTTTCATTTATTTACCATGTTCATAAGGCAATTAAAGAATTCTTTCATTTTATTGAAAACGTGTTCCACAACTCATTCATTTATTACATTTCTGTTGTTTTAAAATAAAATATTTTCACATTATTTAAAAAAAAATTTTTAAACATTTGTTTTCACTATTTTATTAAAACATAGTCATGGTAATTAATATTTTTCTTTCTAATAGTAGCATTCATACTGCTCATAATATCTTAGTTGAATTTGTACAGCATACGGCGAAATATGTTAAATATTTATAATATTATTTGAAAAGTTCAAAATCCTCAAGTAGAATATTTCTAACAAAATAGGTCCGAAAGATTACAAGACAGTTAACTAATTACTACAGCTGAACAAATTACAAATTTTATTTGTCTTTAAAGATATTACTTACATTCAAGAGAATATTTGAAGAGAAATCCAGTGTTTGCTATATAATGATTCGTCTTGAAGGTTAAAACCAACTTATCACGAGAATAAACTGGGGAAGGTTGTCCTGTTCCACAAAGGATTTGCGAAGTTGAAATTAAACCTATATATTCTTGATATTGATTATAGGTTGGATGATGGTAAAATCTTAAACCATAAGTTGGGTATTTTCTAGAGGGGCTATGAATACCAAATTGAGAACTATGAAAATTTCTCAAAGGAGTAAATGCATTAGATAAAGTAAAAGTTGTTATTGTTAAATTGTCGTTTTCACAGCTAAATTCATCTCCTGAAAACAAATAGAAATTATAACTCTATAAATAACTTTGAAATGTAAATACAACACATAACTAGTACCTACAACAAGGTTATTGTTTGTTCAAACCAGTTTCTGGGAATGTTATAAAAAGTAAAATTAATATTTATATATAGGCTATAGCTTCCTTTGTAATTATATACTTACCATTTAGAAATTTTGACTAGATATATTTGTTGTGTTTTCCTAATTTTTCCTTTCATTTCACACAAAATGTGATGATTTAAAGAGCTTTAACTTCAATGTAATTAAGGAATATTTCCGCTAGGA
The DNA here is from genome assembly GCA_036971475.1 of Prosapia bicincta. Classification (NCBI taxonomy): domain Eukaryota; kingdom Metazoa; phylum Arthropoda; class Insecta; order Hemiptera; family Cercopidae; genus Prosapia; species Prosapia bicincta. The sequence continues at coordinate 151,057,495 of JBAIZL010000001.1, read as the reverse complement.
TCCCTGAGATGGGGAAACTCATAGGCAGGCTATCGTTTTGTGTGTAAAATTTGTGTTTGTATTCTACCAACATACACCTTTAGACAACATACTCAAGAAAATTAAACATAAACAACAACAAACGGTCACACTGACAAACCACACAAAAGCTATAAATACATGTCCCTCTCACACCACAATAAATAAACACACAAAATTGCTTCACCATTCAGAAAACTCAATTACCAAATATCATACAAAACAACAACCACTTTAAGACAACTCTTTCTATAATAGACAGATAAATACGATCCATCCGGTATATACAAAATAACATGTAACAACTGTCCCAGCTTCTATATCGGCCAAACGGTAGATCATTTAACATACATACTAATTTAAATATTCTTCACATATTAAACCCTAGTAAAAAACTAACAACTACAGAAAAATATGAAATATACAAACACCATATAACAGATAAAGAAAATATCTTAAAAGACCACACACTCTTCTAATCCAACATCCTTTTCATTAAATAGTAAACAACTAGTTTAAGCCAGCCCCACTACACTCATAAATCATAAGCCCACAACCTTTTACATTGTATGACCGCTGGCAGTAATAAAACGATTGTTTCTAAACACATCAGCAAGTAGGTTGTAAAGTATTCACTCAGTTATGCAATAATACTTATAATTTTTTTGTGTATAAAATGTTTGAGTTGATATTGTTGGCTAATTTAAAAACAAGTAACCGTTAAATGAACGGTAATGAAGGTTTAAAAGTGAACTTAATCTTACAAAAATGGCTTCGAATTATTTCTTCTATGTTAACTAACAACAAAACTTTAATGAATAATGTTACTTTACAAAATTGAAGATAAAGTAGGTAAGAAGAAAGGTGTGTGTTAAATCTGCCAGGAAACTGTTTCCACACTATTAGATGGTGATGACCTGAGCTGGAATTTCCAACTTCCAGTATACAAAAAAGCAGGACACAGTTGAAATGAGAGAACAACAATTAGAAAAATAATTGTTTTTTTTTTTATACCAGAAGAGCATTAGTTTGTTTCAGTATTAGCATTGACTTATTTTCTTTGTATGAACAATCTTCTGTAACTCCGTCAATAATTATTCAACTATTGCATCTACTTTTAAAATACAAAAACCCAAGTACTACAAAAAATCTATAGCATTTTTGTTTATATAGGATTATTAATCCATATATTTACGAATGCAGTGGTATTCTTAAGTATATTGTGAACTTATAAAAAACTAGCCAACAAGATAAAATACTATACCATTTAGCAAGATGGTTTGCTATAAGTGAATAAATACCCTGGTAATCTGAATTCCGGTAGTGTGAAATTCCCACTAATCCGAAACGATTTTCGAAAATATCAAAACGAGAAATAAATAAATGACTATAAGAAAGGTTCAAAGAAGAAAGGCAGCATTGTTTTGCTTACTTTGGAATGACCACAGTGTTTCAATTCCTTTTGATTAATTAGCCTACAGCTGTTCAGTTTCAACGTTTATGGCAGACAGTAGACATGTTTTTATAATGGGGTCTTCTCTTAAAAAAAAACCAAAACACTTTCGTTAAGTTGGACATTCTAAAATGATGATGGCGGGATCAGAAATTTAACAATCAGTAACATAAACGAAAACAAAGAAAACATTTTGTTGTTTGTGTCTTCTATAAAGCAATGTATAAATATACAGAAAACAGTGAAAATGAGTGAATGAAGAAACTGCTCTATACACATGGTTTCTGCAAGAACCATTTGGAAACAACCCCATATCTGGGCCTCCTTTTCCAGGAAAAGGCGAGATTATTTTGTTATGAACAAGAAAGAGTTGAAAGCCAGCGATCATTGGCTTGATAATTTAAAAAGAGACTTGGATTTTGGTGCCCTTTTACTACGAGAGAAAAATTGTCTAGTAACCCAAATGCTATAGAACCTTTCTATCAACAACTCTTGGATAAAGTTCGTGAATTAAATTTATGTTCTGATCAGGTTTACAGTGCAGTTGAAAGGGGCTTATTTTGGAAATCTTTACCAAAGAAAACTTTAGTTTACAAGTATGAAGACTGAGGAACGGGCGAAAAATGAGCAAAGATTGATTAACATTTATGCCTTACTCAAATACCTCTGGAAGCCACAAATTACATCTACAGCTCATTGGCAAATCCCAGAAACCAAGAGCTCTCAAAGATTGTTCCATGTCACTTTTATACAAAGGCCAGAAAAAAGGTTAGATGGATCAAGCTTTATTTAATGGATGGTTTCCCTATGAACCTGTTTCAATTATTTGTCCCTGTTTCAATTATAAAGTACATGTGTAAACTGGTAAGTGTTTCCTTTCAGTTATTACTAGACTGAACTTGACTAATTCCATACTCAACATTAGCCTATATGGACTTTATAATACTATATAGGCGTATATGTAGCCGAATTTACATTGTAGTTATATGTAGTACGTTTATATTACGGTAATCCAAAATGGTCCGCCATTTGTTATTTTGGATTACTGAGATTCTACTGTATTTTAAATGGTATTAATGCATTTAAAAATCAGGAATATAAAAATAAAAGTTTTAAAACTTTATAAAAATTACATAAGTAGGTAGGTACTAACTTGATACATTTTCACTTGATACATTTTCACTTGATACATTTTTTAATGGAAGAGGGATTAATTTATCATCCATTTTGCAATTTACTGTATATTGTGTTAAGAAAGAAATTGTATATAAAAGTCATTTGAATAATGGTATTTAGATGTGTACAAGAAATCAACTTTTTATTCAACAAATTAATGTCTGAATTTTAACTTACCTTCCTCCAAAGCAAAATGAATAAATTCCCCAGTGATAATTTTGCCTTGAGCAATAATCTCATACTGACAGTTGAGTTCCCCTGAATAGATGTCAGGATAATTGGGAGACATAATAAAACCTTTTCCATTCAATGGAACCTTTATTCTACCACCACAGTTGGATTCCCAAAGTGCCTGTAATTAATCAATATAGAAAATATACAGCAAATATTTTTATCAATTCTACTTATTTTTAATAAAAAACGTTGGCAGTAAAGTACATGGTAAACAACCTAATTTTTACTTACATATCTCTTCCAATTCCTATAAACTCTTTTGCTTATAAGTGTCAATGCTTTAATAAAACCATAGATCAGTTTTAGAGTTGATAAAAATAACTTTGAGTTGTAGCACTAAAAAATCAGTGTAGTTAGTATTTAATTTAAACATTTTGATCAACTGTCTGACAATTTTTACCGGTAGTTCATAACACAATTGTACCTGTAGACTACTGACATTATCTAAAATTATGGTAATTTTAATTGCCCACATAAACTTTAATTAGAAACCATATATTTTAAAGATAGTAAATTTTAGAAAATTGGTTTTGTCACATTGAAAACATAATAACTTTATAGTTTCTGGTAGCAAGATGTTTGAAATTTAATTTCAAGGCAATTCAAGTTTTAAACAGGCCCACACCTATACATTTCTTCTTAGGATGCAGTAGCGGTGTGCACAGTTACTTGTACATTGTTTATTGTCGGGGTTCTGAATGTGTCTTATCGATCTGGGTCATTGTTTTAGGACATGACTGACCCACCGTTGCTTATGTCTAGAAGCACACAAGGGAGAGATTATGTGTACTAGGTGGAATAAATAGTTAGGCTAGAATATTTATTCACTGTTGCAGTGGATACAAATGAAGCTCAAGTAGGTTAGTTTATGTGATTAATTTAAACGGGTAGACACATGCATCAAAAGCTTTCAGTTGCAGACATGTAAAGTTCAGTAATATTCACAAAAAATTGAAACACTATTTAAAAATTCTTAAGCTATCTTCACTTTGTTCAGTTTAGTTATAACTAAATTTCTTTTACAAAATATAACAATTTTAGTTTTAAACTTTTCCACAAATTTTAAAAATAATTTGTTCATAACATTAAAATATATTAACAATTAAAATATATGTTTCTTTACTTGAAAATATAAAGAGCTGTAATATTTTATCAAGTTAAATATGTAGGCCTAAATATATAGGTTTGTCAAAAATATAGGTTTTGTATTTTTCATCAATAAAAACCAAAACATTATTTATTTCTCTCTCTCTCTCTCTCTCTCTATATATATATATATATATATATATATATATATATATATATATATATACTTTTCCTACAAACATGTGAAATCATAAATCTCTTTTAATTTTTATAAAAAAATAATTTTTTACCCTTATGCTAGTTTTGATAGATTTGGCATAAATAATTAGTTACCAAGAGCGTACAATTTAAAGAAAAATCATAGTGATACTATCTAAAGGTTTAGATTTGTCTTTGAAGTGCAACAACTAAAGTTGTTCTATAAGATTTAAAACTTTACAAAACCAATAAAACTTTAAAGGGATAATTTAAAAAAGTATAACGTTTTTCTGAATGCATGTATTTAAAAGTCTAAATCTTCCTCGTCGAACAGTAGGGCCTATCCCTATTTCATTAAAACGACAAAAACATCAGTACTAATACATTCACTGCACAACTGAATACTCCATGAACCTTCCATGGTGAAATAAACTTTCCAGAATCTTACTTGTACGTCTTCCAAAATCATTATAAAATTTATTGATCCTAATTTTGACTCTCTTAACCCAATCCTAAACGTGAAAACGATGATTTGCTAAGCAGATTACACGGACCTAGAGACAGTTCCAGTAATATCTATTTGTATTGTTTTATTATTTAGATGCCTTCCCTTATTAATAATAAAGTATATATGATAAATAGTTATTATCCGGAGTACATCCATTCATTTTGCAGTGAACAAAATCGCAATTCCAACGTTTTGCTAGAATCTCATCTAGCACTGACAAGGTGAACCCAACAAACGTTGAAGTGCCAACGTCAACTGTTGCCACTTCAACTTCAACACCTATTAACTTTAAGAAAACAATTGAATAAAAATATTTATATATTTAAATTAAACTCGATATTTTATTTGTTTTTGTAAAACACATGAATAATATGTAATTGACAAGGTCCAGTTTTATCTGAGAAAAATGCACAGATATAAAGAATGTTTTTCTTGAATTTTGTAGTACATTAATCACTTAACAATAGTTATGACTATCCGAACTTTAAATTTTGTAAATTTGTTAAAACTTACTAAGAACGTTTTTGATTGCTATGTGGCGATCTTCATCAGTGTTTTCTGCTTGGATGATGTCAGGTCAAGCAGTGACAGTTTTAAAGGCAGGCTTTCGATAGTATCAAAGAGTATGTGTGATTTGTATTGTGTTTGTTCATTTATTATGTTTGTATTTTGTGTTTTTTTTTGTGTGTCTGTAAATTTCATATTGTTCTAGTGTGTTGAGATGTGATTCTTTTTTGTTGATGTGTAGGATTTCTAGGTTAGAGCAAATGTCTCTGTATTTGTGTCCTGTTTCTTTTATGTGATTTTAAAATGTTGAGTTGGTGTTCTCGACTCTTTGTTTAAAGTTGCGACCTGTTTGTCCAATGTAGAATTTGTTACATTTGTCGCAGTTTAGTTTGTATATGGCTGGTGTTGTAGTTTATCTTTGTTGTTGGTGTCGTGTCGTATTTTCTATTGTAACTTGTTATTTGTTTTGTATGCTATTTTGTATCCTGTTTTTTGAAATTTGCGGGCTATTTTGTTTGTTGTTTTGTTTATGTATGGTATGTGATGTATTTGTTTTCCCTGTCTGTACTGCCACTCAAACTAAAATCAAAATAATGAAACCAATATACAGATTTAGAAGATAACAGAGAAGACACAATGTAGCTCTGGGATACAGCGATTATGTAATGAGCTCCTGAGATTTCACATCAAATGTGTGCGCTAATGGTTAATAATAAATTGTTGATGAATAGCAGGTAACCGAATAAAATGAATACAGCTAATGTTATTTTACATAAAACCTACATTATCCTGCAACATATTTGAACATAGTAGGTTAGAGATGTCTGAGCTCGTAAATACAAAATATAGTGAGGCTGCTCAGTTATAATTTTAAAATTCCCTTATTTTTCTTTACTTTTCTGTGCCAAAATAATGAAGTTCTCATACTTTTTATAACTTAGGTACTGTGGCATTCAGCCCTTGAGTTTGACAGAAAAGACAATAAAAATTAATAATACTTTCGGAGGACCACACAAATAAATTTAAAGGCAAATCTGTGAGTTATCTTAAATTTATAATTTAATAGTTTCTGAACAAAGTTTGAGTTGCGAAAAATTGCTAAAAAACACTAAATTACGTTGAATAAAATGTTCTTCTCAGATATAGTTAAAGGCGGCAGGTGTACCAACCACGTTCAGCTAGAACTTTTCTTTAAGTCACTTTAAATTGGATAAGTTGAATTTTCACTAAAGAATAATTTATACAAAAGTTTCACTAACTAGCGAGATGATTTAGAAGTCCTTAATCTCTGAAATCGTTTCAAATCTTCTTCCTATGAGGGGTTTTTTGAGTTTTGGGAATAAGAAAAAGTCACAAGGAGCAAGGTCTGGTGAGTAGGGGGGGGGGAGAAGAACAGTGATAGAGTGTTTGGCCAAAAACTCACGAGTTCTGAGTGCTGAGTGAGCTGGAGCATTGTCGTGATGGAAAAACCAGTTATCACTTCTCCGCAGTTCTGGCATTTTGCGTCGGAGTGCGTCCCTCAGACGTTTCAGTACTTCAATACAGGTAATCTGGTTGACTGTAGAGCCTTCAGGGAGGTACTCCTAGTGAACAACACCCTTAGCATAAAAAAAAAACCGTCAGCATCACCTTCACATTCGAAAGCCCGAACTTGGTGGGCTTTTTTGGGTCTTGGAGACGTTTGACTCATCCATTGGGATGATTGGACCTTCGTTTCAATGTCGTAATCATACACCCATGATTCATCACCGGTTATAATTCTTGACAAAAAGTTCTCATCTTCATTTGAACGATCAAGCAGTTCCCGACAAATCCAGACACGCTTGGCTTTTTGGTCGGCGGTCATCAGGCGTGGCACAACCTTCGCAATGACGAGGTGCATCTTCAATTTTTCAGTCAAAATCTCGTAACAAAATCCAACTGATATCCCACACTCTTTGTAAAGCTCTTTAATGGTCAGAATCGATTTTCGCGCACCAGGGTGTTGATTTTGTCAACATATGGGTCGTCAGTTGATGTTGAAGAACATCCAGGACGCTCATCGTCATCAATCGACTGTCGGCCACCCTTGAAACATTCATGCCACTTGCAACATGCAGTATGCTTCATGGCAACATCGCCGTAGGCCGTGTTAAGCATGGCAAATGTTTCTGTTCCAGATTTCCCTAGTTTTATACAAAATTTCAGAGCAATTCGTTGCTCCTTCAGGCTGTCCATTTTACAATCCGACAAACGAAAAAAACACTCTTTACTAAACTGCGTGTAACTCATCAACAAATGGCAATATCTGCGACTGAAATATCGCATTTTAATCAGCTGATTTATAAGAACCTAGCGACATCAAGCGGATTCTCCTAAAACTAACTTGAGCCGCGAAATTCAAACAGTCCGTGTATTTTTTGAACAGACCTAGTACAATACATATTAGCATGAAATGCTATAGTTTTGCCAACTGTGAATAGGTGAAATCCAAACTAGTGAGGAGAAGGCTCAAGATAACATTTGATTATAAACGCAAATTTCACTATTTATTAGATTAGTATAACAAGCAATTAGTTTTAAAATTGAAAACTTATAGGTATATTTACTTACAAAGAAACCATCTCCTGAAATATTTTCATTTGAGCGAAATAATACTTTCATGTAATTTGAAGTTGAGTTGAAAACTGGCGTTGGTGAAGGCAAACCACACAGTTTATTTCCAATAGTTGTCCAGTGATCATCTTCATAATCAGACACCTTTTACAAATAGGAATTGAAAAGTTATGAGCCATTATAGTAATAACTTTGAATTATATTTTAGAAATTTATAATTACAAAATTTTAAATTAAGTAAAAGAAACAGAGTTACTTAGATATTTAGTATATTTGCTTATATTGTTTTAAAGAGATGAGGAATGTTACATTTTTTTTAAATCGTTGATTTACGAAACACGTTGAGCCTTTTACTTATCCTCTCTTTTATCTTATAGGCACATACGGTTTCTCAATAGGGATGGAATTAACTCAATCGTATCCAAGTCGAAGGCATATTACTCGACTAGAACTGGCTAAATACAGAATTGCTTACAGAGCAGACTTTGCAAAAAGCATTGTAGCAAATGTAATGGATGGTAATTATGATATCCGAACAATCAGTTTTAATGCACTTCATTTTGGTGGTTGGCTTTTCTGATACTTACATAAGAGTCGAGCATAACAGGATATAGTGGATAAAAACTAACTAAACATAATTGTTAACTGATAATTATACATTAGTTAATAACTATCTCAATGAGATGGCAAATAAAAATAATGCAGTTTTAAGAGAAAAGGTTATTCTTGCACCGTCATTTCTTGGGTCTACTTGACACTAAGGTGAGCTCATTGGAGATTCTATGGGTTTCATAAGACAATTCGGGGACCCAGATTTTTTTATTACATTGATCTGCTATCCGGATTGGCTTGAAATTAAGGAGACTATAAATACTGTTAATGAAAATGGGACTGACTGGCAGCAACTTGATCAAGATAGAGCAGACATTGTTACAAGAGTCGCAAAATTAAAGTTCGATATATTAGTTGAAAATCTAGATAAGGATAAAATTTTTGGTAAAAGTGCAGCTTATGTATATTATCGAGTTCCAAAAGAGGAACTTGCCTCATGTGCATTTATTAATAATAATGAGTCCTGAAAATAAGACTCATAGTGGTGAAGAGTTTGAAGATTTTGTTTGTGCAGAAATTCCTGATGTTGACGAAGATGCTGAACATCAAGAAGTGGTAAATAAGTGGAAGATACATAATCCATGGGGCAAACATCATCCGAACGCACAGTGTAAGGTTATTATAAAGGGGATTCTAAGATGTAGATTTAAGTTTTCTAAATGTATTCTAGACATAACATCATTGTTGATGATGGGAAGCCAAATTATAGGAAAAGATACGATCCTAGGCTAGACCCAAATAATGAACTATTTTCACATGCTAAGGCAATCTAACGGCTTCTGAATAATTCGCGATTATTGCCATATAGCTTTTTACAACAAATACATGCTTGAGAAATTTAACTGCCACATAAATGTTGAATGAATATTGGAAGTATTCGAGCTGTAAAATATCTTTATTACATCTACAAGGGTTACGATTGTGTATCTATCTAAATAGTTGTTAATCAAACCAAGATCAACTACAACGAGGCAGATAAAATTGTACAAGGCAGATGCATTGCTCTATCAGAAGCATGTTGGCGTTTCTTTGGCAATGAAATTCAAAAGAAAAGCCATTCTGTCCGAAGATTAGATATTCATATACCTGGTCAGTATTATGTGCAAAATATCGAACACGTACAAGAAGATTTAGTTGATATTGGTCTTACCCCTAAGTTACTTACCAACGATGGAAAATTACTTTAGGCACAAACAATCATTTAAGCAACAGCTTAAAAATAATAGCAACACAGCAGAAATAAGTTTCTATTATTACTAAAGATTGTCGATGGGTTGGAAGAAGAAGTAAATGGGCTCCTAGAAAATGGAGTATACATGAGATAGGCAGAATACATAATGTTACATTTGTACCTCAACCTGAGCTGTATCATTTATATCACGTAAATGGTGACACCAGTTTTGATGATTTGCTAATGTTATTGGTACAAAGTACCATACATGTAAACAAGCAAGAAGTTCGAAGTATGGCGATCGTCAATGGATTGAAGGGTTATGAGAATCTGCAGTATCAAAGACACCAAATGTAATTAGCTGTTCAAGCTAATTCTAATTTTTGGAGATCCTGCAAACCCCAAAAATTTATGAAAACTTTTTAAAGAAGACTAGGGTGAAGATTTCATTTTTGCCGCCAAAACAAATGGTACTCCAGAAGAAGAAGATGCTTATAAGAGAGCATAAGAATTATTGCTCATATACTGAATACTGAAGCGACTGTGATTCATATACCAGGACTATACTGCTTAATTCCCTGTCTAAAAGCATGGATAGAAAAAGGGCATGGAGAAGTGAACTACTATCAAACACAAGTGCTCACTGGGTGAATTCTTTCATAGATTTAAATTACATGACACAGCTCAATGTGAGTTCTGTGAAAGCTTAAACGATGATGTGAGGCATACATTGTTCTACTGTGAGCATTGGAACGAAAAGCGACAACAAATAAATGCCTCCCTGAGAATTACCATTAATGAACAAAACATGATATCCACTATGCTATAAAGTGAAAATAAGTGGAATTATGTAGCAAATTTCATAGTGATGATTATGTTAAACAAAAAAAATTAAAGAATAAGAAGCCAAATGAACACATAAATGTTTTGACAAATTGAAACAGCATTTGCTGTTGGTCACGTTGCCCCCTGAAGTAATGCCTAACGGTGATCCCAGGGGACTACAAAGAGTAGTTGAAAGAAGTTTGAGTTGGAGGTATTTGGTTTTTACTAAAGTTACAGTCTCTAGTCATGAAATAATGCTGAACAGCCAAAACCCCATGCTGGGCCTGAGGATTTTTTGCTGTTGCAGGGTTTGTAAAATCAAAGGTCAAATCCCCTTTTGTTACTCCAACTTATTCTAAGGAAAAAAAATAATAAAATAACACACATACACCACACACAAGTATAACATATTTCAAATATGTTATTTTTAAATCCTGTGATGATCTTTGTAAGGTGGTCTCTCCATTGTTCCTCCTAGATACTGCCACTGTTCTACGAGTTTTGGAATCATTCATTAGCAGGTAATTTAGATGAATACTTCATACAAAGAGTACTGAAAAAAATATTACTGCCATCAACATGTTCTTTGCAAACATTGTATATTATATCTTGTTGATAATATCACTGTCAGAGGAGTTGTGGAGTCATTCATATTTAGACTATTGAAAAAATATTACTGTCATTACATGCTCTTTGCATGCTTTAACTACTAGAGGAGTTCACAATCAGCCCATTTACAAACTTTAGATGTATTTGTAGATGTCAAACTGGAGAATTTTAACTCTAAAATCAATAAACACAGGCAAATTTTGCGATTTGGTTTTGTTCTGTAAAGAATTTAATACTATATAACATGTCCCTTGTGAATAGGATGAAAATTTATTTGGAGAAAGAAATTTTATTCAAATTTTTGAATTGTTTGAAATCGGTTCTGACAAAATTATTAAAATTTTAAACTACAGTTGTGAAAGTGATATTTTAGGTACCTGAACAAAATCCTTGGAGCAATTAGCAGACATCTCAAGTTGAAAACGACCAGGAAATGTAAGTCCAATGTGATAGCCGGGTTGAGCATGTATTTCCCACTCACACTCAATGTTGCCAGGATAACCTTCAGTAGTCATAAAGCCAGGGGTGGTAATATAACCCATGTTTAAATGCTCTATTCCTCCACAACCTGAAAATAAAACAGAAGTTTTTAAATATATAAGGAGCAACAATGTCCTATTCACTATTACAAATGATGGCTAATGTGGGAGGCTCAATGTTGACAATGCTTTCAAGTGGAAACAGATGCTGACTACTGACATCCACACTCCTATAAACCTTTCTCTAAAACGGGTTGATATGTTAAGTGGTTAAGAGGAATCTAAAATTTATTTTTAAAAATAATTCCATGTTAGCACTAAATAGTCTTTTTTTAAATATTTTATTTTACATGCAGCACACCAAGAGTTAGGATAATTGAAGCATGAGAAGGGGAAAAATTTTTAATGACGCCAGAAGCAGATTAAATAAAATATAAGGAATTATGTAATAATTGCTATTTAAATAATAATTTGAGAATTTTACTTTCCTGTACAACACAAAATTAAAATAATTGTAGAGGATACATTTTCATGTAACGTGAAGGAAAATCATTTTACATAAAAAAACCATAGTATAACATGTGTTTCTTAGCTATATTATATTCAAATTATTTAAGTTATATTTAATTATTTAATAATGCTCCTAAAATATATTAGCTTTACGACAGAATTATAGTAGAAACTTACCATTAATAGCTGTGGCCATATTAATTATAAAACCTTTTCCTTGTTTAACAGAATCAGAATGGAATACTACCCAAACAGGTCCGTATGAGGTTGTAAATGACTTAGGTGTAATTGTGCCATGATATTTACCTACAAGATGTGCATTTGCAAATGAATGACCATTGATATACACCGAAACAAAATCACCTCCTGAGTCCACATCAAAAAAATCAAATGTCACCTGAAAATTTCAATATTTATAAGAACATGATTTCTCACTGAATTTGTTGACCATGAAGTTAGTGAATCTGCTTTCAAATCTGAAATATTTTTAAATAACTTGCACTAACTTTTAACTTTAATATGTGTAAACACATTGGTGAAGAAACATAACATTTTTACTGTATGTTTTGTATTTTAGATTTGTTTTTCATGATGCTGAAAATTAGTAGGTCAATGAGAGACACTAATAATATCTTGCATAGAATCAAAACACATAATAAAACTAAATTAAAAGAAAACTTAATTGTGATTCACTATCTTGGGCAAAAAAATCATTGACTTAAGCATAAAATGGGTTCCATTGAATTATCAATGTAATTTTGTATATAATGATCCTAATAAAAAGTATGTCTCTATTAAGTAAACCAACTTACCTAAGTGAGACAAGAACCTTTCCTAAAACCTAGAACAAGGCTGTCCATACCATTACCTTAATCCTATATAATAGAATGATTGTTTAGTATAGTATAAAACTAGCCTGTTCTGGAAGAAAATGCTTAAGATATCTTTTATAGCCCTTAAAGATAAAATATTTTCAGGTTTTAAGGTCACCAAAGACCGATTTACGGTGTTAGTTGGCGCAAATACAGCTGGTGATTGTAAGCTGACACCTCTCATAGTTTATCGCTCAGAAAATCCAAGAGCATTAAAAAATATTTCTAAAGCAGCTTGTCCGCAATTTGAAAGTTGAATGGGAAGGCTTGGGTGATAGCTTCTATTTTTGAGGACCGGTTTGACCATCATTTCATACCTCAAAACGAACTTTATTGTCGGTCTAAACAAATTCCTTTTAAAGTAATTCCTATTAATTGACAATGCACCTGGTCATCCTCCTACTACTTTAACTAGCTTCGACACACTTGTGAAAGTGTTATTTTTACCACCAAAAATAACTAGTTTGCTTCAACTGATGGACCAAGGAGTCATCAAAACATTTAAAGCTTATTACACAAGAAGATTATTTTTGTATCTGCAGAAACTATGAGACAGAACAACGAGCTCTCTGTTGAAGAGTTTGGGAAACAGTTCAATGTTGTAGATGCTTTGAGAATCATTGGACAATCTTGGAATAAAATTTCACAAAAAAACTTTGAATGGCGATTGGAAAAAGGTGTGTATATTTTTTTGCCACTTAATCTCAAGCAGAATCATTGGCAGCGGGTCTGATCAAATTGCAGGTGTGATTAAAGCGGTTGTCGGTTTTGCCAGACAACTAAATTTAGAAGTGGATAGTGATGACGTTTAAGAACTGCTGGATTTACACAACCAGGAGCTGACAATTAGTTGATGAGTTCAGAGGAATTCGTGGTTAGAAACTTGACAAAAGGCCTTAGTTTAACTGAGCAAGTTTTGGAAAACATAAACTCCAATGATGAGCGTATTTCTGCCACAAAATAAAAAAATTAGTGGGTTACAAGGAAATTCTGCATAAGAAGAAAAAATCTCCAATTCTTCAAACGAATTTACTAGATTTTATGAAGTCATCTATGTCAAAACAACTTCTTTTTTATTACTTCTTTGCAATATCTGTGTATATAATATAATATTTTGTTGTATTATGTATTTAAGATTTTAATACATACACTTTTTTCTTCTAAATTATTAGTTTATTTAGTCTTTGGTCCCAATTAAACATGATTTCTATGTGATTGGTGAATACCAAATGCTTCTATATTAAAATAATTTGTATTTGACTGTGTCATATACAGCATGCATGCCACATTCTGAACGGGAAGGCATTAAAAAACCTGTATACCAGATAAGGTGGTAAATTTGAATAAGCACAACATGGATTCTGATGATTCTAGAAATATTCAATCAAAGGTTTTTGTTAATGTCAGTTGCATCTGAGAAAAAATTTAGTAAAGTGCTTGAAATTAAAGAAAAACAAAGCCTAATGTTTAAATTGCCTATAGTATACAATGCATGTGTGATCCCATTTTTTTTTAGTCAAGTGAAAGAAATAAAGCTAAGATGTTACTTACCTTTGTGTTAACACTCATCACCAAGGTGACTTTCCAAATACAATCCATATTCTTAGAATAATCTTGAGGATAACCAGGACTTGTAATATTCAAAGAGTTTTCATATGATACAAGGACTCCTCCACAAGGGAATGTTTTGTAAGTTAAAGTAAAGTTAGTTGCTGCTGGTGAAGTTTTAAAATTTTTCTGTTTCATCTGTTCAACAAAAAAAAGTTTTTGTACAAACATTTTAACAATTTTATTATATATATATATATATATATATATATATATATATATATATATATATAAATAAATAAATAAATATATATATATATATATATATATATATATATATATTATAATATTTTTTTATAAAGGAGAATTATTTCTTGAATGAATAAGTTATTTTCTATTAAATTTAAAAACAAAAACTCAGGAATAATTTAAATTCTTTTAATTTTAACAATCTTTTAATTTACACAATAAACAGAACAAAAACACTTAACAAGTTTTAACAAAACAGACAAAACTCAATTCTTAATATTTTAGTTACAAGATTTTAAACCTAGGCTATTTTCTAAGATCTCTTAATATCTCGGGGTTTTATGCATGGGCTATATCTTCTAACTCTTTGGTTAATTAAATAAATTTTAATAAATAAGATTAATTTCAGAAAATAGTTTTAATAATTAGCTTCCTGATGTAAAAATCTTAAATTTGGAATAAGAAAAAGGTCCCTAACCTGTTTGAACCGGATTATCTTTCTTACTACTAAACTATTATATTATTTCAAGATATTCTAATAATTTACAATTTTAGATTTTCTTATAATTTTAAAAGTTCACTAAAGGTTTATTTTTTTAGCGCTATGTACTTATCAATTTTCGGAGTTTTGCTGGTTGTTCATATAGGATTCAGTTCTCTTTAAATTTTATGTTTCACACACAATTAAATTCTTTTTGGTTACTTTAATTATAATAATACTGTATTATAGGTTTTAAATTCACTTATTCTCGTTTTAATTTGACCAAGTTTCTTCACAAATTCGTATAATTTTGATGATATGCTTCAAAAGGGATTTTGGCTTCTAAGAATGGCTTCGCTTCGTTCCGCTGCCCACGCCAGACTCACGCGTCGTTTTTATTTTTAAAATGTTTAAAACATGGCGCCAATTCCTTCTCCAAACTTCATATTAATTATCCATAAACGTTTGCTTTCATGTAATGAGGTTCCATTTTTACCCACTAGAGTCGACTGTAACACTGACGGGGTACGGCGTCCCGCCTAGCCTGGAAAGCGCGGTAAGTCCCAGCCGGCGTCTGGAGGGCTAGACAAGCTGTAGCGATCCCTGGCAAGTGGCTTGGGATCACGGGCCCGCGACCATTCAGGGCTTCGGGGCTTCATTGCCAAAAATGGTACCACGGGTCATGTACTCAGCCCACGGAGGTTCTGTCCTCCGGGTACATGGATTGAGGAAAGGTTTCGTGGGGGTAGTGGTTTCACATGCTAGGGTAGACTCTCCGTTTTCTTCTTATAATGTGTATTTCCGGGAGGAGGATTAAAGTCGCGAGGCTAGGTATCCTCCTGCCACTCTCTTCTTCTTCTTTGTTTATTTTCTACTTTATCTCTCATTTCTATTATACACATCTCAGCACACTGACTGTAACACTGACCTACTTTCTTGGCTTTAAATCTGATCAACTAACGAAATTGTTTTCAACCGTTTTAATTTGGTTAACATACTGTTTCACCTATTTTATCCTCAACAAACCTTCCAGTGTTTATTTAATTACTATTATTTGTGTGTGCAGTGTCTTTGCTTTTTACTTTTGTAATAATTCCGAAATGTGTGTGTTTGGCATGGGTTAATACAAACATAACCCCTATCTCATTGTTCACCATCGAGTTCACCTTCTCTTTCAAGTATTTACTTATGCCTTATGTTAACACAGTTTACAATTTTTTATATTTTATTATTATTAGATTATCTTGTTCTAATTTAATTTGTTAGGTAATTTGATCCAACAAATTTCCTAACGCATTCTTTCCAATTCATAATCTTTTTTATATGTTAAAACCTTTTCTAGGCCTTCACCTAAAATTAGTTTTAATTTAAACTAACCAATCTCTTAATGAATTTCTCCGATTTCACATTTTGTGTGAGTTATTTCCAATTCTCAAACAACATTATATAGTCCATTCTATGAATGTTACAATATATATATATATATATATATATATATATATATATATATATATTTTTTTTTTTTTTTTTTTCGACTAGGAGACTGACAGACTTACCTTGGTAAGAGTCCACTCTGTAGTCTTGAAATAAAACACATAAAAGCACTTAAACGTATATTTCAACCCCACAGTGGCCTTTGCCACTCAGTGGCATTATTTTATTTCATTCTCTCATATTTCTTTTTGTGTTTTCTCTTCGATTGACAAAGACCACTGTGTGGTTGAAATATATCATTGTTTAAGTGCGTTTATGTGTTTCTATTTCAAGACTACAAAGTGGACTCTTACCAAGGTAAGTCTGTCAGTCTCCTAGTCCAAAAAATCTAAATAATCTTTACCAACCAAAACTAACCTATATATATATATATATATATATATATATATATATATATATATTATTTAATAACTTCAAAAAGTTCATAATCAAGATGTATTTTATTCAACATTTACAATTTTGCTGAAGCTTTTCGCCGGTGTACAGTTCCAGCATTCTCAAAGACTACTGTATATATAGACTACTAATATATATATATATATATATATATATATATATATATGAAGTTCATATATGAACTTCATAAAGTCAGTGCAACGGAAAAACAATGGATAATGTTAAATATCAAGAATATATATATATATATATATATATATATATATATATATATATATATATATATATATATATATATATATATTTATATTCCTGATATTTAATATTATCCATTGTTTTTCCGTTGCACTGACTTTATGAAGTTAATAAATTACCAATTTTGAGTAATTTTATCCACCATTAAGTGCAATATTTTTACCTTGAGTGATGAGGCGCCTTTCGGTCTTTGACCATTGTCGAATCACTGATTGTTCTCTGCTGTGGATGCTATGTCCGTGAAGCCGGTGTTTGTAGAAGTTACGCGCACTATTTCTTGATCTGTGTGTATGAGGTTTCTGTATAGTATGTCTTCTGTATATGTTGTTTGTAAATTCATTAAGTTGTTGTGTAAGTTTTTATAAATGTGGTATTTTTCTAGTGAGTTTAGTTCTATTGGGTTGTTATTTATTTCCAGTATGGTTAGGTTATTTTCGTAATTTGTAATTTCGTGTTTATGGGAAATTAGGTGTGCTGCAACATTTGATACTTTAGAATTTTTATTTTTGAAAGCTCTATAATGTTCTTCAAATCTTATTTTAAACGTTCTGGATGTTTTTCCTATGTAAAAGGCGTTGCAGTTTACTGCAACGCCTTTTACATAGGAAAAACATCCAGAACGTTTAAAATAAGATTTGAAGAACATTATAGAGCTTTCAAAAATAAAAATTCTAAAGTATCAAATGTTGCAGCACACCTAATTTCCCATAAACACGAAATTACAAATTACGAAAATAACCTAACCATACTGGAAATAAATAACAACCCAATAGAACTAAACTCACTAGAAAAATACCACATTTATAAAAACTTACACAACAACTTAATGAATTTACAAACAACATATACAGAAGACATACTATACAGAAACCTCATACACACAGATCAAGAAATAGTGCGCGTAACTTCTACAAACACCGGCTTCACGGACATAGCATCCACAGCAGAGAACAATCAGTGATTCGACAATGGTCAAAGACCGAAAGGCGCCTCATCACTCAAGGTAAAAATATTGCACTTAATGGTGGATAAAATTACTCAAAATTGGTAATTTATTAACTTCATATATTTATATATATATATATATATATATATATATATATATATATATATATATATATATATATATATTAAATATGGTGATATGTTTTCTTGTAATATAGTTAATAAATTAAAAAATATTTCAAAAACAAGAATACTTTTAATGAGTATATTTATTCCTTCATAATAAATATATTTATTAAAACATTCTTGTTTTTGAAATATTTAAATTTATTAATTATATATATATGTATACGCACACACGCGCGCACTCACACACACAGATACACATACACATACACATACACATACACACACACACACACACACATATATATATCCTGTGACTTCATTACAGCATTATTGGACGTTTATTGCAATTCGAACAATTTCATTTAAAAAAAAAACCATTAAAAAATATTTGAGACTGAAACTAGTCATAGCTACTTTATATATACTGTAACTTTAAAATAATTTTATAAAAACCACTTCATCTATTTAGAGAATTGGGGATCTATTCTTTCAGTTTGGAAAGTGTTGTTGAAATATGTGAACATATTTAACACTAGCGGGTCAATTCATGTAAAATCAAATGATGCTCTTAACCTTGATGTAAAATAAATAAATATAAAAAACATGGTTTATAATTCTTCAATCAACTCATTCCAAAGTAAACTTAAATGACATAACAAACTTGAATGTTTTATTATTTTTTTAAAATAACATTTGATACTGAAAAATGAAAGGTGACAATTTAGTTTTTATTATAAAAACAAGTAATATAAACCAATGTTTTTAAAATTCAATTCCTGATTAGGTCAACAAAGAAATCTTTTGTTTTCTTAAATAATAAAAATTAATATATGAAAAGTAACATAGCTTTTGCTATGTGGTAAAACAACTGTTCTACCACATAACCTATACTAACATAAAATCAGCTGTTTTATGAAATCATAAATTATTTTAAGCCAAATGAGACTAAATAACTACATATATTGTATACTCTGCCCCTTTTATGGAAAGTTTTTCTCCCATATAAAACTGAAATTAATTCATTAAATTTAATTAATGAATTATTGTTTGAAAAATCTATTATACATAAATTGTTATCCAATACAGGTTTAAAAAAATATATATTTGAACTTGAGTTGATGAATATAGAGCATTTTATTAACAGTTAAAATTTGAACATTTGTTAATTCCATCTTCGCGTGAGCTACTAGTAATCACTTACACTTTTTAAAAAAGTTTTAACTTGCCTATAGTAGCACTTACTTTGCTTGTTGAGGATGGCCGTTTCGGGAGGTGTGTCCCTTTGTCAACTCAGACCGTAACTGATCTCAAGGTTTACGCAGGTTAGGGTGGGGGTGGGATATTTTGGTGGTGTGGGTGTATTTTGTGTGTATTAGGAGTTATGATGTCAAAAAGTGTGTGTGAGTTGTAATGTAATTGTTTAACAACACAGAAATAACCAACGCTACACAACCGAACAATACGAAATATATAGGCACTTCAAACTACACCCTACACACATACTCAATACACAATTACATTACAATTCACACACACTTTTTGACTTCATAACTCCTAATACACAGAAAATACACCCACACCACCAAAATATTCCACCCCCACCCTAACCTACGTAAACCTTGAGATCAGTTACGGTCTGAGTTGACAAAGGGACACATCTCCTGAAACGGCCGTCCTCAACAAGCAAAGTAAGTGCTACTATAGGCAAGTTAAAACTTTTTTAAAAAGTGTAAGTTAAAATTTGAATAAGATATATAAATGTATATACAGAAAAGAGTGAAGTAATAGAAGAAACTGAGTAAGAATACATTAATTTCTACTCAGCATATTCATTTTAAGATTGAAAACAAACCAATTTTCTAACTCATTGTAGTGTTCGATAATGAAGGGCTTTCGAGAACTCTTGAAACAGATTACCTTCCATCTATTATTGATATCAACCAGACAATTGTTGTTTTTATTTTGTTTGCATATATTGTTGTTTACTTATTAAACTGCTCCCCTGGTTTAACCCTTAGTACTCGGATTTTTTTAACATGCTTCTCCACTTGTAATTAAATTGAGACAAATTCCTCACCTGCAAGTTGCATTATTGTTTATGGGAAACTTTGTTTTCTCTTACATGATTTTAGTATACTAAGCTATTTTTATTTACTAATACAGTATGTAAATGATTTTATTATCTTATTTGTAGTTTTGCAGAGTATGATATCTTTGAAAACAGTCTTCCGGATGAAGTCCTGGTTTTCTGCTGCATGTTTTGCAGTAAAAAACTGTTTCCCTTCTGCCTCCTTTTATCTTCCTGTCACTGCAAACTGCACAATCCTTAGAGTTACTTTTATCATTGGAATAAATTAAATGTAATTTTCCATTCAGTCTCTCTTCCTTGTCAGTAGTTGATGGCCGACCCCTCTTACTACACTGGTTATTCCTGATATCGTCAGCGAGTTCCTTCACCAAGTTTTGGTGAAATCTTTTTTTGTTATTATAGATAATAAAGCTCTTTACTACAGCTGCATCCAATAGCCAGAAAAACATTTTGCTCCACCATTTATTTGTTCATCTTGTAAAACTGTACAGTTCATTATATTGAACAGCTAAATCTACACCACCCATAAACTGGTTATATTTACAAATAACTGTTGGTTTAATTATTTTGTTTTTGAAACTGAACTACATTCTAATAAATCAGGATCAAGTAAAAGATCAGGAATTTCAGAATCACTAATTGCACGTGAAGCCACGGCAAACTACGAGTAAACAAATAACCTGCAAAACTGTAACCCACTTTCAGCTTACAACGTAGCGGCAAACTAGATTTTGTGATGACTCACATATTCATAGACATTTTCAACTTAGTTAAAGTTATTGTCAATAGAGTGTAGCACCAAACTGTAAAAGATTGAATGTCGTGGGTATAGCCGCAGACGAGTTATAGGCAAATAAAAATCGTGTCGGGTGACCACCGACATACGAGTAAACTGCAGTATACGCTAAGCGGGGCTCCTCCAACCGTCGAGTGCTAAGGGTTAAAATTTGTTGATCAGGACCAGAAGAAATCCTTGTCTACTTCCTCACTGCAATCACTATTTCCAGTGTTATACTCTAATCCCAGTTAATGTACTTATGAATTCCATAAGATAGACACAGGTTGTTATACTCTTATAGTTTTCAGGTACTGTCGGGGACTATTAATTTTTTGGGGGTCAAAACCGTCCTAAAACATTCAATGTGGCTCAGAAATTTTAGAAGTATCCCAAACACTGAACTATTATCCCATTAGATTTAAAACTTTGATGGAACTTAAGTCCTACTAATACCAAATAATGACTCTATGAAGAACTTATTGGGAACACTTGTATCAAATATATTTGATAAAAGATTGGGCATGCAACATACTAATCTTCCTGGCTTGTGAATCACCTATAAGGAATGTAAATTATTACATGAATTATTTACAATAATAATTTACTCTTTGTTTAAACACTTTTTTAAAAAATTATAGAGAAATATTTTTAGTTATCCCAAAAAATGAATCTGAAGATTGAACAAGGTCCATGTTCTAAGCCATTGTAAAAAGCTTGTTCTGTAAGTTTTTTTTGCCAATGGAATAATACCAAGTAGTTCTAGAAAATATTTTTAAACCATAATGAAAGTTGGTGTATGTTAAATAATCTATATATTTCTTGTATGGAATTAAACAGTAAACATAAAGCTCTTTTTAAATTTAAATTATTACATGTATTTAAGGATGAAAAAATAAAACATTTATTTTCAGTTTCCTATATTTTCTACAACCTAAAAAGATTCAAAATGTCTTTTAAGTATGATAAATTTGGAACATGAATTAAAAATAAATAAACGAATTAAAAATCTTCTGTAAAAAATGAGATCTTGTGAAAAAAATCTGGATTGTTTACGTTATTTGTTACATCATCCATGTACAAATTATACATACAGTCTAAAAGTTCATTTTGTGATATATATGACATGTGTATTTGAAAGTTGAGGATCTTGTCAAATGACAATTTCCTATCATTGACAACAAATGTAAAAAGTTACCATAATTAAATGAAGTATATTAACTTTAAGAAAGTTCATGAGTGCCACAAAACTTTAAAGAATTTATACACCTACCAAGAATGTGACTCTTTTTGATTTCCTGATAATTACGTGAAACTATAAGATCAGAGTCAATTTATGTTAAGAAAAACCTGAAACATAATATTTATGTATCTCCATAAATTCCGACCACATTGAATGTGTTAAATGTAAGAATAAAAATATAATTCATCATATATTTTAATTAATGCAAAATCCACATTAATGCAATAACACATTATTTACATTTTATTGGTACAAAACACACAGCATGATAAAACTATCCCAAATTGTAAGGAGTTGTATTTTATGATAACCTTTTGACTAAATATTATTCTACTGGCGGGATTGTTATAAAAATATTACTGTAATCCTTTTATCCTATTACTATTAGTAGAATCACTTACTACAATTTTTGTTAATGGAAATGGACTTCGAACTGCATTAACAGATGTTTCGTACTGACCACATAATGTGGCGAGCTCGCTGTAACATGAATCTGAAACAAAAGCTACAAGTTAACTTTATTATGCAATAGTTGTAAACCTTTATTTTACATAGAACTTCCAAATATAACGGTTTTCCTGCATTTTGTATCACTACTATGTACAATGGAAATTTGCAAACAGCTTTGTAGAGATCAAAGATTGAAATATTTTTTAAGGAATATTACCAAAATTATAAAAGATGATGAACACTTATTTTTCTGCCTCAGACCAAATTGTTTCCAGCCCATCCTTGTACCATTATAACATAATGGTAGTCGCTCATTCTATTGGAGCCAACTTTATAACATACCACTGCTTTTGTTGTCATAAAGTTATACGATTTAAAATTTTTAAAGTTAATTTTAATAACAAAGCCCTTACGATATTAACCATTTACATAGTTAATTGATACTAAAAAAATATATTAGTATTAATATATTTGGGTGCCAAATCTGTATTTCTAACAGATTAAATTTAGTAAAAGATTTTCAGAATTTCTGGATCATACAAAAAAACTCACTGATTCCTTATTTAACTAAACCTTAATTATACTAAAAAAGTTACAATTAATTCATGTTTAACTTCAAGAAATTAATGAATCACCAGCTAATTTAATGTCAGCAGTAAAACAAAAGAAAAGAAACTCTTACAATTTAACAGTTGTAATACTAGGTCTAATATTATCTTAAACAACAATTTGTAGGTAATTGAAATTATTATTTTATTTATTTGTTTATTTATTTATTTTTATAAATTTAATTATTATGTCCGTTTTCTAAACTTACTTTGTTGGCTTTTAAATTTAAATTTACAAAAATTCACTTTCAACAATTAGTTAATTTTGTACTTTTGTCAAATTTGAATGAGCTTGGACAATACTAAACATTAAAAGTTCTAGTGCATTTCTTGGGTTTGGCATGGTCCACTTGGTTGCTAAGATGTTGGAGGAACCTCTTTATTATCCTTTTACCTCTTTATCTTCGGCTCTCAGGGTTGGATCCCTCTACCTCCAGGGCTATGCTCTCTCTCCAGGTCCCAGAACCTATCTGCTCCCCCCCTCTCTCTCTCCGGCTCACCAAACTTCTGCCCCCTCTGGCTCTATAAACTTAACTTCTTGACTTTCTAAACCTGAATCATGGATTCCTTCATCGATTCATCCTTTCATTGCTTCCCTTTCTATCTCATTCACCAATGATCCTTCTTTACTTATTTCCAACATTCTAGGCCTATCTTCTATTTGTCATCAAAACTTCTTTGTGCTGATGCAAGCTTCTGATTTTGGAAGTGATGGCTCTCTTTGCAAAAAATATACTTAAGTAACTGCCGGCTTATAGGATTAATATACTACTGGCCCCTCATTAATGTAAGTGTCTTTTATCTTATTGTTATATTTCCTATTTAATGTTTCTATGAATATGAATGCATTTATTGTTTTACGAAATAACACCCATTAACTATGGTTACTGTCTTCAGATTTACAATAGTGTTATTATTTATAATAAATAGCTTCTTTAAGGAGTGCTTCTCACAATGCTCATTCTTTACTGCCTATATTTAAACATAAGTTTTCTTTATATTTGTCTCCCAAATTTTTGAATGCAAATAAAATATGAGGAATACCTTTCCTACAATCTACATTCATACATTGAATTTATCATTAATTTTTTGTTTTTAGCTTTCTTATTTAATTATTAATCACATATTTCATGATATTCTATTTTTTGCTGGAATACATCAAATAATATTCAGCTTATTAAACAATATCTATTCTTACAATTCTATATATCAGATACATTTGTTAAACAGATAATTAATAGTACATTAAGTACTGAGTTTTCAGTTCAATAAGCTTTATAGTTCCTTGGTTTTCATTGTCTCTGCATCCTAACTATTTACTCAGGTAGTTTCATTATTTGAATTTACAATCGACTTAACATAATATGAATAAAATATATGTTCTCTAACTTTCAGTTTTTGTGTTCTATTTAAATTAATTTTCTTAGTGTATAATATTTGGTAATTATATGGTATTAACTAATTTATTTATTATTTATTTAAATTATAGAATTAAATGTAACCTGCACTCTATTTCCTTTGGATGAAATAATTTGATAGCTTATATAATAATACTCTAAATTTATTTTTATGCATTCCTTCTTACTACCTCTGTTTATCAATAATAATCATTTAAAATTGTTGTACCTTTTTAGTATAATATTTAGTTACTGTTTTTCTTTCTACCATTCCTTACTTTTAATGAATAGTTGAACAATAATTGTTGGAGTCAGCTTTGGTAGATTAAACAGCTCCAGTATCGACTTTAATCAGCCTGTGCTTTGTCTATTCGATAGCTCAATCTATGGTGTATCGTCGATAGTTTAAGACCACGTTGTCCCTTGCCGCGCGCGCCTAATCCCCACTCTAGCACAGTTCCCTCAACCCCCAGTCTTTTGCTTGCCGTAGACAGACCAGCACGTCCGTTGCGGGTTTAACCTATTTCGCCAACCTCGTGGACGTTAAGTTCGCCCCGCGTATGTCTAAATTTAAGTGTTTCTAGTTGTACTTGTTTTATATGCTCGTTAACCGCGAAAGTGTACATTATTTAGTCCAAGTGCCGTGTTCGAATGCGCCTTAACCTCGCCGTTACAAGCCGCCGTTACGGAGTCGCTCGCAATCATTTAAAGACTTATTTCAATTGTGAATAACATTAGAATTGAACCCCGTTTATTAAGTTTTACAGCACGAGCCGTCTGAACATCACCACTTCACCCAGGGCCCTGCTGCAGAAGTCCAGAAGACATCAAACCTACCGTGCACGTAACCCCTTTGTTCAGCTTAGGGTAAGTGTTAATCAGTTCCAAATACTTTTAGCATAAACTTGTGCCTATTTTTCCCGAGGCTTAATTAGTGATAAACACTGTTTTTTTGTCGATTAGGCATTTTTGCCGCCAGCCTTAATTTTATTCATGTACAATTTCAATCACAATAACGACCGCGACTATCTCTCTCTTTCGTCTTCTTTCTAATATTTTAGCGGAGCTGACGCCTCCATTTTGGTCCCGCCGTGCCGGATTTTTTTTGTATTGTAGCGACCTATAAACATTTAAAGTGCAAAGAACAAGTGTTAAAGTTCTCAGTAACCTCGAAACTTATTCAGTTTTAATAGCGAGGCATTTGCTTTATAAATAAGTTTTATTAGTGATTTACAAGTGTTATTTATTGTGCGAACAATTTCGAAGCGTGTTAAATTTCACAGTAATAAGCTGAGTTGCAAGCATTGCGTAATCCTGTGTAATTTCCCGCATTTATTTCCTTGTCTAATTCAATACGCAGTAGTGACGTCACAAGCTGTAGCGTGCAGCCACTTTCCGTTACTCAGCAGATTTATGGGACACCTGCGCAGATAAGGAACACTTGACTAAACAAGTTAGGCAAGATAGGCTCAATATTGATCCGTGAAAGCTACACTGTAGATTTATCCTGTTCAATAAGGAAAACTTGCAGCCGTTCTAATCTAATGCTTATGTTTTGTAAAACGTTATGTCTTTTATTAACTTTATTATACAGTCCACTTTTCGTAATTAAATGTACCATTGTGTAGTCATTGGTTTTGGCTTAAACATAATTGCAATTTAATTTAAATTTTGTTTTTTGTTAATTTAAATTTTGTCACGATGGCTAATAACAACGCATATTGCCTTGATAAGTTGAAGGCTATATGCAGTGATTTAGAGCAAGTAAACAGCTTGCTCGGTGATAGTGAAATGTCTGAGGGCATAGTGCAGGAAGTCAGGCGCCTTCATGTCGAATTTATCGAAACTTTTGACCGCGCGGAGCAGACTTTTGACAGTCAAGCTTCCGAATTTGTCAAGAATGTCTTTATAGCAAAACGTCAATTTCAGGACACCTATCTGCCCATGATAGTAAAATATCCTAACCTCGTTAAGACGGAGGTTACCTCGACCTCGCCTGTCAAATCAACACCGACTTCACCTAACCTTCCAAGTCTAACTTTGCCAAGCTTTTCGGGCCAGAGCGACGACTGGATAGATTTTGTTACAATGTACGACTCTATGGTACATAATAATGAGACGCTTAGCAATATCCAACGTTTTCAATACTTAAAGTCCGTCTTAAAGGGAGATGCACTGGCCATCGTCACCGGACTTTCCATCTCCGAAGCAAATTACAACATTGCTTACAATGCGTTGCGTAACCGATACGCGAACCCGCGACGTCTCGCAGATCATTACTTTAACATAATTAAAGACTTTCAGCGCATCAATAATGCTTCACCCGCGGAACTAAATCGTTTCTTAACCGCGCACTCTAATGCCGTCTGTGCATTAAGAGCTATACCTCTCGAAGACTTAGCGGATTTCTTATTGTTCTCTATGGCAATTAATAATTTGGATGCCAAGACACGATTAAGTTTTGAAAGCCGACTAGGCACTAACCGCATGCCGACATATAAATTATTGAACGACTTTATAACTGAACAGGCTAGAGCCCTGGAGATGCTTAGCCAACCAGCTGCCGTGGTTGTAGCAAACGCCGGACGTGGTCAAAGACCCCGCGTGTTGGTGTCATCGATGGATAAACCCGGGTTTCAAGGGGCCCTTGAACCGAATAATTACTTGTCTGAACCTAACCTCACTTTGGGTCACAGCTCTAGATTTCAATCAGTAGCGTCAAATGACAATGGCCATCAGAATAAGGACGCCCAAGGTACTATTCAGTCCAAACGTGCTGCGCCAGTCACTATGCAACCGGTTAATCAACCACTACAACCTAACTTGTTGCCTATTATGAGTGCGCCTAGAACGTCAACATTTCGCAATCGCTCGCCACCGCTTAACCTCAATCAGTCTAACATGCCTACCACGCGTGTAGGTAAATGCTACTACTGCGGAGAAAGTCACAGCATCATTAATTGTCAACGATTTATTTCTCTTACAATAGCGGAACGCATTGACGCTATTTCAAAATTACAACGGTGTTATAATTGTCTCGGCTCTCATTATCAAGCTCAGTGTCAGTCTCGTCATCGTTGTAGACAATGCAGCCAAGCACATCACACACTGCTGCACAACGACGCACCGCCGCAGCAATGACTAGCCGCCCCACGACGCCTTAGACCAACCGCTAGCCATCCAATCGATACTAAAGCTCAACCTCGTTCTTTGTCATGCAACATTACCTCGTCTCTCGCCCTGTTGGGTACCGCGCAAGTCGTCCTACAGGACCATTATGGTCAACCTCGTTTTCTAAGAGCTATTATCGACCCCGGCAGTCAGATATCTGCCATTACGAAACAAGCTAGCGATATGTTGAGCCTGCCTACTCGAAGATCGAACCTGTCTTTGATTGGCGTCGCTGCCAAGTCTACACGTATTCACGAATACGTAACTTTAATTTTATTCTCACGACATGACCCTGGCGTCATGCTGACTACGGAAGCCGCTGTGCTCAACCATATAACTGACCCGCTGCCAGCTGATAAATTATCCTCTGCTTTAAGCGCTCAATATCAGCACTTACCGTTAGCTGATCCTCAGTTCGACTTACCTGCCCCTGTTGACATTATACTGGGCGCCGATGTCTTCACGCAAATAATTATCAACGGGCCTCGTACCATCATTCATGGCCAACCATCGGCACTTAACACACTTTTAGGTTGGGTCATTATGGGATCTGTACCTTACAGTACGCCACAACAACCACGCGTGTTTATCACCTCGCTCAAGTCTATCGACGAAAACATGCGACGATTTTGGGAAATCGAAGAGGTAAACGAGTCTAACTCGTTGAGCCCGGATGAGCAGCTCTGCGAAAATTTATTTGCCACCACTACTGAACGTGACGCCACTGGGAGATATGTCGTAGCTTTGCCTTTTAAACCTGACGCCGTCGAACTTAAGTCAAACCGTAATGTCGCTCTTGCTAGTTATCATGCTCTGGAACGCCGTCTGAGCCGACAACCGGATGTCTCACGACAATATCATCAGTTCATGAAAGAATATATGACTTTAGGTCATATGTACCCTGCCGTTAAGCCTTCGAATTATTTAATACCACATCATTGCGTCTTCAAGGCCGATAGTTCTACTACTAAATTACGAGTAGTTTTCAATGCTTCTGCGCCTGATTGCAACGCGCATTCTTTAAACCAGCAATTGCTGGCTGGCCCTAAGTTACAAAGGGACCTGTCCAACGTTATTATCTCGTTTCGATTGTTTGTTCACGCCGTCTGTGCAGATCTTAAAATGATGTACCGCCAAATTGCCGTACGCAAGGATGATCGTCGTCATCAGCATATTTTGTACAGGCCGACTCCTCATTCTCCACTGATGGAGTATGAACTAGCCACTGTCACTTACGGGCTTACCCCGTCTGCTTATTTAGCCCTACGTACACTCGAACAACTCGTCAAAGATGAGGGCGACTGTTACCCTGCTGCGTCGCACGCCATTCTTCATCAAACGTACGTTGATGATGTCGTCACTGGCGCCGATACGTCCGAGGACGCCCAGGAATTAATACGGCAACTTATTAACATCTTCGCACTGGCAGGACTAGAGCTCAGGAAATGGTCTTCCAGCGATCCCGCGCTGCTGTCGACGCTGCCATCTTCTCACCTGGAGCACCCGTTGTTATTCCAAGACGACTCTACCGCTGTTAAAATATTGGGACTCCAATGGCATCCTGTTAATGACTCGTTTTCTTATCGTATTCAAAACTTTGTGTCGGTGCCTACGAAACGCACCATTCTCTCTTATGTCGCTCGCACCTTCGACCCACTGGGCTTCCTTACGCCTATCACATTTTGGATCAAGTCATTTTTGAAACAATTGTGGCTCGAAAGGTTATCTTGGGATGAACCTTTGCCAACCGCGCTGCGCAGTCGTTGGGACAGCTTCATTGTCCACTTCGCCAAGTTAGCTGACATTCAAATACCTCGACATGTGGGCACACGTGATGCCAAACATCATTTATTAGGCTTCTGTGATGGGTCCGAAGCTGGTTACGCAGCCGCCATCTACTTGCGAACTGAATGGAACGGTTTAGTTTCCGTCAGCCTTCTAAAGGCTAAGAGCAGAGTGGCTCCCGTCAAAACACTCACTATACCTCGAATGGAGCTCTGCGGCGCCGTCTTACTGGCCAAGCTCTATAAGTCTGTTCAGCCTGCTGTGAATTTTGTGGCCGACGACACTACGCTTTTCTTCACCGACTCAGAAATTGTGCTGCATTGGCTTAGCACCCCGCCACATCTTTTGAAAACTTTCGTTGCCAACCGTGTTATTGAAATTACCTCGAACACTTCGACCAATCATTGGTACCACGTCTCAACTGTTGACAACCCCGCTGACGTTGCTTCCCGTGGGTGTCTACCCGCGCAGTTTGCTACACATCCACTGTGGTGGCACGGACCACCATGGGCGTTACAATGTACTACCTCTTGGCGTTTGTCTAAGCCAACTGGACCGAACCGCGACCTGACCGAGCTCAAGACCGAGCCTCAGGTGCTCTGCGCGACTGTCCAAGCGCCTAACCACTTATTGAACGTTATTGAGCGTCATTCCAATCTAACCACGCTGCATCATGTCTTCGCTTACGTGCTTCGTTTCGTTAACAATTGCCGCATTAAGACCCAGTCTACCAGCCATTGTCACAACACTCGCTACAAAGCCAAGAACACCGTAGCCAAGATTCCATTCGCTGCACCTTCAGTACAAGAATTAAGGAACGCCAGAAATCTTTGCGTTAAGCTCGTACAAGAACTAGCCTTCAGCGAAACGTTGCAACGCCTACACCGCGGCGTCCCGATCAGTGCTCAACTTCGCAACCTAACGCCCTTTATCGACTCAGTGGGGCTACTTAGGGTGGGCGGACGTCTTAATCATGCTGATATACCATACGCAGCTAAGCATGCCATTTTACTGCCTAAGCGGCATCATTATGTCAACCTTGTATGCGATCATTATCACCGCCTCGCCTTACATGCTGGGCCGCGTACCACGCAAGCGATGATCAATGGTGAGTTCTGGATCGTTGCGCTACGTTCGTTGTTACGACAACGCATTCATGCTTGCATGCGATGCTTTAGACTACAGTCGAAACCTCGGCCACCTATGATGGCAGCTTTACCGTCTTCTCGCGTCACTCCGTCGCCACCTTTCTGTAAGGTAGGCATTGACTTTGCTGGACCTTTCGACACTAAGGCCAACCATCTTCGTACGGCAAAGATCCTGAAAGCTTACTTATGCCTATTTGTTTGTATGGCCACTAAGGCTGTACATTTGGAAGTAGTATCAGACCTCTCTACTGATGCTTTTCTCGCCGCACTTCAGCGTTTTGTCGCAAGACGTGGTCTGCCTACAGACATTTATTCAGATAATGGCACCAATTTTGTCGGCGCCGCCAACCGCCTGCACGAGGTCTATAAGATGCTCGACCAATCCAAGTCAGTCATCCAACGCAAGCTCGCCGCACAACGGGTTGAATGGCACTTCAACCCTCCAGCCGCACCACACTTCGGCGGACTTTGGGAAGCCGCCGTTAAATCCGTCAAAGGGCTCCTACGCCGTACTCTTGGCACTACGTTATTGAACCTCGAGGAGTTAGCTACGTTATTTATACGCATCGAAGCTATTCTCAACAGTCGACCCATTTTCGAGGTCTCGCCTGACCCCAGCGAAGGATCTACGTTCCTTACGCCCGGACACTTTCTCATCGGCCGTCCCCTTTTAGCACTCCCTGAGGAATGCTATTTTGAACCCGCGCTCAAATCCAGATGGACTATGCTACAGCAGATGACCAATCGGTTTTGGAAAACCTGGTCTACCCAATACCTACATTCGCAGATTCAACGCTGTAAATGGAACAAAGACGCCTCACCCCTCCAGGAGGGTCAGCTTGTATTTATCACTGGAGAACATTAGAGCCCTCTTCATTGGCCAATGGGTCGGATCGTACGTCTTCACCCTGGACCCGACCGGATAACCCGCGTAGTCACCGTCAAGACCTCACATGGACAGTTAAAGCGACCTGTCCATAAGCTTGTAGGCTTTCCGCTACAACCTTAATCTCTTGACCGCTTCTTCAGCACCTGTGTGGTACAACCGCGTTTCCTCGAGTTCTTAATCTCACTCGACTTCTTCGCCTCTTCAGCAATTTTGTGCAACCTCGTTTCTTTAAGTATCTTCAACGCCATAGATTTCTTCGCTACATCTTCAGCACCTCGCTTCTTCCAGTCAACCCCGTTCACCGTCACCCAGTGGTATTTCCAGGGTGGGCGGTAGTCTATTGTCTTCAGCACAGCTAATGGAGCTATTCACTTCATCTGCTCTTTTCTGCTTTCTTCGTACCCCGACCACTTTTTCTTCGGCACCCTCGGTCTCCGGTGCTCTCTAGTTCTTCGCCCTCTACCCACCTGGCGGATTAAAAACATCCGTTTTTGGTGGGCGGAATGTTGGAGTCAGCTTTGGTAGATTAAACAGCTCCAGTATCGACTTTAATCAGCCTGTGCTTTGTCTATTCGATAGCTCAATCTATGGTGTATCGTCGATAGTTTAAGACCACGTTGTCCCTTGCCGCGCGCGCCTAATCCCCACTCTAGCACAGTTCCCTCAACCCCCAGTCTTTTGCTTGCCGTAGACAGACCAGCACGTCCGTTGCGGGTTTAACCTATTTCGCCAACCTCGTGGACGTTAAGTTCGCCCCGCGTATGTCTAAATTTAAGTGTTTCTAGTTGTACTTGTTTTATATGCTCGTTAACCGCGAAAGTGTACATTATTTAGTCCAAGTGCCGTGTTCGAATGCGCCTTAACCTCGCCGTTACAAGCCGCCGTTACGGAGTCGCTCGCAATCATTTAAAGACTTATTTCAATTGTGAATAACATTAGAATTGAACCCCGTTTATTAAGTTTTACAGCACGAGCCGTCTGAACATCACCACTTCACCCAGGGCCCTGCTGCAGAAGTCCAGAAGACATCAAACCTACCGTGCACGTAACCCCTTTGTTCAGCTTAGGGTAAGTGTTAATCAGTTCCAAATACTTTTAGCATAAACTTGTGCCTATTTTTCCCGAGGCTTAATTAGTGATAAACACTGTTTTTTTGTCGATTAGGCATTTTTGCCGCCAGCCTTAATTTTATTCATGTACAATTTCAATCACAATAACGACCGCGACTATCTCTCTCTTTCGTCTTCTTTCTAATATTTTAGCGGAGCTGACGCCTCCAATAATTATTCATGATATATATTTCTTTTATATGTTTATTGATTTCCTAAATTTTCTTTCTTACACTGATTATTATTTTTTCAATTTTTCCAAAGCCTTCTCTTACTTTTACTGCCAAATTTCCATTATTCTTTTTTTTAAATCCCCATTTCCTTATTTAATCTACTTACTAAACACTTTTAAATGTTTATAAACCTGCCTATAGTAGTACTTACTTTGTTTGTTGAGGACGACCGTTTCGGGAGATGTGTCCCATTGTCAACTCAGACCGTAACTCTTATAACTTGAGTTACGGTCTGAGTTGACAATGGGACACATCTCCCGAAATTGCCATCCTCAACAAACAAAGTGCTACTATAGGCAAGTTTATAAATATTTAAAAGTGTTTAGTGATAACTAGTAGCTCACGTGAAGATGGAATCAACAAATATTAATGTACTTAGTTTATTACTAATATTCTAATCTTGATCACTTCTTAATTTATTTTCTGCAAGTTGGTCTTATCTTACTTTCATTTCACAACCCTTAATTTTATCGTTATTATACATGTTTAACAGCTCTGATGGTCCATTTCTAAATTTCCACCTTTTATATTACTATAATATTTTCAACGTTTCAAAAAATCATATTATTAGTATTTCATACTATTGCAATTAGTGTTAATTATTGTTATTATTTATTTAGTTCATTATTAATTAATTTTCATACATATTGAACCATTTATTTTCCATATAGTACTAGAAAATAATATTAAGTTGTTTAAGGCTCATTGGAGTTGAAATTATCCTAATATTTAAGAATAGGGTGTTTATGTATTTGTGAAGCTCATGCAATAACACTTTCTGAAACTGCCCCCTGTGTACCTTAATTTATGAGGTGTTTTCTGTGGTCATCCCATCCTTTTAACTTCATATAGGTTTCTAAATGTTGAAATATTCTGTTATATTTCTTTAGTCAAATTTATTATTTGATAGGTTTGTAGCTTCTGAAGTTTGTTGACGCTTTGATAATTTGGTACTTACAACAAAGTTTTCCTTCATTTTCAGCCTGCTTAACAGTTGTTACTTTCTTGAATTAAAAACACTTTTTTTGAACAGTAACCTATTCTTGTTCATAACTGTAGACCTGATGGCTTTGTTTCTGCACGATCTTTGATTTAGTAACTATCTTATCTGTAATATCTCTGTATTTTTTGACCCAGTTGAACAAACAATGTCAAATTCTACGTTTTCATTTCTTTGTTTTTTTAATTTTCTTTATTTCACTCATTTCTTTAAATTTTTCATTATTTACCCCTATGATACTTTAGAGTCTCCATTACATACAATAAATTTACATATTTTGTCACATACATATGAACATACTTCTTTACAATATATATATATTAAAATTGTATATTTTTTTTTTGAATATATATATATATATATATATATATATATATATATATATATATATTTAAGATTATATAATATACACTAATACAGGAATATTTAATTTATTGAATAATAAACTCAAAGCTTTTCGTTGGTTTACATTACCAACATCCTCATGAGTTACAATACTAAGAATATTCTTAGTATTGTAACTCATGAGGATGTTGGTAATGTAAACCAACAAAAAGCTTTGAGTTTATTATTCAATAAATTGAATATTCCTGTATTAGTGTATATTATTTAATCTTAAAAATATTCTAACAGGAAAACACATTTGATATTATATATATATATATATATATATATTTATCAATGCCAAATTGATAGTTAAAATTCATATCAATAATGAAAATTGATCAGAAAACCATTGACTGTTGTACATAAAAAATAAATTATTTAATACTGAGGAAATTCTTATATTTTCCGTACTGAAAATTTATTTATTTTTATTAATTTATTTACAGTAGATAATTTTCAAAAAAATTATACAATTTTCTAATAAATCATAACTTTGACCTAAAAGTTTTTACTATTACCTATGTCAGGAGAAATATGCTATTAAATTACTGTTAAAAAATATGTTGCTTTTAATTAATGTAATTAATTTAGTTCAAATTAGAAGTATGGCACTGAAAATTATTATAGCATGCAATTTTTAGTACACATAACGTTGAAAATTAAATTGAAAAAATATACACACAAAAAATTACCATAAGTAAAACATAGGGATATGTCACTATCATAACATGATGAATATTTCTTCGAATTCAGAGTGCCTTGTATTTCAATAGAAAATGTTGAGTTTGTTTCTGTAGAAATTCTCTGCCAAATACATTCTCCGAAAGTAAAGTTTGTTTGGCCAGGAAAGTCAATAACCCCTGAAGCGTCTAAATTGTAACCACATGCTATAAAAGAATAAAAATTCAAATTAGAGATATAAAAACATAAATATACTTTCTAAATTAATAATAATAATGTTTAAAATACAAACAAAATTTGAGATCCTTATCCATCAAATTTTAATTTGGAATATATCAAAATGACTTTTATAGCTATAATTTTTGTAAATAATTATAATTTGCAAAGATAAACTCTGTTTAACGATAGAAAATGTTAAATTTCATGTTGTTAGGTGATAATTTATAAAAAATGTAGTTTTTCATAAGAGAATTAAAAGAACAATATGTTTTATTTGTTTTAATGATCTAAAACCTGTTTTTCAAGTACAATAAATAAAAAGTATATTTAAATACTACAGGGAAAATAATTTTTGAATGAATAAACAATAGGTAATACTAATTATCAATTTTACATTAGTTTATTACTATCTGAGTTTGAACCTGGAGATTAAACTTTGAATAGTCATAAACTAATGTAAAGGTGATTAAGTTTCCCTCAACGTAATGGACTACAAAATTGAAGTAATATTTATTATTTGATTCCATATCAACATGAGCTTTTAGTTTATACTTAAACCCTTGGTCATATGTCCAAGAACATAATATAGCCTTTACAATATTATTTAATGAGAATGAGTTAACAATGGAACATACCTCGTAAAACAGCTATTTTCAGTAAGCAACAAAGTGTGTGTTACTATTGACAAGTGTCAAATATTTATATATTATGTCCAAGTGTTTAAAAATAAAAAGTACTTGGTTTAATCAAAATTATTTATAAAAACCATTGATATTAGTTCACAACTAATAGTTCACATGTGTGAACATTTACAATTCTGATCTTATCTATATGTTGTATGATAATAAAGTGAATTAAGAAGTAAACTCTCATATTTTCCTAGAGAATGGGTTAGATATGGAGATGATATTTTTTGCAATATTCAATATTAAAGAGCTAATGTAGAAAATTTTGTATCAATAATTAAAAATCAACATAAAATATAAAATTTACTTATGAATTAGAGCATAATAAATGTTGACTGTTTCTTGATGTTTTAAGTATCAGAATTAACACATTCAGCACGGAGGAGATATTGGAGATCTCATCAAATGACTGTCTTTTTTTTCGTTAACTTCCACATATGATGGCAGTGGAATTATTGAAATGCTATGTGGGCTCCATAGTTTGCCGTTGCATCTAACTATCATGCCTGTTGTTTTCATCTCAATAATTTTATTTCTACCATATACAGGTTTACTGGGGACTTCAAAACAGTGTATTAGACATTAAAATATGTTTTATTTATCCAATCATAATTACAAAAAAGAAATAAAAATCTAAATTACCTACTACTAAAATAGACTACATACTAAAATTAACCACTCAACTTTCAACTCGGAATGTTTGTTTCTGCTTGTGCCATGTGTTTCACAAAGCAATAGAGATTGATAATGTAAATGCAAACATAGATAATGCATGTGTCTTTGTCTGAGACTATTTATAGCAAAGATTATCTGACATTTGTTTACTACAATCTTATGATGACAGATTAGGTATTCGGGCATATCTACAGTAGTCTGTTCGCACCTCGAGTAGGTTCATTCACTGTAATAGGACCGTTATCTTGTTTATTCTTACTTTAGTTCAGAAAGCTTAGTTTATTTTTACGATCATTGTTTTTACCAGATATTTTGCCGCGTTAATAGTTAAAACTAAAAAGAAACATTAAAATATAAAACTTAAACCAAAATAAATGTTTTCATAAAACTCCCTGAAGCATTGTTTCAGTAGAATCATCAAAAAGTTAACATGGTCGGATTTAAAAACGACTAGGCCACAATGTTCATCCAAACTCTTCTGAAGCACCGACATAAAAATCAAACCTTTATACAAACACTTATCAGCACTAGAGAAGTTTTAATTAGACTAGGAGTGAGAAGGGTAGCGGGGAGAGCACCGGTAAGCTCTCCTGGTAAGGGAACCCAGAGCATGCTGACACACTAGCCGTGCTGAATGTGATATTAATAATATTGAGTTTGATACATATATATATATATATATATATATATATATATATATATATATATATATATATATATATGAATTTGATGTATTACTATTGTAAATACTTTTATCCATTATTACAATAGTAATATATCAACTTCATAAAGTCAGTGCAACGGAAAAATAATGGACAACATAAAATATCAAGATATATATATATATATATACACAGTAAACTCCCGATTATCCGTGGGCGGATTAACCGGTTTGCGGATTATCCTGGGTCTGCCATTGTTTTACATATATCCAATTTTTATTCCAATCAGATTCATGTGTTTAAATTTCCAAACGGTGAATTACGATGTAAATACATATAATAGAAGTTAGCTTAATAGAAGTTAAGATGAAGGGAATAGATATGTAAATATGTACGTACTAATTTTTACATTGAAAGGGAAGCACATCGACGCGGGCCAGCGAAATAAAAGGGACGAGCAGACTACTGTATATAAGAGACAATGACAAAATCCTTGGACGTCCGAAAACCTAATGTGTATCATAAGATTGTAAACAAATGTCAGCTAATCTCGGCTATAAATAGTCTAGGGCGTGACATATGCATTATCCATGTCTGTCATATACATTATCGATGTTTATGGCTTTGTGACATACGTGACACAAGTAGACACTGTGCGACAAAATGGTTCTCAAGAAACTTAAAACGCACATTAAAGCTAAACCAATGTTCACAAAAAAACAGACGAAAGTGACAGATTGTTTTGTTAAAAAGTGAAAGTATTATGTGTAAAGGAAATTACATATGTACATACATACTTACTTTTGACATATACTTATGTACGAATTGTAAATAGTTAGACATATAAATGTACATGTTATAATCCGTCAACTACATCGACATTTTAAACTATTTTCTGTATTTATTTTGTCCTCTGAAGATTATTTGTGAATTGCATTAACCGGAGTCATTATTTGTGTAACTTATGGTATAATAATCGATTATCGATCGTTTTGCGTATTCTTTGTTCATAGCGGATTATCCGGGGAATTCGTTATCCGGCGTTGCCAGGCCACCCTATTCCACGGATAATCGGGAGTTTACTGTATATATATATCCATTTTATAGTCCATTACGTTTGGTGAATCTTATTAATCACTTAAACAATAGTTTATGACTATCCGAACTTTGAATTTAGTAAATTTGTTAAAACTTATAACTTAAAACAGTAAGTTTTAACAAATTTACTAAATTCAAAGTTCGGATAGTCATAAACTATTGTTTAAGTGATTAATCATTTTACCTTATGTGATTGATAAGGTGAATTTACCTTATCACATGAGGTAAAATTATTGCACTTAGTGGTGGAAAAAATTATTTACAAGTAATAATAATAACTTCATAAAGTCAGTGCAACGGAAAAATAATGGACAACGTGAAATATGACACACACACACACACACACACACACACACACACATATATATATATATATATATATATATATATATATATATACAAATAATGATAGGTATATTCCAGTAGATTCTAATCATTGTAAATTCCATAAATTAGCAGCTTTTGAACACTAAAAATAATCTAGAAATAAATGATCTTAAACCAGTGAAAAATGTTAAATACAAAAAATCTGTTAGTTTTGAAAGTTTGTATATTAATAAACATGACAAAAATATTCATTAAATTGTGATAAAGGTCCTATTCCAAACTCTCAGTTATATTCATTAATCAGGAGATAGTTATAGCCTAATTTTGTAAAACATATATTTGTATATTAATAAAATTGAAAAATGTGTAACGGTAACTCAGCACCACGGAAGTTGAGATACTGAGCCTAGCTGTGGAGGGGGAATTTACTGCAATGTGATTGGTCTGACAATGTAAAGGGGGCACAATGAAGTAGTTACTAGTGTATATACTTGATGAAAATGTTTTAAATGCAGTTTGTTTTGTGAATTACTTCTGAAGATAATTGCAGTGCAATCAAAATGTAAATAAGGTTATTAATCACTTAAACAATAGTTTGTGACTACTGAACTTTAATTAAAGTTTGGATAGTCATAAACTATTGTTTAAATGATTAATAAGATTCGCCGAACGTAATGGACTACAAAATTCAAGAAGTAAATAAGGTGTTGAATAAATGAAAAAGGTACTTGTAGTATAAACAATTTATTTATTTAAAATAAAAATTACGCTACAATTGATTTATGTAGTTATAACTGTGACTTCTTGGTCAAAAGAGTAAAACAGATTCCAAAAATTAAATTTACAAGTTAAATTATTATTAGGGAATACTAAAGTTTCTTAAGATGTGTAAAAAGAAGAACATAGCTCCTAAATTTATTGAAGGAATATATATAAAATGAAAAATTCTAGAAGGGATATAATTTTACACTTTGCAAAGTTGAAATGGTAAAGTTTAGAAATTTAGTTTGGAATTACACAATTTACATTTACCAAGTTAGCAAACAAAACTGAAGAGAATTAGGATATGTTTTGTAAAAGAGTTAATGTAGTTAAAAAATATAAATATTTGAGAAAAGTTGAAAAATTGGAAAGTAAATTAAGCAGCTTGATAAGCAATATAAAAACTACCAAGTTTTAGAATGAAACAAATATAAAATTTACCCTTTCAGAAATGGAAATATTCAGTAAAGGTTTAAAATATTCTTTTCGTAATAATAATAGGCCAGGTTTTGAGGAGCTAATAGGATAAATTGAGAGTGAAGTAACATGTTTAAATGAAACAGATAAAAATTATTATGTCTAAAATTCGCAAACATTTTTTGTTGAATAAAAATGCAGTTGTTATGTGAGTCAATATCATTTATTAAAAATTTGTCACAGTTTCAATAACTACATTGTTATCCTTACTTAGGCCTCTTGAAATATATACACATGTTGACGTTCCAATTACTTAAAATTACAATTTCTTAATAAAGTAAATCCAACACATTACACAACTAATTTAAAATTGTTAAAATACATTGCCAAATTTTTAATAAATGACACTTGACTCACGTAACAAACACATCTTTATTCAGCAGATAAAAGTTACATCAGGAAAGCTTGTAAAATAAAAATTGTTGAACGTTTAAAATTAAAGAAAATTGTAGCCAGAAATAACCAAGATTTAAAAGCAAAAAAAGTTTAAGAACTCAAAATTTGAATGGTTTAAAAGCAGAAAGGGGAAATACAATCGTAAATTTTGAATAAAGATTTTTATGGTAATAGAGTTAATAGTTTGTTAAAGAAGATATGTTTATAAAATGAAAAAATAATCCACTAAACAAATTCATGAAAGAAACAGCAAATATTAAAAGTTGTAATTTAGTTATTCCTAAAAATTAAATTTATAAATTTAATGTTTCGAATGCAGTTCTAGGCAGTTATAGGTAGGTTGTATTGCTTTCCAGAGAGACATAAAGAAGATAATTTGGTGAGACGGACTATCGTCGTTTGACTCACCAACTTATATCTTGTCAAAATGGTTAAGTAAAGTTTTTAAAATTTTTTAATTTAATAGAGAATTCAGCTCAATAAAAAGAAATACAGGCAGGTTTATAGATAAATTAAAAGATATTTATTTAACAGAGGACAACATTTTTGTACTCGTTAAGGTTTGTTTACCATTTACAAGCATACCTGTTGCTGAAATATTAATTTACAATCAAGAATTTTGTAGTCCATTACCTTTGGTAAAAATTAATTAATCACTTTTACATTAGTTTATGAATATCTGAACTTCAATTTTGTAAATTTGTAAAAACTTACTGAGACAGATCGTTTTCGATTGCTTCATGGCGATCTTCATCAGTGCCTTCTGCTTGGAGTTGTTAGGTTAAGAGGTGACGGCTATAAAGGCAGGTTTGATAGTAACAAAGAGTATATGTGATTTGTATTAGATTTGTTTGTTTAATATGTTTGTATTTGGTGTTTTTTTGGGTTTGTAAATTTCATATTGTTCTAGTGTGTTATGATGTGGTCCTTTTTTGTTGATGTGCAAGGTTTCTAGGTTATGGTAAATGTCTGTGTATTTGTGTCCTGTTTCTTTTATGTGATTGTAAAATGCTGGGTTTGTGTTCTGTTTGTGTTCCTCAACTCTTTGTTTGAACAAATCCAATGTAAATCATAGATACTCTTTGTTACTATCGAAACCCAGAACAAACAAAGATAAACTACAAGCACCAGGCTTGTAATGAACAAAATGAACTGCGACAAATGTAACAAATTCTACATTGGACAAACAGGTCGCAGCTTTAAACACAGAGTAGAGGAACACAAACAGAACACTAACTCAACATTTTACAATCACATAAAAGAAACAGGACACAATTACACAGACATTCACCATAACCTAGAAATCCTACACAACAACACAAAAGGAGCACATCTCAACACACTAGAACAATATGAAATTTACAGACACACAAAAACACAAAGTACAAACATACTAAACGAACAAACACGACACAAATCACACATACTCTTTGATACCATCGAAAACCTGCCTTTAAAACCGTCACCACTTTAACTAACAACTCCAAGCAGAAGACAGTGATGAAGATCGCAATGGAGTGATCAAGAGTGTTCTGTCTTTGTGAGTTTTAACAAAATTAAAGTTCAGATAGTCATAAACTTATGTAAAAGTCATTAATTAATTTATAATATTTATTGTTTGATAAAATCAATGAAAACTGTATAAGCTACTTCGTTTGTAAAATTGTTTGTAAGAAAACTATAAGTAATTATTCCATTACTGAGTAAATACTTCAGAACTTACTTGCTGATGCATTTCGAAAC
Source organism: Prosapia bicincta (assembly GCA_036971475.1). Taxonomy (NCBI): domain Eukaryota; kingdom Metazoa; phylum Arthropoda; class Insecta; order Hemiptera; family Cercopidae; genus Prosapia; species Prosapia bicincta. The sequence continues at coordinate 151,015,135 of JBAIZL010000001.1, read as the reverse complement.
AAACATTTCATTTACGAAGATAACGCAAAGTAGACGGTTAGATTCGTAAATGAAACAATTGTTTTGAAATGCTTCAGCAAGTAAGTTCCAAAGTATTCACTCTTTTAACGAGTAGACGGTTAGCTTTGTAAATGAAACAATTGTTTTGAAATGCTTCAGAGAGTAAGTTTCAAAGTATTCACTCATTTATATGAGTAGACGGTTAGCTTTGTAAGTGAAACAATTGTTTTGAAATGCTTCAGAGAGTAAGTTCCAAAGTATTCACTTAGTTATGCAATAGTTACTTACAGTTTAATCAGTAGATTCAAAATGATTACAACGAGCAACTTTTGTAAAATTGTTGTAAACTAAATATGAACTAGATGAAATACAACACATTGTAGTAAAGATAAACGATACTCACATGAACGTTCATCTGAACTGTATTCAGCTTTGAACCCTCTATGCAAGGAATGAGCTACTGAGTAGTAATAAATTACCATTTGATTAGTAACAGATTGAAAGACATCACCTTTTTTAATAGTACTTGCGTTCAATGTTAAGAAAAATTCTTGGTAAACCTAAAAAATAAATAAATAACTATCTGAAATTTTTTTTTGTCAAAAAAATGGGAAAAATAAGCTGGTGTAGCTGGTTTACAACCTCCTTTTCCTCACAAAAAAATATTGCTCTGTCTTTTTGATGTGCTTAAATTATTCTTCTTTAAAAATTAAAAGAAATATATTTAAATCATGTTGTCAACCTCATTGTTTAGCATATTATGTTTAGTTGTGTTTCCTAAAAACTTTATTTTGGTTTGAGTTAAATGTAGAGAGACTAATGATAGCACTTAGTCGGAAATGACACTCAAGTAACATAAGAGGGTCACTCTGTTTTCAATGGTGAGCATGAAGAATCATACACTTTCATAAGCCAAGTAGGCAAAAAAATACATAAATTTCTGCACATGCGATATCCATAAGAAACCTTAAACAAACCAATTTGGGATTGCCAATGGTTTGTTTTTACAAAGAAAGTTGTAGATAGATGTATGAATCTCGACATCTATAACATCTAAACAGAAACTGAACTCTACAATGAACCAAGTACAAGGTGATCCAAAACTAAAGTTTTATTTAACAACATTTAGACTCATGGCAAAATAATTGTGCATTAACTTTTGAAGTCTGTATGAATTAATTGCAAATGCAAAGATTAAAGGTGTGTGTGTGTGTGTGTGTGTGAGTGTGTGTGTGTGTGTGTGTGTGTGTGTGTGTGTGTGTGTGAGTGTGAGTGTGAGTGTGTGTGTGTGTGTGTTCACTACTGTCATGTTAAGAAAAAACCCTATAAATAGACTGTCATCAAAAGCAGTTGATAAACAGTTTCTCTTCATTAACCAGGGTCAACTACAGTTGAGACCAGGGCTGATTCCAGTGGACCTACGTCAACTATTGAGCCAACATTTGACGCAAACACCAATTGTATTAACGGTTTCTATTTGCTTGTCAATGTATTGTATCGACTTGGTTCTTGCTCTTGGTCTATATAGACACAGGTCACCTATGTTGGACACGTGGTCTCAGTGTGGCATATTTTTTGGTCTTAATTTTGTCATGAGCGTAATTGACTGCAGTGATCAGATGATCTCATGCTGTTCCACACCAAGGAAGTCATTAAGATGGTACATAGAAATATTCTTTTATTTGATAGATGCTTCACTGAGGAATAGTGCACTACTAGATCAACATAGCTACTTCCAAATATTTAGAGTTTGAAATGTCATTATTAGACAGTTTCTTGGCTTACAAATGACAACACACTGCCCCATACTTCAAGTACCTAAACAACAACATTTTTAAAGGTGTTGTTGAATTTACCTAAAACTCATATTATAATGTTTTATTGATAATTATTTTAGACACGTCAAATATAGTTAACGTTGGACTGGTAACAACATACTACTGTTATGCACAGTGTTTTATGCTATACATAATTTATTTTCAAAAATTTCTGATAATTGTGATTAAATTCTAAATTACTGATTATAACTGTATAAAATAACTGTGGCGTAGTGTTTAACTTAAATAAATGAAACCTCTATTCCACAAATGACGTTTACTTTTATTTAAAACCTTATGTACATTTCAATTGCATAGCAATCATCCTCAGAGGTAATTTACAATAAAAATACATTGAAGCAACATTTTTCATCAAATATATACACTGGTAACTACTTCACAACTGTAAAAATGTAAAGGGGCATGGCGAAATAGTACAGGTGTATATATTTGGTGAATAATTTTGCTTTAATGTATTTTTATTGTAAATTACCTCTGAGGATGATTGCTATGCAATTGAAATGTACATAAGGTTTTAAATAAAAGAAAAAGTAATTTGTGGTATAGAGGTTTCATTTATTTAAATTAACCATACGATTATATTATAATTTTATCATTAAATTTAAAAAAAAAACAATAAAAGTTGGCCTGACAGTATGTTCAATTCATTATGCTTGGTCTTGTGTTAAAATTGACGCTATCAGGTTGGTCCTCTAGAAAATCCACCATGTGAACTATAGGTGATGGTCGTTACAGTGTTATTATTAATATATCTTTTTACTAATATATAATATATAATATATAATATATATATATATATATATATATATATATATATATATATATATATATATATATATATATATATATATATCACCTGAGGATACACAAATATAAGAATTATTTATTAATATTTTTTATTCAAAGCTGTTTTGTCAAACAGTTCAAACATCCTCAGGAATAGTATATATATATATATATATATATATATATATATATATATATATATATATATATATATATATATATATACTATTCCTGAGGATGTTTGAACTGTTTGACAAAACAGCTTTGAATAAAAAATATTAATAAATAATTCTTATATTTGTGTATCCTCAGGTGATATATATATATATATATATATATATATATATATATATATATATATATATATATATATTATATATTATATATTATATATTATTATAATATATGTATAGATATATATATAGATTTTTTGGACTAGGAGACTGACAGACTTACCTTGGTAAGAGTCCACTCTGTAGTTTTGAAATAGAAACACATAAAAGCACTTAAACAATGATATATTTCAACCACACAGTGGTCTTTGTCAATCGAAGAGAAAACACAAAAAGAAATATGAGAGAATGAAATAAAATAATTGTCATTCTCTCATATTTCTTTTTTTGTTTTCTCTTCGATTGACAAAGACCACTTTGTGGTTGAAATATATCATTGTTTAAGTGCTTTTATGTGATTCTATTTCAAGACTACAGAGTGGACTCTTACCAAGGTAAGTCTGTCAGTCTCCTAGTCCAAAAAATCTAAATAATCTTTACCAACCAAAACTAACCTAAATATATATATATATATATATATATATATATATATATATATACACACACACACACACACAATAGATACTACATACCTTTCAGGTTGAAAATATACATTGTAGCTATGTAACCTTTATAATGATGTATGACCTAAGTCTTACAATTTTTTATTTAAAATTTTAAGTATAAAAGTTTTTAAACATTAATATTTTCAATCAATTGTTTTTCACCTGACAGCTTTCATTCACTTTCAAATTCCATTATATCATACTAATTTTACTTATTAACAGTTATATCTAAACTTTTCTGTTCTGTGGAGACTTTTCTGTGCTGGAAGTAAGTTCTATACTTATTTTCCATTAGTTAGTGACCATTTATATTTGTTTGGGGCTAAGCATGCAAGAATAAAAGGAGAACTCACAGTGGCACGACAAAAGTTATATACATATGCACAAAGTTTAACATTTTCTTCAGCATACGAGGCATAACCAGAAACTAAGTGTGCTGAGGCTCTCATGGCAGGAGTGATATTATTTTTGACAAGTTGGGTACCCTTCCATGTACCCTGACTTCTCCTCTCAGCAACAAGACCTGTTTGAGATCAGTTTGCTGAGAAAGCTTTTTGTGAAAAATGGCAATCCAATCTCACTCCAACTGTGAAATATACATTGTCATTTTTTATCTTGCTTGAAAAGGAAAACCTGCAGTTGAGGCGTGTAACGTGCAACCTAAATTTCAACTTCAGTTTCAATGGAGTGGAGAAATTTATTTCCATGGAGTTTGCAGCGCCTCAAAAACATTTGCCTAGCCTCCACTTGATTCTATTTTTTGGTCTGTCAGCTGTTTTGGGACCTACCTCATGGACAGTTGTCGATATCCAAGGGTTTCTGTGATGGCTTCATAAAGTATAGATATAGAGATTTGAAGAAAAATCCCAGCAAGCTCATCCACAGTCAATTTGAGATTGTCACAGAGTTCATTTTTTATTTTGTCCTCAGTTTTTCAGAATTGAAGGCTCTGCTCTTCTGATCATCATATTCAGGTGTACAACGGCTTTTAAATTCGCGATACCACTTGTAAATTCATAGCTTATCACTTTATACAGTTTTCACCTAATTATAAACCTCACCCAGATTTTTTTCTTTCCAAACCATATAACCTCTGGTGCTGCGTATTTTGCACTTTGCTGGAGATTGGATTGACAATTTTCACAAAACGAGTCGTCATGTCGAAATTTCTCAATATACGTATCTTGAACCAGTCTTGTTCTGAAAGGAAGAAGTAAAGCTACACAGAAGTGTAGCCAACACGTTGAAAATAAAATCCTCCAGTTGAGAGAGGTATTAGAAAGAATACCTACTTTCCTGATATGCCTCGTATGTTTTGAAAATATTAACATATGTTTTATATCTATAACAAATACTGCTTCATTCTTCTAGTTCTTGTCTGATTTAAAAAATTCAGTTTTTTCTAACATCATATTTTAACAAAATATCATGAAACAGATGAAGAAAATATCAAACTGTTTCAAGAAGTTTAAATATTTTCACTTATTACACTTTTGCTATTACTTGCAATCAGACTTTTTGTTAACTAAAGGTTGTTAAATTGTTAACTTACATTTGAAGGCAACGTTTTCGTCTTACGTCTTCTTCAGCCTAGAAGTTTTAAGGCGAAAACGTTTCCTCCAAGTGTAAGTTGACAATTTAACAACCTCTATTTAACAAAAAGTCTGGTCGCAAGTAATAGCAAAAGTGTAATAAGTGATTAACAACCAACTCGTCATGAACAGCAACAAGATTTCGATGTTTAAAGTCTTGACTAAGCTAAGCTGTAAGGGTTATCAGAGTAATTAGAATTCTTAGAATGTTCCTTCAGCTGCTCACTAAGACACAAAAAAGGAAAACGTAGCCTAGAAGGATTCCAATATGATCACCTGGTAGTGTTTGTTTCAGGTAAACTAAAATCCCTCTTCAATTGTACAGCTTTGCACACATAACAAACGAAAGCAATTATAATACAAATTTGTTAATGTAGCTACTTTGGTTACTTATACCAAATATTCCCTTTTAGAATTTATAAATAAAAATGAAATAATTATATGTATGGTGACATACTGTTATACTATCAACTTACAGATATACGAGTAGAAGGGTCAACATCAAAGTCCAAAAATTTAATTTTTATGCTATGGCCCGGTTCTACATTGAGCCTAAATGAACAGAAAAGAGAAGTCTGTTGTCTAGGGTAACCAGGACTTTCAATAAAACCTGAGGGTGTCTCGTACATATAATGACAGTTACCTGTAAACAAACCAGTTTTAAACATTACAGAATAAATACATCACTAATATAGTTAGAATAAAAGATATTCCTTTGGTACACAGAAATGATAATTTTAATCATTCATTTTAAAATTTCTAGTCAACAGCCTAGGTTTAACAAAAATCATCGATTTAATACATGCACTATGTCAGTAAAAAGTGAAGAGATACAGCAAAAACATTATATCTGAGTTTGTAATTATTATAAACAAATAATTAGTAAATATTCTTTAGTGCACATAAAAATAGAATATCTGGTTTCTGAATAAAAGTTTCATCTGTTTTGGTTTAATAGTTATTGTAATATTTGTGATTAATTTTAATCACCAAGGTTTTTATTTGAAAATTATAAAAAAAAGTAATAGGTTTAGATACAGGCACAATGATTAGTTCATACGAGGCCACACTAAGCAAATTTCGGTAATGTTGCTGCCCTTTATTTTACCTTGAAGTGCCAATAGTGCTAATTTGAAATCCATAAAATTTATTAGCTTGAATTTACAAGTTCAACAACTTTCTATTCTGAAGCTATTACACCAAAATCATTGCTTAACACCTCATTTTTGCTGGAGTTCTAAATACAATTGCTGGTTGTAGTTAATTTTATTGGAAACTGCAACAAGAAACGTCTTTTAGAAATGTAATTAGCAAAAAATTCGGTTTTCTGGTACAATCAACATTCAACGTCAACAATCAACAACAATCAAGAATCAACATTCATACGATCACAATATGCAACTTACATTACCATTATCATGATGTTTTTCTAACTACATTGCTCAGATCCTTTTTACTTCAGATTTAGTCTAACCTAGTCTTCACAGAACTCTGAACCTTCCTTTCAAATTCAGTTACGTGCTTGTTTCTTTTCAGCTAAGCTCCCTTTGTGCTTTTTTCTTTTCAGCTAAGCTCCCTTTGTGCTTTCGTGCTTGTTTCTTTTCAGCTAAGCTCCCTTTGTGCTTTTGTGCTTGTTTCTTTTCAGCTAAGCTCCCTTTGTGCTTTCGTGCTTGTTTCTTTTCAGCTAAGCTCCCTTTGTGCTTTCGTGCTTGTTTCTTTTCAGCTAAGCTCCCTTTATGCTTTCGTGCTTGTTTCTTTTCAGCTAAGCTCCCTTTATGCTTTCGTGCTTGTTTCTTTTCAGCTAAGCTCCCTTTGTGCTTTCTTTTTTTCTGTTTTCTTCTTCAAGGTTTTTTAAATTTTAATTTAAATTGTCTTATTGTTATCTCTCACATCTTGGATTCAGATTATTATTTTAATCATGATTTTCTCGACTCACTAATTTTGTCTCTGTTTTTCATTTCTTATTCATCCCATTACGCTTTTTTAAAATTTCTTCAAGAGTTTTTTTTATTCTTGGTTCATGTGTTCCATTTTTCACATTCTCTTGTCTCTTTGCTCTTTTGTTGGAAATATGAATTCTTTAAAATATATTTACTATTTATTTAGTTTATATTGTTGATTCCATCTTCGTGTGAGCTACTAGTAATCACTTACACTTTTAAATGTTTTAAACTTGCCTATAGTAGCACTTACTTTGCTTGTTGAGTACTCAACAAGCAAAGTAAGTGCTACCATAGGCAAGTTTAAAACATTTAAAAGTGTAAGGTATTTTATTTTATATTCGTTGGACCTATAGTAAACAAATATTTTTAAAAAAGGAAGCCTTGGAAATTCATAAATATAAACCAACATAAATTCTGCAAAGTAACCATTTATATATATTCATAATAAACAAATAAAATAATAAATAATCTTTAATTCTCCTATATTTAAAACTTGTTAAAAACCTTAGTGTATTTTCCACCATTAGATTACAAAATAATGAGACTTATTGAGTGTTAATGTTTTGGTACACAATTCTACAAATTTATGCTTTTTTACATTACATAAATTTTTAGCAGCCTTCAAGGTGGTTACCAGTTTACTATTGTATAAGTGTAAATTCTACTGAAATTGTAAGAAAATGCAATTTTGAAATATTTGTACGTAAAGTAACAAACTCTGTTTGCATAATACCTTCAATCATCAAAGGTTGCTATGTAGTCAGAAAACTTAATTTTTACTTAATTTTAACCAGTATTGAAAAATTATTGAAAAAAATTCTGCTAATGTAGTACTCATTAAATATAAATTAGCTTTACATACTTACTTCTTTCTGCTTCTACCTTTAGCAAAAATTTTTTGTTTGAGTTCCAGATAGGTTCTGACACAGTCCCAGATATGAATCTGATTACAATTGCTGAAGAATTAAAAGTAATAGATGAATTGGCTTCATTATTCTCATTTAATGTCCCACAGAAGACTTTTTTTAAACCTAAAACAAACAGTATATATTAAACCAGAAGATTTCTAATTTTTATTTCAAACTACAAAAGTCTGAAAATCATAAAACTTTATCAAGGGAGAAAAAAAGCAAAGGATCATTTCCAAAGCTTGTTGGAGAAAGGCATTCCTTCCAACTTGAGGGTGTTACAACTTCAGTATTCTGCTTGTATTTTAATACAACTTGCTCAAGGCAGTATAAGTACATTTGGATAATGGGAGTAAGTGCAACTTTACCAATGACCAAGCTTCACAGCCCTTAGAGAGTCTTTGTGTTGTTATATCAATTTTTATTTTCAATCTGAATCAGTAGTTCCAATTATTTCCACTCTAGTCTTTGTTCATCTAAACATTTTTTAAATTAGCGCTGTGATCACTCCTCTACATGACATGTTACCAAAGCTAAACTCTTTTTTTTCAAGTCTCCCATATTACTTTCTCTTCTACAAAGAGTTCTCAAATAGTGCATGCATTTTTTTCTTTCTCATTTCTTTTGTGCAATTTTTTCATTTCAACTTCCTTATTTTTGTTAAGTTCTCGTTAACCAAAATTATTAAATAACCATTTTCCATGAGTTACTTTGGTATACTTATAAAACTTTATTATTTTATATTTGTACATGTGGTCAGTAGCATTCCATTTTAAAGACAACATTTTATTTTAAATTCGAACTAGTTCAAGCAAGATCTTCATTCTTTCCCCTGATGAGTAAGAAAAGCATTTTCCAGCTTATGCTCTTCAAAGAGCAAAGCTACAAACATAAACAAGTTTGTTACTATTTTCAAATTGTAATTAGCTTTTAGGAGGGTACGCCCTTTAATTTGATTTAATCATATTTGTTATTGTTTTAAGTAGATCTCACACTATCTTAATCAAAATGATTTATCCTCTGGTAAATTGGTTATTTTTCTTTGATTTTTTAAAATTTGTTTTTAAACAGATGTTTATTATTTCAATAATGGAAAGAGAAGTACCAAGTTATATTGCCTTCCAAAACATTTCATTTAGCCTTAATGCAAAAATATATATGCAAACTAATAAAAAATATAAAATTTTATCTGAAAAATATTAGTATAACCTGTATGCAATGATTACAAATCACACTAAAATTGTAAACTGTATTTACAAAAAATTCATATATATTTTAACAATGATATACCACGTGGTAAAAATGTTTGAACTGGCTAAGAGAATTATCTTTGACTTAAAAAATGTAAATAAATAAAAGATATTAAGCGCAAATAATTAAATATATTCAGAAAAACTGTTCAGAGTCTGGTTTTTGCGATTTTATAAAGAATTAATTGAATAGACTCTTTGGCGTTACGCAATTTGTGGTTTTGCAACAACTAATTAATGTAAAAATATTGTCGTTGGCTGTATGTCTAAATTCCTCACAAGACACTCTCCACAAGAAGTATGTCATACGAAAAAAACCCTAAACATACCGCAAACAAGAAGTGTGTGTAAATTCCAGTTCCTCATGAAAGCTTTCCCGCAAGTGAAAGTACACACTGTATACACTGTTTGGCGACGGTAGCACTCTGTGGTGTTAAATCTAGGAAGCGTTCAGAGGTGTACGAAAAATAGTCATATGCAAAATAATGACGTTGTGGGGTTGTCTTCAAAAATTAAATTAAACATGTTTCCTGATAATAAGGCATATAAATAAACTAGTTTCAGCTGTTAAAACCATGAGTGGCGTTGTGGGGATTCCCCACAATGACCTCGTTTTGCAGACAAAACTTTCGACAAGTATCCTCTTACAAACATACACACACACATACACACACACACACACACACACGTATAAAAGTATATATTTATATACACCCATTTAATTTACCTCATAAAACTTTAATAACAGCGTCTATAAGGAACCAATAGTATTTTACCTGTTGGTTGATTTGTAAAGAAATCCATTTGTTCAATTTTAAGAAAATCTTGACTATCAGAGCAATTTTGTGTACTCTTTCCAACATCCAATTGTTTAAAGGTCAAAATAAGACGATCACTATGATGAGACTTTAAGTGCCAAGTGCAGTTAGAGTTAGCTGGATATCCTTTAGGATAATTTGGTGATTCGATTAGTTCAAACATGTAGTCTATAAAATAAGTCCCACCACATGTTGCTAAAAACAAAATAAAATAAGCAGAAATCATTCACTAGGAAAAAATTGTGTCCAAAGAGATTCTTAATTTTTACATAGGCATTCACGTACTAAAAAAGAATATTTCTTTGTATTTCTAAACCATCATAGATATATCTAATTCCTTTCTAAAGTAACACCAGATCAACAACAGTCACCCATTTTAAGTAGAGTTACAAACAACACATAACCCACACATAAACAGAGGCTGCACAATCATGATGAGCATGAGCTTGTGTATATATTTTTAGGCAGGACTTAATGAAAGTACAATACAAGGTCTATTCAAAAAATACGTGGACTGTTTGAATTTCGCGGCTCAAGTTAGTTTCAGGAGAATACGCTTGGTGCAGCTAGGTTCGTATAAATCAGCTGATTAAAACGTGGTATTTCAGTCGCAGATATCTTCATTTGTTGATGAGTTACACACAGTTTAGTAAAGAGTGTTTTTTTTGTTTGTAGGATTGTAAAATAAACAGCCTGAAGGAGCAACGAATTGCTGTGAAATTTTGTGTAAAACTAGGGAAATCTGCAACAGAAACATTTGCCATGCTTAACACGTCCTACGGCGATGTTGCCATGAAGCGTACTGCATGTTTCAAGTGGCATGAACATTTCAAGGGTGGCTGATAGTCGATGAGCGTCCTGGACGTTCTTCAACGTCAACTGACGAGCCACACGTTGACAAAATCAACACCCTGGTGTGCGAAAATCGACGTCTGACCATTAGGGAGCTTTCCGAAGAGTGTGGGATACCAGTTCAATCTTGTTACGAGATTTTGATCAAAAAATTGAAGATGCACCGCGTCACTGTGAAATTTGTGCCACACTTGATAACCAAAAAGCCAATCGCGTCCGGGTTCGTCGAGAACTGCTTGATCGCTCAAATGAAGATGAGAACTTTTTGTCAAGAATTATAAACAAAAAGGTGCACCGTGATGAATCATGGGTGTATGGTTACGACATTGAAACGAATTTCCAATCATCCCCAAGGGGTGAGTCAAACGTCCCCAAGACCCAAAAAAGTTCGCCAAGTTCGATCGAATGTCAAGGTGATGCTGACAGTTTTTTTTTTATGCTAAGGGTGTTTTTCACTACGAGTACCTCCCTGAAGGCTCTACAGTCAACCAGATTACCTACATTGAAGTACTGAAGTGTCTGAGGGACGCTGTCTGACGCAAAAGGCCAGAACTGCGGAGAAGTGATAACTGGTTTTCCAACTCGTGAGTTTTTGGCCAAACACTCGATCACTGTTCTTTCACACCCCCCTACTCACCTGACCTTGCTCCTTGTGACTTTTTCTTATTCCCAAAACTCAAAAAAAAACCCTCAAAGGAAGAAGATTTGAAATGATTTCGGAGATTAAGGCAAATGCGACGAAGGAGCTCAAAGCCATAACAAAAGAAGCATACCAGGACTGTTTTAACAAGTGGAAACACCGTTAGGATAAGTGTGTGCGTTGGGGAGAAGAGTACTTTGAAGGAGACCCAGACGTGTAACTTCCAAATAAAGTACATTTATTTTATGACCTCATTCCGCGTATTTTTTTAACAGACCTCGTACTGTTCACACAGAAGTACAAAATAGATTTTTGTTATTCTAGAATTGCAGTAACACACCTTAATATTGACAATGTTAGTCTTTAGGCCATAAGATTATTAATGACTTTAATGACAACAAATTAATGTAGAATTGTTGATTCATTAGATAATTATTCTTGAATTGCTTAAACAAGCGTTTTTTAATTCTAAACAATATCATACCCGTGAAAAAATGGTAAATCACTGTAGCATATGTTTACCAGTTACTGATCAATGTGAACGCGAATAAATCAGAACTTTATCTGCAAAGGATACGTAAATGAATGGGTTTGTTAGTACAGTTTGTAGGCTGAGCTCAGCTCCTGGTAAGGAACATTATTTGTATGTTGTGCTCTGCTTGTTGAAGCTATTTTCCTGATCATTTTTGATTGCACACAATCTTTTCCTTTGTGTGACTTAATTACATAGGCAGCATAATTAATCTGTTATTGCTTGTATTTGTGCAACAGGTTTAATGTTTTATTTGAGTGAGATATGGGTGAACCATATCAATTCTGAGTGACAAAAAAAATTGATTGTTTTGCCGATAACAAGATTGATTTTGGTCATTTTCTGGTTGTAAATGTTTTTCTGAGTATACCCTTTTATAGATAGGCATTAAAACATTACAAATAGTGTTCACCCCACACATTGCAATTTAACCTGTGGCATCAGCATAGGCGTAGTTTTCAACTTCAATACTTTTGTTTTATAAATGGATATTACAAACAAGTTGGCAAAATTATTGAATATTTTTTTGCGTTATAGCATCTGTAGCATGTTTGACTATAGCAAGGAACGTATTAATCCATCTTATTGTAGAAAAGGTTTGAAAAAGAAAACAAATGTTGTGTATAACAACTTGAAGCAACTGTGGCATAAATGTTTATATTAATTAAAACAACCTCTTACCACAAATTCAACAATTTTATTTTAACCTTTTGTACATTTCGATCACAAAGTAATCATCTTCAGAGGTATTTTACAAATAATTAACTTACAGCTAAACTTATGCGTTAGGTTTAGCTGTTAGTTATTCCTAAAAATGTAACGGTAACTTCTTCTGTTGGACCAGACCTAGTTATTACTCGTAACATGATTGGTCGGATAGTGTAGGGGGCGTGGCCAAGGAGCTTCCGTTGCTTATAAATACACATAGGTTTAGCTGTAAATTAGTTATTTGTAAAATACCTCTGAAGATGATTACTTTGTGATCGAAATGTACATAAGGTTAAAATAAAATTGTTAAATTATGTGGTAAGAGGTTGTTTTAATTAATATAAATGTTGTGTAGTTACTGAGACAGGAACTAATTTAAATGAATAAACGTACTGACAAAAGTGTGGGTAAAAATCAAATTACTAAAATAAATTTAATATTTATATTTTACACACATTTATATGGCCAATTATTTACAATATGTGGTGCAGAAGAGTCAGAGAACTCAGTGGGCTTATCGCTATACTGGTCGGCAAAAGTCGTACGAACTACACAGGTCCTCATCATAACAGCCGATGATTGATAAGGTTAAATGTTTTGCATTCTAACGCGAATTGTTCCTATTTTTCTGATCTGTGGCCACCCTGTAAGTTATACTATATTTTATAATACTACAATACATGTTACAATATTAAAAATTATTCAGTAAGGATAAATTAAAATTTAAAAAATATACATAATAGGACCTAAACTTTACAAACACATAAGATAAATAGTAAAGTAACTAGTTTCACACGTGATACAACTCCTCATTGCTTTCAGGAGATACAAGAATGAAGACCATTAACCCAATTTGTCCTATGGACAAAAGAAGTTCGTCTCGGCACATTAATGGTTGAGGTCACATTAAGTTTTTTGTCATCATTTCATTCAAATGAACAATAATAGTCAGAACGTAGAATCTAACACAACATACAAACTGTAAGTAACTTTTAATTTGTTTTTACTAATTATGACTACAAATAATGATAAACTAACAAATACAAAATTACTAACAAAAGTAACAAATAATAAACCAATGAAAGTAAATAATAATGAATAAATAATTGGTCCTATATAAAATATATAACGTTTAGTGCTTTATATTTTTGTAGCAAATTACAACTCAATTGAAGCTCAGTAATCTTTTCATAGCATTTAGCAATACATTAATGATATAACAGTCTAGTTTTTTTAGTTCAACCTTTTATTTAGTTTTAGTACTTACTAAATCAACGAAGTAGGAAAATTTTTATTTATGAACTAGTTAAGATTGACAACGGTAAAACGCAAAATAGTTAAATCAAAATCTCACAAAACATTAGTTTTTAATAAAGAGACACGCTAGTTAACAACAGACTAGTTTCGGCAACGACGTCTCACCTTCCTCAGTGCTTGGATACTACTAAATAACTAAACAGTTAAGATTGAGAACACTTGTCTTACCCACTTCAACATCAGCGGTGAATGGTAAAGGTGAATTTAGATCTGAGAAGTACTTTACTAACAACACATTGCCTTCCGTCACTTGTGAAGATTTTGAATTCTGTTCAAGACACAAGTGCTGTAAAACATGACTTCCATCTGTGAGACCGTCTCTTAGTTCCAAGTACTCTACTTCACATCTAACAACATAAAAATGAAAACATTTGTGGATGTCTCTTTTTCTCAGTAAGGACAAGATATCTTCATTTCTAATTAGTACATATCCATCATTCTTGCAAATTTTTAGTTTCTAAAATTATTATTTGAAAATCACAGCTATGCCCCTGATTTTTTAAAGGGGAAATGTTGATCTACACATATATAAATTACTAGCAAATTTATTAATTAAAAATTTGAATGAAGTTCAGAAACCAAAGTTGTCCTATATATATATATATATATATATATATATATATATATATATATATATATATATATATATATATATATATATATATATATATATATATATATATATATATATACTATATATATATACTATATATATATATAATATATATACTATATACTATATATACTATATATATATATATATATATATATATATATATATATATATATACTATAATATATATACTATATATATATATTAGTAGTTATGCAACACTGTTTTCTTGTATACACTTATCACTTTCACTTATGTACTTACACAAGAATCTTACTTGGTATTTATGCGAGCTAACTTTCAATGGCTGGTCGTGCCGAAGAAACTTACCATACTCATATCCATTCAATCAACGTGTACCTCAATTTTACACCTAGTATTGAATTTTTGTTGTACTTTTTTCAGTTTTGTTGTGCATTGCAAATGATTTCATTCCATGAACTACCCATTTGTTTATAGAGCGATATGTGAGATCCAATTCTTATCATTAGTAACTATGTGATTAAACAGTTCATTACCTTCAGTGTCATAGCAAGTGAGAAATGCCAATGCAACACTCATTCGTTTTGTTTTGGTTTCTTCACACAAAACTCTAGGAACCCACCTGGTACACAATTTTTTATAGCTTTCTTGACACTAACAGTTTCGTGCAACACTGTACCACAGTTATCTGTCTATGAATTCTGATGGGTCAAATGTTTTTTCCATTTAAAAATATGGATAATGCTACGAACCTTTCAGTTTGCGGCATTATCGATTCTGTTACACATTTTTAAGTGCACAGATAAACAGTAATTGATCGTAGTGGATCACAGCTGCTGCCAAACTAATACGAAAGAATGATTGGTCAGTGGATTAAGTGGCAAGCAAACACAAGAAAATGTGAGTTTTTTATTCCCGATAAACCAACGTATATGAAAATTCGTTAACCTCATGTCGGAAAAATACTTAACTAACATCGTGCATCTGAGAGACGTCATTATAAAACTAGCACGTAAATGATACAAAATATGGTTCAAAGATCTTTTAATAAAGTATTATACTAAAGCACATTATATTTAACTCATTTGTAACAAAAAAAGGCTTGAATACTGATTTTTTTATAAAAAAGTATAACATTTAAAAATTCTAAGGTAAAAAAGTAGTTTTTTATTAATTGAAATAAAAACATGTGAAATTATAATTTAACAACAAAATTCATAAGTATATCATATTTAATGATTTAAATAATCGTTTGACTAAAAAAATGTTTTATGTACAACTGAACATCTCTATTTTTCTTCTTCGCTGCTGTAATACTTCAAAAACAACTTCTTCTAGTTCATGTTCGAAATATTGTCACACAAATATTCACCTTTTTCACACCGGGTCTACCAGATTTTGGGCCAAGTAGATTGTTATCAACTACGTCCATTTTGTATATACATAAATGTTATTATATTATAACTTACCCCAAATAATAACGCAGATGTAAATGGAGAATACAATTGAAATGATAAAAAAATGTTACTCAACTAACATCATGCGTCTCACAGACCTATGTGTTACAAATATGTCACTGGAAAGGACAAATTACGGAACAAAAAAAACTACTTTGACAGCACAGAGAACTCCACTTGACCCAAAGGTAGTGGGAGCGGCAATACCTGATAACAGCTTGGAGGGGCGATGCAGATTTGTAATTTTTCGGATGTCTCACATATGCGCGAGGTCAGTTAAGGGTTAAAATAACATTTTCACGACAAAATACTGGTTTGTCAGGGCTCCCTGGGCCTGCTAAAGAAAACGTTTTGCCTAAAAGAGATTTTTAAAATCATGTTTTAAAATGACTGAAAAAATAAAAATTAAGATTTTAATTTATTAGTTCTCACTATACCGATAGTTGTCATGTAAATATTTTGTTTCAGACCACATAAAGTTTATATGTGAACATATAGGTTTTTTTAATTATATTTGTAAAATGGAAGATTCCAATGGTCCTGGATTTTTTAAAAGCATTAAATGAAAACTTTGAAAGTGCTTTGAGGATAATATAGTAATAGTGAAGACTTATTATTACATCATATAAAGGAGTTCAGTAAAAGGGAGCTAGACGAAGAGTAGTATCCTCTCTTCATGTTTCACAATCACTTGAAGAGCAAAAAAGGGTAATAAATCTCAGGAAACCAATCTCAGGCATCTCTTTTGAAGTAAGTCCTTAAAATAACTTTTATAGATTTAGATGGGCAAATAAATGAGAAAATCAAACAAAATGAAGGTTCTCTGTTACTTGTATTACAACATTATTAATTTTTTCTTCAAATTGTAGTTAACATTTAAATATATTGAGGTAGTAAACTTAGGAAAAGAAGAAAGAAATGTTCTGAGAAATTTTAGTTTTGAATAAGAATACAAAAAAGGTTGAGTAACTACTCTTACATTTTATAAACTGTGTTACTGTGATTAATTCATTAATTAGTAAAATTTAAAACATTGTTTTTTACTAGCTTGCTAATTGAGTAATAACTTTATTTTATTTAAAAAATTTCTTGAACAATCCTATGTTTAAGAATCCTATGTTTTTATTAAACATGGTTACTAAACCAAAGATGCTTTTAAAAAGTAATAGTAGTTTTACTACATTATGTTCAACTTTTAATGTTAATATGTAAATGTTTTATCTCAAATTTATTTGTCACTCCTATTTCTCTTCACAATCTTTACTAGAACATTGATATCATTTTGCCTTTCTTCTGATCACTCACACAGACATACACGCATCAACACACACAAATACCAACACACACACACACACACACACACACACACACACACATGCACGCATCAACACACACAAACACCAACACACACACACACACACACACACACACACACATACACGCATCAACACACACACACACACACACACACACACACACACACACACACACACACACATGCACGCATCAACACACACAAACACTAACACCAACACACACACACACACACACACATGCACACATCAACACACACAAACACAAACACCAACACACACACACACACACACACATACACGCATCAACACACACACACACACACACACACACACACACATGCACGCATCAACACACACAAACACAAACACCAAATTACACACACACACAAACATGCACGCATCAACACACACAAACACAAACACCAACACACACACACACACACACACACACACATGCACGCATCAACACACACACACACACACACACACACACACACACACACACACACACACACACACACACATGCACACATCAACACACACAAACACCAACACACACACACACACACACACACACACACACACACATACATGCATCAACACACACACACACACACACACACACACACACACACACATGCACGCATCAACACACACAAACACAAACACCAACACACACACACACACACACACACACACACATGCACACATCAACACAAACACCAACACACACACACACACACACACACACACAATATTTAAAGCAAATACCAACCTTTACAGTAGTAGCAGCCCCAGTGGGTTGTACTGGGCTTACCCAATTTTTCTATAATTATTGTTAAAATCCTTCTTAATTGTCAATAAGTTAAAAAGATAAATGTAATATACCTAACATGAAAAGAAATATTCATAATGAAATAGAGAGATTTAGATTGCACTAAGCTGCAATAAAATATCAAATAATTGCTCTTTTGTTTAGCTGATTATATCTATTTGTCCTGAGAGTAAAAATACCCTCAAATACACCATTTAAATATTAATTGTTTCCTGGGTGAGGGCGCTAGAATACCCACTACCCTTCTCCTCCCAGGTAATCTTGACTCCTCTAAACTGTGCTTACCCAAAAAATAAATTCTGAAGCTGTCCCTGCATTACATTTTGTTTGATGGCATATCTGTAATACATCTACATATATATAACATGATACATTTTAAAATAATATTTTGTCATTTAATACTACCAACTCTGCTTATAATTACATATTGAAATACATTATCTTATAATATCTGTACATAATGTTTATAATATCAAAACTATATATTTTTAATGACACTTACCCCTTTCTAAATAGAATATTTTCATTAAACTTAAGATGGATGCTGTTTCCTGGAGGTGCAAAGACTTTCCAAATGCAAGTAATGTAGCCTGGAGGGCTGCCAGGATATCCTGGTGTACTGATAGTGACATGATCATCAAAATTGAGATGGATTTCTTGATCACATGATGGTGAGTGCTCGGTAAAGTCTAGTGACATGCCCTAAAGAGGTGAACAGTGTTGAAAATGACTATAATCAAGGATAATTCAGAGGTTTTTGAAACCACAGTGATGAAATCATTAAAAAAAATAATAAATATTTTCTATGAATTTAACACTGATTCCCATTAAAAGTACAACTTCAGTCATGGCAATAATTCATATATAACATTAAAAAGATGTCAAGCAATGCAAGAGTAAGTAAATTATTATCTGCAATTTAGTTTTACATTTGTTTATGTTGATAGTACTCCCAATTTGCTTTGATAATGCATGTTTTCTTTAGGTGTTGTTTTGTCTAAAAATGTTTCAAGCTGCTAGGTTAATTTCATTATCGCTGTCATGCTGTTAATAATGGCTGCTCCACTTTATACTTGCACCAAAAGGAAAAGTTCAATGATCTGTTTTTTGTGGTCAGAGGGCCGAAATTCATCAAAGACATTTTGTACAGTATGGGTACAGCGTTTTGTCTCAACAGAGTGTCTACAAATAGATTGAAAAATTAGAAAATGGTAGCACAAGTGTTATGCATGATAAAGGACGATTGTTTACTGGCAAAAATGAGGAAAACATTGAGCATTCATGTGAAAGGGTTCTCTTAGACAGAAGAAACCCTATTAACAAAGTGGCACATCGTCTGCAAATTTGTCATGGTTCTCCTTACAAAATCATCCTAAACAGACTTAGGTTTCATAAAGTTTGTACAAGATAGGTCCCAAAAAACTCAAACCGTTGCATAAACAAATGAGCTTTGACATCCCCCAAAAACTTTTGGATCGCTATGGTAACAATAGAGGAGCCTCCTTATCAGGATCATTACTGGAAATGAAACATGGATCCATCATTATTAGTGGAAAGTAAACAGGAGAGTTTAGAATGGAAACATCCAAATTCACTGTGCAATAAAACGTTTAAGATCCAACTGTCCCCAGGAAAACCGATGCTTACGGTTTTTGGGACTCACTAGGTTCAGTACTGGAACATTATGAGAAAATGGGCACAACAATAAACAGTGTACATTACAGTGAGATGCTTACTAGAAAGCTAAAGCCTCCAACTCAAAGTAAATGCCAGGGACTACTGTAAAAAGGTGTTGTTTTGTTGCAAGACAATGGCTGTCCACATACTAGTGAAACGCTCCAAACTGAATTTTGAAGTACTGGCTCATTTTCCATATAGTCAAGATCTTGCCTCTTCTAACTATCACTTGTTTGGATCACTCAAAGAAGCATTGGGCTTGCAGCTCAACCGAAAACCTTCTTTTGTGACAGCATCAGGAAGTATGCATATGATGGAACAAGTACTTTGAAAAACAAGGGCACTATGTCAAAAATGATGTACATATAAGTTTACTATTGGATTAAAATAACATTTTATATGTACATTGGGGATAATAATTGACTTACTCTCATAGATATATTTTTAAAAATATTATTTCATTTAATCTTTAACTTGAGCTAATAGCTTACATTTTTATACTTTAAAATATTTATTCTTGTCAGTTTGGAAGATGAATCACTGTCACCTCAGAGTGTATGTGTTGAGTTAACAATGGAATACATCTCTTGAAATATCATTTTTTAACAAAAAGTAATATGAATGTGTTATGTACTTATATATGTTAAAATGTATACTATATATGTACTTGTTACTCTCATTTGCTTAAAATTGCAATTTGTTTATTGTAATCAACCATAGTTCGTTACATGTTATTATTTAAAATTTGACTAATTAATTATTTTAGTATAAAGTCACTGTCTGCAACACTTTGAGAAATTCCAGAGAATACCTCATGACCTAGGAAAACCTACAATACCCCTTCAGTAGCTAGACTAAAAACACAAAATGGTTTTATCCAAAAAGCTACAAATTTATTTGAGAGATTGAATTGTAGCAGCCTTAATGAACGCTGGCCTCTTCCGCTGCCGCAAAATTCAACTGAATCCAAACAGATAGAATACTCCCTGCAACTTTATGACCAAGTGAAGAAAACAGAAACAGAGAAAAATCAATTAAAACAGCTTGCACTTGAAACTATACATAGTAAATATCCGGAAACCGACTGGCTACATATTTTTACCGATGGCTCTTATTCAGAAACAACTGAAAAGGCAGGAGCAGGAGTATCTAGCAACATCTTCTTCTTTTATGGAGCAGCAGGAAGCAACAGAACTGCCTTTGACGGAGAAGTCAACATAATTAGGATTGCGGTAAGCCAACTGTAAGCAAATATGAACAAATTTAATCATGCTGCTATATTCACCAATTCAAAATCTGCTATCCAGGGATTGGATCTTCTGATCTGCCAATAAGCCCCGAAGTGCAAGAGTGCCGAAGGCTGTACCACTCGCTAAATTCTGAACGTAAATCAATCGTACTACAGTGGATTCCTGGTCACTGTGGTGTGACTGGAAATGAGCAGGCAGACACCCTTGCTAAAAAAGGTACTGAAATAAAACAAGAACAAAAAACACAAGTTGCTTATAACATAATAAGATTATAAATTAAAAAAGCCATCAAAATCCAACATGTAAAAGATATAGTGGAATGTACACAAGGGAAACAATTGGAAGATGCCATAATGACAACACCTGAGGGCCCTAGAAATGTAGCAGTTGCCACCTTCCGCCTCATTACAGGACACGACCTTCTACGAAAACACCTATACCGCATTGGACTAGCTGAGGACCCATACTGCAGCCTATGCCAACAAGAACAACACATGGATAGAAGTCACCTTAAGGTGTGTCCAGCACTATCAAAGACAACTGAACATGAACGATACTGGGAAGCACGAGGTTTATTACAGAGTGTATAACTAATGTTATTTTGTACTTACCATCAGAATAGATAAATAAAATAAATAAATAAATTATTTTAGTGTATGGATTAAAAAGCGACTTACTGGCCGCTATAACTATTTTATCTGGTTTAAAGCTTATAAATCAATTTAATTTATATATAAGTGATTTATATATATAGTGTGTTGAGAACAACACACTAGAACAATATGAAATTTACAGACACACAAAAACACAAAGTACAAACATATTAAACGAACAAACACAATACAAATCATACATACTCTTTGATACTATCGAAAACCTACCTTTAAAACCGTCACCGCTTGACCCAACATTTCCAAGCAGAAGACACTGATGAAGATCGGCACATAGCGATCGAACACGTTCTGTCTCAGTAAGTTTTAACAAATTTATTAAATTCAAAGTTCGGATACTCAAGAACTATTGTTTAAGTGATTAATAAGATTCACCGAAAGTAATGGACTATAATATTCAAGAACTAATCTGTGATTTGTTTTGTACTTTTAGTACTATTTAAATACGCAAGAAACTGACTATTTGAGAGAGCATTTTAAAAGATTTTGAGTTGATTATTTAAAAAATATTGCTAACATAAAATATAACAGTAAAATAATATTATGAATTATTAGATAATACTAAAAGTGATTTTTTTAAAGATGAATAGATCTAGTAACATCATCCAGTTATTCTGAGTTTCATATTATTTTTTGTCTTAAAGAAAGTAAAAAAAAACTTATTAAAAGGTTCAAGAAACATGTTAAAATTCAATCACAGTTTGTAATGAAAACATGAACTATTTATATAGTTAATAATTACGTAATTTAATTCCAGATATTACTGTAAAATTATTAATCAACAAAAACAAAAAATACCATCTAAAACAAATTCACCCTAAAGCACCTACCCTCCGTGCTCTTCCTAAAAATCACAAACCAACATTCCCATCTGAGCCATCAACTACCAGAATCCCCCTGCACATAAATTAGCAAAATACATGGACAAAATAATCAGACAATCCATAAACTTAAACACAGAACAGAAACACATATAAAAAACAGAGCAAACCTCATAAATAAAATAAAAGACATAAACATACCACACAATTCAACACTACTATCACTCGACATAACAAATATGTACACCAACATACCCATACCCGCAACACTCAACATCCTAGAAACCAAATTAATACAGAACAATATAGCTAAAACCCACGTTACCGAAATCATAAACATCCTCCAAATCATCACAAAACTATTTCACCCACAACTCAAACTTTTATTCACAACCAGATGGCCTACCCATGGGAAGTCCTATCAGTAGTGTCCTAAGCGAAATTTTTCTACAACACATAGAAAACACCAAGATACTCACAAACAATACACACGCACACAAAATTATTTACTGGCACAGATACTGGTCGATGATAACATAACACTATACAGAGGCAACTCCCGTCAATGTGAAAAACTCCTCACCTACACTAATAAAATACACCCAAAACTCCACTTCACTTCAGAAATTGAAACAAACTGATCCCTAAACTTCCTCGACCTAACAAAAAGCCACACACAAAAACACAGCTTCAACATTTACAGGAAACTTATAACAACAGACACACTTATCCACAACACCTCAAACCACCCTAACCAACACAAACACGCTGCCTTCAGATCCATGTTCCATAGACTTAAAGAAGTCCCAATGACCACAGAAAACATAAACAAAGAACTAGACACAATTAAATATTTAGCATACACAAATGGATACAACACCACAATAATAGACAAAATATGGTACAAAATACAAAAAACACAAAAATTAACACTACAGACAGGGAAAACAAATACATCACATTACCATTCATAAATAAAACAACAAACAATATAGCCCGCAAATTTCAAAAAATAGGTTACAAAATAGCATACAAAACCAATAACAAATTGTAATACAAAATACAACACAACACCAACAACAAAGATAAACTACAAGCACCAGGTGTATACAAACTAAACTGAGACGAATGTAACAAATTCTACATTGGACAAACAGGTCACAGCTTTAAACAAAGAGTCGAAGAACACAAACATAACACCAACTCAACATTTTACAATCATTTAAAAGAAACAGGACACAAATACACAGACATTTATCATAATTTAGAAATCCTACACATCAACAAAAAAGGACCACATCTCAACACACTAGAACGATATGAAATTTAAAGACACACAAAAACACAAAATACAAACATATTAAACAACAAACACAATATAAATCACACATACTCTTTGATACTATCGAAAACCTACCTTTAAAACCGTCACCGCTTGACCCAACATCTCCAAACAGAAGACACTGATGAAGATCGACACATAGCGATCAAAAACGTTCTGTCTCAGTAAGTTTTAAAAAATTTACTAAATATAAAGTTTGGATAGTCATAAACTGTTATTAAAGGATTAATAAGATTCACCAAACGTAATGGACTATAAAATTCAAGAATATAAAATTATATTCTATGTAATTAAGAGTATCAGTGTTCTAAAATAGAAACCCTGTTAGAAAAAAAACCAGATTATTACTCTTTAAAGCTGCTTAGTTTGACTATTAAAAGTGGTTTAGTTGCTATGGTAAGCATTTGGTAGATAAAAAGACAATAAATTTCGGTTGGACATTTCAAATAAAATAATTTTTATACCAAGTTCAGGTGTTTTGTATACCAACAAAATGTTCTGCCAAAATAATAATAACCATTTCTGAAAATGGTGCATGTATACACCCAATAACAGTAAGTGAAATACCAAAACAATAATATTGACATTTTTATATGGTTTCTTTTATAATAAAATCATAATCATAATCAATAAATATCCTTTTAAGATACATGATTACATATAAGGGAATGGTGTTGTGTTATAATATAAATCAATAAATTTTATAATTTATCTCATTTTATTGATGATTGAGTTTATCACTGGAATTTGATAAATTACTAGTGATAATTTCTTTCTTTCTCTATCTTACTCACACGCACACGTATACACACAATCAAACCTAGACACAATCACTATAGCACAGCAATTTTCCTAAAACTATATACAATTTACCACATCATTTTATGGGTAAAAGTTATTAAAACACAGGTTAATATGAGACAAAAAATATGATTTGAATAAATATAGGTAAGTTGTTTCATGTTTTCTAAGCCTTCTGCATAAGTGATCTGATAAAATGAAAGTTAAAAACAACTATTATTTCAAGGTGTTTATTGTCTTTTGAATTCCATAGAGTTCAAAAAACTCAGTAATTTTGACTAAGGCATCTACAGAAAATGAAAAATTAAAGAATATCACTCAGTTTAGTCATGAATCCATTTCAGAAAGAGTAAAGGGGCTTCCAAGAAGGATTAGAGAAAAATGTTTATTTAGAGTAATTTAATATGAAGGTCGTAATTTAATTTGGGTTGCATCCTTTATATCCCCTTTAGTTTATAGTAGTACTACAGTAAAAATTATAACTAAAACAATTTACACAAGTTGAAAAATTAAAAAAAATATTTTTTACTGAAATTTAAAAGTAAACTCACCACAGGAGTAAGAAAATTAGACCATGCATGATATGTTATATGCAACTTATTGCTACTAGCTTCGAGAATAGGAGGTAAGGTGTCACCACAGTATTTTCCTAATCCAAGATATGGGGAATCACTGTAAGCTCCATTTCTTATCTGTAACATAAATATTCTCTTTAATTAAAAATTGTCTTTTTAAATATTCTTGTACTCAGTATTCTTTTCCTTGAGTTTTTCATTAACTATTTCCCTGTGGAAAAGTAATATGAGTGTTTCCTGCAATGGCCAAATGATCGTCGCAAAATAAGAAGCAGTATTATTTAGTGTGCAGAAAGTAAAAAATTAATAATGTCATTCAATTTTAAAAAATGAATTAAACTTGGGGAAAAAATAGAAAAAAACAGGCATGATAGAATAAGCAAATATTAAATTAATATTTAAAATCTCAAGATTATTATGAGTTTTAAATAGAAAATATAAAAAGTAGCCTCAATGCCGAGCAACATACAATAGTCAAAACTTATAGCCTCCCAGCAAGTACGGAAAGCCATAATCGATAAACGAGACATGCCCAGAACAAGTTTATAATACTGACCAAACATGTAAGACTGACGACAGCGCTTCGCGGGTGGAACAAACTTCCAAACAAACGAATATATATATTCTTGTTAATAATAACAGCCGCATTTAATAAATAAGTCATGCCACTCCTGCCAGGAACTAAAACTCTTTCTCCTATTATTACCACCTACAGTAACTGTGTTAATTATTCCTGGTGGGAGTCACTTTGTTCCATTTTATTTTAACTGTCAACAGTGATCTCCCATCAGTAAAGTTCACCTCTGGGAATTTTTGTAACAAGTAGCCAGACAGAGTCTTAATTAAACAGATCAAACTACAATGATCTTTTTCATTAATTTTTTTTCTGAATATAATTATGTCAAATAAAATAATTTTTGTTTTTCACACTTGGTCAGTAAATTGTTCAATGTTGTGAGTCACTTTGTGAGTCACTGTGTAACTCATAGCACTGAACAATGCACTGAGCAAGTGCAAAACGTTTTAGCAAAAAAATAAAAAAAGTGAGTGCCAAGTTTAAAGAAAACATTTTTCTTTCAAACATTAAAGTCACATTTTTTGCTGTTCTTTCTACAGGAGTAATCAACATGTCAATTAATAGCCATTACAATGTTTTACATAGATGGAAGGGGCAGTAATGTATGAAATTAGTGCGTTCTTTTTCCATAAGCACTACCTATGTATTACTAAGAGAGCTGACTATTCAACAGCACTTAAAAACAGTGTTGTAAAGTTCAGTATTGAGAATAGATAAGAATGGCTTTCACTGTTCATCTCCTGCAGAATTTTGAAGCTCTCAGGACAGCATTAATTAAGAGACCGGAAAAGTCATCAAAAAAGTAGTCATAGAACTTGGAGGTTTTCTAGAGATGTGTAGCATATTTGAACAGTGATTTATATTTCTATCATAGTTTAAAAGTATTACAACTATAATATCAATGAGATAATAAGAATAGATTTTTTACTTACAATTACATAGTTAATATCACAAAAATTTTCGTTAACTGCCGATATATCACTCTTTGGCAGAGTAAGATTCTTAAAGACGATTTTTATTGTTCTACCATGCCTGGCTTGTATTGCCCATTCACAGTCAAGTACCTTAACATCAACTGAATGGTTTCGCAAATAGTAAGTGTTCAGACTAATTCTATCTTGAAATGTAACTTCTTCTCCACATTCTGCAAAATAAATACAATAAAATCATTTTAGTAATTGTAGGCTATAATCATTATATGTATTTGTCTAATTTACGTAAACAAAAGCCTTATTTGCAAAAATCTTTGGTCTAATATAGCTCGAATGTTGATGAAATCATCAAAAACTAATGTTGATTTAGATTCAAAACAAAATTCATGTAATTATTGCTACGCTATTATAATAAAATACATTGCTTGCTATTAGTGAAAAGAATTTTGTGAGACATAATATACAATTTTTGAAAATAAGTCAATAGATAATTCAGAAATAACTTTTATTATAAATATTGCCAAAACAATGACATAATTATATTATTATAACACCATAATGTGTTGGCTGATGTATTATGAAGGCAGTGAAATCATCTAAGAAGATTATTATGTATTATTAGTTTATGACAATTTGAAGTTTAATTTATTTTGTAAAAACTTACTGAGACAGAACTTTTTCGATCGCTCTGTGGCGACCTTCATCAGTGTCTAAATTTTCCGCTTGGAATTGTTAGGTTAAGCGGTGACGGTGTTAAATTCAGGTTTTTTATAGTGTCAAAGAATATATGATTTTTATTGGGTTTGTTTGTTTAATATGTTTATATTTTATGTTTTAGTGTGTTTGTAAATTTCATATTGTTCTAGTGTGTTGAGATGTGGTCTTTCTTTTTTTATGTTAAGATATCTAGGTTATAATATTTACAATTTCTACATGGAATATAGAAATTACGTTTACTTTTAACAGAAATAAAATATTTACTATTTATAGTAAATAGAAATACTTTAATTAGTTTACCAATTCAATTCATAGGCTATATGGGATTTTTAAATGAAAGTATTTCTAAATTCATATTTGTTGATTCCATTTTCTCGTGAGCTACTAGTTTTCACTAAAACACTTATAAATATTTACATTTGTTGATTCCATCTTCGCGTGAGCTACTAGTAAAGTGTTTAGTGTACATATTTATAGACTTGCCTATAGTATCACTACTTATATTTGTTGAGGGCGGCTGTTTCGGGAGATGTGTCCCATTATCAACTCAGTCCATAACTCTGTCTGACAATGAGTTACGGTCTGAGTTGACAATGGGTCACATCTCCTGAAATGGCCGTCCTCAACACTATGTAAGTAAGTGCTACTATAGGCAAGTCTATAAATATTTACACTAAACACTTTACTAGTAGCTCACGCGAAGATGGAATCAACAAATGTAAATATTTATAAGTGTTTTAGTGAAATTACAAATGCTAAATAATAATTATTTCATTTTTTTCTTTAGCTGTCAAACTATTTTAACCCTTCAATAAGGCAATAGGTACAGAAGTTAGTAGATGAATAAAAACTTGTGTAAACCTAGATAGGTCATTTGGCATCGAACAAAGAACAGTTTGAAAATCTTGTTATACACCACCTCCATTATTATGAAACAAGTATTTGTCTAACACAATATTTCGATATATGTATATATATATATATATATATATATATATATATATATATATATATATATATATATATATAGTATGGAAAATGTTTATAAAATTATTAACAAAATAATTTCAGGCAAAATTTATTTATGGAACTGTTCTCTATGGCAGGACAATCCAATATAAACCAAAGGTTCTTATGGTTCTAAAGGTTATCCACTGATCATAAGGTGTAAGTATAGACCTGTTACTTGATGTAATATAGACATGTTGAGAAATGCAACTCTGATATCCAACTTGAGTCAATGTAGCACAATACGCGTGGTCTTTGATGGCTAATACAGAACAGTACTGGTAAATCACTGGGTTCACTCAATAATCATTAGCTTCAGTTTTTACATAATTTTTTCTAATCATTGATTCAAAAATCAACAACAGATTTTTTAAAAAACTCATGTTCTTGAGTGTCGTACCAGTCAACCAACTCCCCCCCCCCGCTTATCACAATGAGTGCAGTGGGCATGCATGAACCCCTCATGTCCACTCTCAATTCATTGGTTCAGTGTGAGGTTAGTAATTTCCGGAAAACATTTCATCACTTATCGGTTATTGTGCCAGTCTTTGTGAACATTTGGCATACAACTTTTTTAAAAAAATGTTTTAACTTGCCTATAGTAGCACTTACTTTTTTTGTGTTGAGGACGGCCGTTTCGGGAGATGTGTCCCTTTGTCAACTCAGACCGTAACTCTGACAGACAGAGTTACGGTCTGAGTTGACAAAGGGACACATCTCCCGAAACGGCCGTCCTCAACACAAAAAAAGTAAGTGCTACTATAGGCAAGTTAAAACATTTTTTTAAAAAAGTTGTGAGTGATTACTAGTAGCTCACGCGAAGATGGAATCAACAAATGTGAACATTTGGGTGTGTTTCGATTTTTGTTCCATTGTTGCTGTCGGATTGGGGATTGTTTTATCACATTATTGTTACTTTAAGTGTGTTATATTTGTGTTTAATATATTTTGTACAATGAATATGGATAATGAGGTAGAATTATTGGAGAATGTCTACTCTGACAACGAAATTGGCTCTGAGGATAGCTCTGACAGCTCCAACATGGCGGCCGACAGTTGGCGCCACTGGGATGATAGACGTACTATTCATAGAAGATTCTGGACTTAGAGTGCTAATTCTCTGATAATCTCTGATACGTTTCCAAGGATATTTTGTTTTTTTCTTTCTCTTCACTCTGCAGATTTTCCATACTTGTGAAATTATTAGTAGCAGTATTACAGACTACTTCGTCAGGGAGGTTTTCTTTTCATTTGGGAAAGATAGGTTACTATACAGAAATATCTGAATCATGTGGAGTTAACAAGGAAAGATGTAGTGAGATAAGAATGTCTGATGATATGTTAGGAAATTTTCAAGAACTGATTGCAAATCTAGAACAAGAAGCAGAAACATTTTAGAAACAGCAGCTGTTCAAGAAGGTGATCTTGAGTTTCCAGCATATAATCTCATAAATGTAAAATTCATTAATATAAAAACTCATTCATGTAAAAGTTAAAGTTTAGTTTTGGTTGGATAAGCAAATAAAATAGTTGCTAAGGCAATAACTCATAATCCCAAAAGTAATAAATGGATAGTTGATTAAATAAAGCTTACGGAATATCTAGAAATGACCTAGAAAAAGCTATAAAAAAATTGAACATCATTGCTAGTAATTAACTATTGAAACAAGTGAAGCATTTTAAAAAAAAGATAAGGTAACAGAATATTTAAACTATTGAATTCATGAGTGACTAAAATTCAAGTATTTAAAAAGAGATGAGGGATTAATGTAAAAGATATATTACAACATCAATGAAGTTACCTGAAACAAGACAACACAACTGGAGGCTGAAAAAGAGGATCCAAAAAAATTGTTATAGCTATTTTAAAATTTGGTACAAATTTGTTTCTTACTTTTTATAAAAAATGTGTAAAGAAACTGCTTTTTAATGATCAGGTGTATACCAGCAACCTGGCATCTTCCACAAGGGAGGAGAACATTCCTTATATTTAATCTTCTTTTTATATAAGATGTTATGTTGGTTTGTGCATACTTGAAAATCTCAAAAGGTTTTACAAGGATTGAGCTCAAATTTTGACACGACATACAACCAGCTTCAAAGATTGTTTTTATGTTATAATTAAATAATACTTGACTAAGTGAATATGTAACAGCTTACTTTCTGACGCATATCGAAACAATCATTCCCTTTACAAAGTAAAGTTTCCATCCTTTATTTATTGTATTTTCATGGATTTTCACACCAGGAATCCACTCATGACCACAAGTAAACAGCTGTTTTAACGATCAAGAGTGTACCAAACATGCCATTTACAGCAAGCTAGGGAAACACTCGCCATGCTTAATCACCATATATAAACATATTATGTTGGTTTGTGTATGCTTTGAAAATGCAAAAAGGTACGCACTGATTTTCTTGGATGTGTTAGGAGGAACATTTCTTATCAAATTGATTCTGGCATTGGTTCAATCAAAAATTGGCATAGCCTTAGCTCCATATTGCCTTAGCCTCTGAGATATTGCATAACAATTTAGGTTCTATGACAAAAATGTTTTGTTTTATTCCTCATTTCACATCCATGCAGCCACATTGTGCTCCCTCAAGCGTGGAAGGCTAAAGCTAGTAAGATATAAATAATTTTAACTATACTAGTTTATTTACTATTAGATTTACTATTTACTAAATACTGTAGATATAACTAGTTTTTAAATATAGCTAATAATACAGATATAGTTAATAAATGCCAAATTTCAACTGAAATTCGTGATAGTAGGATAAGTGAGTCAAGCAACTTGATCCTTGTGTAGTGAAATGAGACAAATTTTGTTTGAAATCATTATAACATTTATACAAAATTCCCTTTACAATTATTAAGGGAATGCTGGATAAAAGAGTTCTAAATATCTCGTTTGCAAAACTTAAACAGTGAAATTTGAATTCTATATAATGTTTAAATGTGTTATACATTTTGAATAGATAAAATAATTGCTTACCAATTTTAGCAATTGCTTCAAAGTTTGTAACCTGATACTCATCAAATAAATACTTTAATTTCATTCTTCTTTTAGCATTAAATGTTAGCAATGATTTACTTTCTTGTGGAGGACAACGGTCTAGACGTGTTAGAAGCAACCATGCACCATCATTAGCCTCTGAAATAAACAAAATATTTTTCAAAATAATTTAGTTTTAATATTGTATATTTGTTGTTCTATGAGGTTTAGTAATCTTTTAAGTAGCACTATCATGGTTTGCACAAAAGCATTAATTACAAAAACTTTACAAACAAATTTTCAAAACATTACAGAAGGAAATTATTATTGATTACATAATTAGTGTCTAGGTTAGGTGTCAGAACACATGGTTTAGTTTTCCATAATCAGTTTTCAGGGCAGGGCTCAATTCAGTGGTCAAAGAGTGTATGTTTTTTGTGTTAGGTTTGATTATTTATGTTTTATTTTGTGTTCTGATAAGTTTGTAAATTTTAAATTGCTTAAGCGTGTTAAGTTATGATCCTTTTTTGGTGATGTTGAAGATTTGTAGCTTGTGGTTGATGTTTGAATAACTACCAGTATTGATAACCATATGATAGCAAAAGATGATTTATTGTCATTTATAATTGAGACACACATACACACACACACACACACACTCTAATATATATATATATATATATATATATATATATATATATATATATATATATATTTATTTATTTATTCATTTTTTGGACTAGTAGACTGACAGACTTACCTTGGTAAGAGTCCACCAAGGTAAGTCTGTCAGTCTCCTAGTCCAAAAAATGTAAATAATCTTTACCAACCAAAACTAACCTAAACATATATATAAATTTCCTGTATTGTTTATTTTAGATACTATCTTACACCCTTTTGTTTCGAGTTTTCAGATGTTCTTATTTGCACTTTTTTGCGTCTCTGTGAGTGTATGAATTCTTTTCCTTCTGTTATGTTTTTTTATTATTATTATGTATTTTTTTCCTATAGGTTATCAATTAGTGTTTACTGTATACATTTCTGTGTGCTAGGATTTTACTCATGCTCATTTCTTTGTTGGTGTGTTAGTAGTTTTTTAGCCAGTAGCATAGATCTAAAGGCATCTTGTTTCTTGTTGGAGTGGTTGGTTTGAAGTATTAGATATAAATGTCTCTGTCATTCTTAGTTTTTTTTAAAATTGTAAAATATGTTTTTGTAGAGCATTTTATTATGAAATTGAACAATATAGCCATCCCACTTATAGTATCAGGTGATATATCCCAGGAGCTTCACCTCTGGTTGACAGAACAAGGTCTTCTTTGGGTTGATCGTTAATTTCCTTTCCCTGAACCCAGTGAAAATTGTCCTCAGGTAACTGAAGTGCTTATTGAATGTTCTGATAGAAAAAACAGATTATCATCATCTGCTAATATATTTTCCTCTAAATCTCTACCCAAGGTGCTATTGATAGTCCTGACTAGAGCTGCTAGGTAGTTATGAAGTCCAAAAGACACCATTTTGAAACTGTAGAATTTGTGGTTGAATAAAAACCCTGTATATTTTTTGGACTCATTGGTCAAGGCTATTTGTCAGAAACTTGATGTTAAATCTATTTTTGAAATGTATCACCTGCTTCAACCTTTCCTTGGTATATCATCAATAGTGAGTGCATTTTCGTAATCTGATACTGTTACTCCAGTCAACTTCCTAGCATCTAGGGACAGACATACAGTCTTATCTGGCTGATCACTGTCACCATTGGGTTGATGTAAGGCATCCTACATTGTTTGATGATCTCATATTTGAGGATTTTATCATGTCTTCTTGGATTTGCTTACGGTAGTTGATGGAATTGGATAATTCTGTTGTACAAAATGCGCTAGCAGTTTTAACTTTTGCTTACATGTATTCGATTTTCCAGGTATGTCACTTAATACAGATTCATATTCTGATATTAAGAGGTTTAGTTTTTTTTTTAATTTATCATCCAATATACATTTATTCTCTATTTTCTCTTCTTCTAATTTCAATTAGTTCATTTTAAAATATTTATTTATTAATTGTTGTCTCTTTACTTCATATTTTTTTTTTTACTGTTCCATTTTGTCCCTTGTGCCCTTACAAATTTTTCCTTCCTCTATTTTCTTCATACTTTTTGAATTTCTCCTCCTACCCTTAATTGAATTTAATGTTCATCTTGTTACTGTTCTATTAAAGTGTAGTGTAGTAAAGGTTCTCCTGGTAGATTGCCTTTGTTTTCACTTTCTTTAAATTTTGAGCTCCTGAACTTGTAATTTCATTTTGACGTCCTTCCTTCTTTTTTACTTTCAACCATTAGGTTCTCTTCTCTTTATCTCCTGGCTTGATTTCCTCCAGTTAAGATTCCCAAGTTATGGGTTTTAAATCATGCCGTCCGAGTTATGAAGAAACTGGCCTGTTCTGGAAGAAAATGCTTATGAGAACTTTTATAGCTCATGAAGAGAAAATATTTTCAGGTTTTAAGGCCGTCAAAGACCGATTGACAGTGATATTTGGTGCAAATACAGCTGTAAGTTACAGTTTATCGCTCAGAAAATCCAAGGGCTTTAATCTAAAGCTAGCTTGCCCTTGATCTGTAAGTCGAATCGTAGGGCTTTGGTAACAGCTTTTTTTGAGGATTAGTTTGGTCATCATTTCACACCTCAAGTCGAACTTTATTGTCGGTCTTAACAAATTCTCTTTAAAGTAATGCCTATTAATTGACAATGCACCCGGCCATTCTCTTACTACTATAACTAATTTTGACACACATGTAAAAGTGATATTTTTGCCACCAAATACAAATAATTTGCTTCAACAGATGGATCAAGGAGTCATAAAAACATTTAACCCTTTGCACGCGTATAACGTGGTTTATCGTAAGGCTGAATTCTCTGCCCACGCGTATTACGGATAATAACGTATTAACAATAATTTGCATATGGTCCTAGTTGTTTGTTTAATGTCCATTTTATTCTAATTTAATTCTATTTATTTTCTACCCGTTTCTTCTATTTCTTTTCATTTCTATTAAATTCACTATTTATAGATATTGTGCTCAATGTTGTGTGGTCCATCTTTCTTGACAATTTCCATTTTATGCATCTTCTATTTATTTATTTTACTAATTTATCTTATTTTACATTATGTTTCTATTTGCATTTATTTATACTCTTTTACTTCATTTGACTTCCTGACGCCTCCTTAACTTTACAATTAAATATCTAAATCTTGTTGCTGTTCATGACGAGCTGGTTGTAAATTACCAATTATAATGTAATTTGTAATTGAATAATTATCTTTCATTAAATTATTCTATTTACTTCACATCCTTTACCATCTAAATTTACATTTTAGTTAATTTTTATTAATTTAACAGCAATATTAAATTTTTTGTATAACTAAATTTAAATATTTGAAATTTATTCAATTAATTTTGTTTCATTAGTTTTCCCAGCCGATTTAAGTAAGCCATTATTTCTTTTATAATTATCTGATGTTACTATGTTGAGTGCCATACTTTTCCTACAAACCTTTCTTCCTTGCTCTACGCACGCACGCACATGCATACACGCACACACACAGACACAAGTATAATTTATTGTCATTTTGTATAGCAATTACTTGAATCAATTTGGAAAAAGTTATAAAACAAAATTGCCTTGGTATCCTTTTCTCTAAACATTAGAGAGGAAATAGGTCCGGTACCAGATCCTTGACTTGAGTAGTTGTTTTTTGTAATAGATAATTTGTATTTTTCACTTTACTGAGAAACCATTATAACTATCGGATATATTTTTTAAATAATTGTAATTATTCTTTTTGTTTATTCTTTATCTCTAACTATTATGTTTCTTTTTTACTTATTACACTTTTGCTATTACTAGCGACCAGACTTTTTGTTGATTAAAAGTTGTTAAATTGTTAACTTACAACTAAGTGTAAGTTAACAATTTAACAACTTTTAGTTAACAAAAAGTCTGGTCGCATGTAATAGCAAAAGTGTAATAAGTAATTAACAACCAGCTCGTCATGAACAGCAACAAGATTTCGATTTTTTTCATTTTATAGTGAACATAACATTTAAAAACTTCTGTTCTGCTTTGATAAGATGTTTTTAAATTAAGTATCATTATGAAATTCCACTGTTGTACCACTGTAACCGGCAATCAATGCGTGCATCCTGTATACTGGTATCTGTTGGCAAGCCACAGCCGCCATTAGAGATCACATTTGTCACTGTTAAGGGTTGTTTACTTATTTAAAATATCTCCTCTCGAAAGTGGAAGATATATACAGTTTGATAAGTTTTCTTAATGTTAAAGGCATGAAACAATCAGATGGTTCATCATGAGATCTGTGAAGTGTACTGAAAAAACCTCATGAATTTTGAGGTGTTGAGACAGAGAAAAGGTATCAATTTAGGAACCTGAGAGATCTGAGTTAAAGTTTGTCTTTGTGAATTTGGTATTAGTATTTCCGGAGCTCAGTATGGGCATAATTTCGGTACTTCAAACATTTGTCACAAAGTTGTAAAACACTCTTAAGGAAACTCACAAGATAATGATGAAATTTCAAAGGGCTTGTTTTATTTCACTTTTCCATAAACGTTTTGTACCAAGTCATCATGACTGAAGGTCATCCACTTAATATTTCTTCAATATTAAGATACGTACAGCCATCTTTAAAGGTTCTCTTTTATTTCCTAACTATTTCATCACTCATGATGTTTTCTCCGTACTCTTCACAGATCTCATGATGAATATCAGCTGCTTTCATGCCTTTACCATTAGGAAAATGTATCAACTGAGTACTTTACAGTTGGTGTTATTTTCAATCACAGGAGACTTTTTAACAATATCGGAAGAAACACGAGGAAACAACCTTTAAGAGTGATGAACGGATCCATATTGGGAGCTGTGGCTTGTCAACAGTTACCAGTTCACATGCTGCACGCTCCAATTGCCGACCTCAGGCTAGAACGGTGGAATTTCAAAATGGTACTTATTTTAAAAACATGACATGTATGTCCAAATATTTCTTTAGTCACTACAGCTTTTAATTTTATTCTTATTGAAAACGATTTATTCAAAATAAACTGTAAGCCCATAGTTTACAATCTGTCATCTATTTTAAAAATTGTGGTCTATTATATAACTTCGGAATATTTTAGTTAATTATATAAACTTTTTTTGTTGTTTCATTATTTTATTGCAAATTACAATGTATAAATCCATTAACAACTCCAAACCAATAATAAAAAACTAATTATCAATCAATCTCATTCTTAAACTTTAACAATAACTTATATTAAACTCCCTATCTTAAATATTTTACTACATTTTTGAGAAATGTTTTTATTAGTGACTAATGCTTCACAATGTATGCTAAACTGTGTGTGTGTGTGTGTGTGTGTGTGTGTGTGTGTGTGTGTGTGTGTATATATATATATATATATATATATATATATATATATATATATATATATATATATATATATATCGCAATATGTATTCTTGTGTATTAATAAAGAACATAAGTCAAAATACAAATACAAGAATTATAATTGAATTTACAATTCAAAGCTTTTCTTTAGCTAACAGTACCAACATCATCAGGAATATTAAACAATTAAAATTAACATAAGTGCAAATTAGATCAAATAAATAGCTATGCCAAATCAATTACAATGTTGTTAAAAATTTTTATTTTTATTTTGCTGCCCCTAACATTACAAACACTGAATATATTATCAAATTTAGATTTTACTTGTATTTGTTCATTTACACATTTCTGGCTTTTTATATGCATTAAAATGCTCTTTATATCTATCTTTAAGTTTTTTCTTAGTTTGTCCTATATAAACTTTATTACAATAATCACATTCTAATTTATATACACCGTTTTTTTCATCCATATTAATAATATTATTAATATTCATTATATTTATTAATTTATTATTAGTATTATATCCAAATTTTATGTTGCTACCTTTAAACAATTTTGTGATATTTTTTACTTCATTACCAAAAAATGTAAATGAAGTCCATATGACATCATTATTTTTGTAAATTAGATTATTATTTTGTTTCTTTAAAATATTATAATTAAGTTTATCAACAGTTTTCTTTTTATAGCCATTCTCAATTGAAATTTGATAGATAATGTTTTTCTCTCTTATCTTGTTTTCATTATTCATAGGTATTTTATGTAATCAATATAATAAATTGATAATGCAGTCATTTTTTGATTATACGGATGGTTAGAATTATTAGGTATAATTTGTTTAGTATGTGTCGGTTTACGATATATGTTAAATTCAAATTCATTAATATGTCTTATAATTGTTATATCTAGAAAGTTGATCTTATTATTTTTCTCCATTTCATAAGTAAAATTAGTATTTTTATTTATCACATTTATTTTATCTAAAATAGTTATTAAGTTTATACCATTATTATTAGATACATACAAACCATCATCTACATATCTAAACCAATAACCGTTTTTATCAAATGTCTGTATAATTTTATTTATTTTATCATCTATGTATTGTAAAAATATTTCAGATATTATATTCGATAAGAGAGAACCCATGGCAAGACCATCTTCCTGTTTGTAAATTTTAATATTATATGAAAAATAATTTTGATTTAATATTATTTTTAATGTATTTATAATTTCTAATATTAATTTTCTATCATTTTCATTTTGCTCTAATCTAGATTTTATAATATTGAGAGTCTCTTTTATAGGAATATTTGTGTACATATTTTTATATCTAATGATATTAATTTTGTTTTATTATCAATATTAATTATTTTTAATTTTTCAATAAGGTTAATAGAATTACTTATGGTATGATTATTATTTAGTTTAATTTAATCTTTAAGGATAGATGTTATGATTTTAGATATTTTATAAGAATTCATAAAATTTACTAATGGTCTAATTGGTTTCTCAATTTTGTATAATTTAATAAGTCCATTCATTATTGGAATTTTTGGATTATCGTTCATATAATTATTAATATTATATTTTATTAAATAATTTATAAGAAGATTTTATTAAATTTTTTATTTCTTTGTAGGATCCTTATATATTTCACTAAATTGATTTTCATTTATATATTTTTCTGTTTTATTTATGTGATCGTCCTTATCAATAATTACAATAGCATTACTTTTATCAGCCTTTACTGTAATTAGATTGTTATTTTGTAGTTTATCTTTTAAATCTTTAACTCCTAAATATGTTTGTCTATGGGTTTTAATTTATTATTAATTTTATTAGTTTGAATTAATTTTTTTATTTCATGAGCTGCTTCAATTATAAATTCAATTATAATTCTTGTATTTGTATTTTGACTTATGTTCTTTATATATATATATATATATATATATATATATATATATATATATATATATATATATATATATATATATATATCTCGTGATACTTCACGTTTTCCATTATTTTTCCGTTAATTTATATATATAGATTTTTTGAACTAGGAGACTGACAGACTTACCTTGGTAAGAGTCCACTCTATAGTCTTGTGTATATATATATATATATAAATTAACGGAAAAATAATGGAAAACGTGAGGTATCACGAGATATATATATATTCTTGATATTTTACGTTATCCATTGTTTTTCCGTTGCACTGACTTTATGAAGTTAATATATTACTATTGTAAGTAATTTTATCCAACATTAAGTGCAATAATTTTACCTTGAGTGATAAGGCACCTTTCGGTCACTTGACCATTGTCGAATCACTCAAAGTGATTCGACAATGGTCAAGTGACCGAAAGGTGCCTCATCACTCAAGGTAAAATTATTGCACTTAATGGTGGATAAAATTACTTACAATAGTAATATATTAACTTCATATATATATATATATATATATATATATATATATATATATATATATATATATATATCTCGTGATATTTCACGTTTTCCATTATTTTTCCGTTAATTTATATATATATATATATATATATATATATAGAGAGAGAGAGAGAGAGAGAGATTTTTTGGACTAGGAGACTGACAGAAACCTTGGTAAGAGTCCACTCTATAGTCTTGTGTATATATACACAGAACATTAGTTTAATTTTGGTATTTGGTAAAACAACTTATTCATTTATATATATATATATATATATATATATATATATATATATATATATATATATATATATATATATATATATATTGTAAATAAATAATATTTATAATATAATAATATAAACATTTTTAATTAATCACTTTAAAGTTCGGATATTCATAAACTATTGTTTAAGTGATTAATTAAGATTCACCGAACTTAATGGACTACGAAATTCAAGAACATAAATATATTTTTATATTATAATATATAATAATAATAATAAATAATATATATAATATTATGAATATTCATTCCTGATGATGTTGGTACTGTTTATCAATGAAAAGCTTTGAATATAAATTAATAAATATTCTTGTATTTGAATAACCTTAGTTGTTTTTAATATATATATATATATATATATATATATATATATATATATATATATATATATATATATATATATATATATATATATATATTTTATTAAGGTGCACTGCTTATTATTATTGTTGCTTATTATTAGTGTATATTATTAATAAGGTACACTGCTTGTGAGATAAATTTATGCAAGAAAGATACACTGCTAGACAATTTTCAAAATACTGTTAGATTTATCACTGATGAAGACAACGTGGTTGCCAAACAAAATCATGTTATAATTTGAAAATTTGTATTTTGAGAAATTATATAAAAGAGTATATTTTATGTACCTTTTTCATTAATTACAAAAATTATAGGAAGTGTCCATTTATAATGTTTTGTTATGTTTTCAAAATTAGAACCTTTTAAAATTTTCTTGTCATGGTTTCAGTCAATTTAGTTTAATATAAATTCACCAACCTTTAAAAAAATAATTGTTATTCGTAGAAAACTTACTGATAAAATAAAATAATAATTCTGCAATAAACTTCAGTTACGAATATTTTGTTACCTGTGTAAACCTCCAGTCTGCTTTGCATACAGTCCCCATTCATTTTGACAATATCAAGTATGATGTGAAAAAATGGTGACGTTTCTATGAGCCAGTTCCATTCTGATCTATAAGCTGTCCTACTGACACATTTTTGTGTTTCATTTTCATTCGTAATTGTATAGTTGTAAATCCCTGCAGCACTGTCAATCCATATTAATTGAGTACAATTATCTGTAGTTTCACCTGTAATATTCATTGGCATCAACATGTGCAATATAGGTGTATAACTATTTTATATATTAAGCTCACACCAATATACTTTTTCTATACCATTCAGAAAAAGTACTTATTATGTACTTATGACATCCATATTATATCCTTATGGGGAATTATGTATATTTTATAGATAAGAATATTCCCTTACCTTTCTAGACAGATAACATTTTCATGTGTCCCAGTATTGATTATAATGAAACCCTTAGAAATGATATACTATAAGTATATTATTATTTAAATAAAAATGTGGGTATTAAAACATGTATACCAACATACCTGTACCAAAAACCCTCAATATCCTAAAATCCCAATTATTGTAGAAGAACATACCACAAACCCACATCACTGAATTCCCAAGTGTCCTCCAAACCATCACCAAACCAAAATACTTCACCCTCAACTCAAACTTCTATTCCCAACAAATGGCCTACCCATGGGAAGTCGTATTCTAAGGAAAATATTCCTACAACACATAGACAACACCAAGACACTCTCAAACAATACATATGCGCATAGAATTATTTACTGCACAGGTACGTTGATAATATCGTAACACTGTACAGAGGCAACACCCGCCAATGCGAAAAATTCCTCAACTACGCTAACAAAATACACCCAAAACTACAATTCACCTCAGAAATTGAAACTAGCCAATCCCTACACTTCCTTGACCTCACCATAACAAAAAAGCTACACAAAAAAAACACAGCTTCAACATATACAGGAAAACAACAACAACAGACACACTCATCCACAACACCTCAAAAACACGCTGCGTTTAGACCCATGCTCTACCAACTCAAGAAGTACCAATGACCACAAATAACATAAACAAAGAATTAGACACCATAAACACTTAGCATAGACAAATGGATAAACACCACAATAATATACAAATTATGGTATAATATATAAATAATACAAAAAAAAACACTACAAAGAGGAAAAACAAATTTATCACAATATCATACATAAACAGAACATCAAATAAAATAGCTCACAAAATCCAAAAGTTATGGTACAAAATAGTATTTAAAACTAATAACAAACTGTAAAACAAAATACAACACAACACCAACAACAAAGATAAACTCCAAGCACCAGGCATATATAAATTTAACTGTACAGACTACAACAAATTCTACATAAAGATTCTACAAATTCCAATAAATACCAACATTTGTTGATTCCATCTTCGCGTGAGCTACTAGTAATCACTAAACACTTTTAAATGTTTTAAACTTGCCTATAGTAGCAGTTACTTTGCTTGTTGAGGACGGCCGTTTCGGGAGATGTGTCCCTCGGACCATAACTGATCTCAAGATTTACGTAGGTTAGGGTGGGGGTGGGATATTTTGGTGATGTGGGGTGTATTTTGTGTGTATTAGGAGGTATGATGTCAAAAAGTAAGTGTTAGTTGTAATGTAATTGTGTATTGAGTATGTGTGTAGGGTGTATTTGAAGTACCTATATATTTCGTATTGTTCGGTTATGTAGCATTGGTTATTTCTGTGTTGTTTATGAAGAATTTGTAGGTTGGATGTTATGTCTATGTAGTCATGTTTTGTGGAGTTGAGATGATCGGCGAAGTTTGATTGGTAGTTATTGTTTTTTAGTGCTTTTATATGTTCTTGGTAACGTGTGTAGAATGACCTCCCAGTGGCCTATGTAAAAACTGGGGCATGAACTGCAAGTTAGTTTGTAAACTCCAGTGGTGTTGTAAATGTCATTGATAACATTGTTGGGTTTAAATTGTTTGTTGAGAGTGTTGTGTGTGGAGTAAG
Source organism: Prosapia bicincta (assembly GCA_036971475.1). Lineage (NCBI taxonomy): Eukaryota > Metazoa > Arthropoda > Insecta > Hemiptera > Cercopidae > Prosapia > Prosapia bicincta. The sequence continues at coordinate 150,972,424 of JBAIZL010000001.1, read as the reverse complement.
CTATTTTGTAGTTGTATTTTCGTAATGTGTTGGCTAGATTGTGGGTTTTGGATGATCTGTATGGTATTGATAAGTATTTTATGGGATTGTCATCTTGTGTGTTTGTATTTGGGTTATTATGTTTATTTTTTAGGCGGTTGTATAATTTGTCAATCATTGTTGGGTTGTATCCGTTCATTTGTGCTATATATTTTATGGTGTTTAACTCCTGGTAGTGTTCATCTTTGTCTAACGGTGTTTTAAGCAGGCGATATATCATGGTGTTGTAAGCAGCTAGTTTATGTTGGTGTGGGAGGTTTGAGGAAAAATTCCCAAGAAAAGGTGATGAGAGGGCCATGTCCCCATATCACTCCCCATATCGAGTGATCACATAATTTCGAAACAAACGATTGGCAATATTCATGCTTAGTCGAGTAGAGTGATAGATTGCTCCACCCTGCTGGAAAAACTTCTCCTTGTTCACTTCGTGGTACGCAAGTTGTGGAGTGAAAAAGTTTTCCAAAATGCCTGATTATCCCTGCGATGTAACTGTTACAGCATTGCCAAGGTCATCTTCAAAAACGTATGGCCCTATGATCTCTAATGAAGACATGGATCACCCCACTTAAATTTTGTGAAGTGCAATTGTTGCTGATGCAATTCTCTAGGATTAACGTCACTCGATAATCGAAAAGTCTGCTTGTTCAGATACCCAGCGAGATTAAAGTGAGCTTCATTACTCATCCACAAATGGCTTACAATGTCCTCGTCTTGATTAATCAAGTTAAAAGTTTTAAGCAGAACCTGCTATGGCTCACATTTTCTGAATCCTTAAGGGCCTGTACCATTTGGATTTTGTAGGGGCAAAAGTCCAAATCTTAGCATAGAAGTCTTCTTGCTGTTCTGTTTGAAATCCTAAATGTAGCGCTGTGCTAGCGAGCCGAGCAATGAGGGCTTTTGTCAATGGCAACTCTTACATATTTGATAATTTCAGGTGTGCACACAGTTTTTGGTCATCCAGTTTTCTTCCTTACCGTTGACACTGTCTCTTTAAAGTTCTCAACCCACGTTTTAATCGCACAGGGAGATGGGAAGGTTGATGCTGATTAAAGTTGAAGTGGTTGCAGTATACACAATGTGCAAGCTGATACAGACTACAGTTTTGATTATATGATTTGAAAGTTTATGCACAATGCTGTGATATTCAGTTTTCCATTACAACTAAATGCTATTTGCGAACAATGTAACTCTGATACTACCTCTCCACCTTCCTCAGAGTCAGCTTGATTTGTGCGCTAATGTGTGTGTTTTTATGGAGACCATCTTACCGGAGTCATCTTCGAAAAAATAGTCGATTTTTTTACTGTCGTGAAAATGCTATTTCAAGTCTTTAAGACTATGACAATAAATATTTTTTACAATTTTTTTCAACAGCTTTTTAAAAAATTGCTTGTCATTATGCTTCACCCCTTATTTGGTAGAATATCAGTAGGTTATTTTTATATTGGTTGTATATTATTTTACCAGGTCTCAATTTTGCATAATTTTAGTAATGCGGATCTAGCAGAAGGTAATGTGTAAAGCAGGAATGGTAGAAGTGGTACAAGATTGAAGCCAAATTTTCAAATCTTTGTATATTACATAATTCACTTCTATGTTATTTAATTTTATTGGAGGGATAACAAAAATGGTAAACCCGCCAAACAATATTTCTTAACTGTGTAAAGGTAACTTTAAAAAAGCAGATACTTCTGTTATTAATATTCTATATCAGCAACAGCTAACATTATTTATTGGTTATAAATGAAACATAAATAATATTAATATTATTAACATAAATAATATTAAAACAACACGACAAAATAAACAAAGATAAACTACAAGCACCAGGCGTATACAAACTAAAGTGCGACGAATGTAACAAATTCTATATTGGACAAACCGGTCACAACTTTAAACAAAGAGTTGAGGACCACAAACAGAACACCAACTCAACATTCTGTAATTACATAAAAGAAACAGGACACAAATACACAGACATTTACCATAACCTAGAAATCCTACACATCAACAAAAAAGGACCACATCTCAACACACTAGAACAATATGAAATTTACAGACACACAAAAACACAAAGTACAAACATATTGAATGAACAAACACAATACAAATCACACATATTCTTTGATACTATCGAAAACCTGCCTTTAAAACCGTCACCACTTGACCCGACATCTCCAAGAAGACACTGATGAAGATCGCCACATAGCGATCGAAAATATTCTGTCTTAGTAAGTTTTAACAAACTTACAAAATTTGAAGTTCGGAAGTCATCAATTATTGTTTAAGTGATTAAATAGAATTATGCTGAACGTACTCTTCCTCACTACCAACTATAGTCTTCATAAAAAAAAACAGAGCTCTAGCTATTTTTAAAAATAATCTCTTATTTAAGAAAAATTATTACAAATTTTGAACAATGTTTTAACTTACGAGTAGTTTCAGTTTCAAGATACCACTGAGACACCTCTTCCCAATTTAGGAAAAATGTAGACTCAACCGGTTCAACTTGATTATTCAACTCTATGGTGACTCTGTATGTTTTTGATGTTATAGTCAAGGGATTCTCAGCACCACAAGCTTTAAGCAAAGGTGTATCTGAGTTAATGAAATCATATACCTGAACAAAAATATTTTAACAGGTTAAAATAAAAATATGAGTAATGTATAACAAATGCAATATCAATTATTATTATATATTTCTACTAGAACATCAAATACAGACTTACATTTCCATAATCAATCCTACATTAGTCTATTTCCAACATTGTTTAACTTGGCTATTTTTATTTCCATTATAAAAAGTATATTCAATTGCTATGACAATTTCGATATGATATTTAGACATTTTTTTAGAAACTTTACCTGGATTAGACCAAACTTCTAGTGAGGAAGAAATATATTTTGTGAAAATAACTATTTTAACAACAAAAAAATGTACTAAAAAATATTCTATCAATAATTAAAAATATAAAATTTAAAAGATTCACACTTATCCTGACAACGTACAAAAAATACGTTTGTTTCATAAAGGATTCGTTTGAAAAAGCTTTATAAAATATACAGCACTATAAAAAAGACTATTGATGTCTGCAAAGGTATAAATTATCTAAAACTGTGTTACTAAGGACTAATAAAGGATTCTATGTTAATATTACCTTTATATAATTCAAACAGTTTTCTTCAGAGTGTCCATGAGCTATATAGAAATCAGATATTGTAATTTTCACGACATATCCAATTCTAACAGTTATTGTCCATTTATAAGTTCCATGTCCATAATATAGAGATGGATACAATGGAGATGCTATTGATCCTGAAGATCCACGAAGGTCATTTCCATGCACTGTAATTTAACTTTTTGTAATGCAAATAGTGTATGTTTTCTTTTCATAGCAATAGCATAGCAATGTTATTTTTCAGCTTGAATTTAATAAAACTTATATTAATAACATTAATCGTATATTTTGGAGGAGAAAGTTTTATCATTGATATTACTGTATCATTTCAGACATCCTATTACAATCTTAAGCTAATAGAACTTTAAGAGCTTACAGTTTTAGTGTTTTACATCTTGTACATCTTTTATAAATTACTACTTTTGTTATCAATTGGCAAGAAAACAACTAGTTACTAATACTCATCAGCAAACACGTTTCACCCTAGATAAGTGTATTGTACAATGTTGTGAGTTACTGCCAAGATGGTATGAAGGATACAATTTTTGAAAATCTATGTCGTCATTGAAAATAATTCCTATACATTCTAAAACATTGATTGCACCATCTAAGGGTCACATCCAGGATAGGGAGTGGCAGTTCCAAACAGCATGGTAATCTACCAGTTCATTGGTAAATTCTCTAATACCATTGTAGAAATTCTAGATGAAACTCATTTTCTCCAGTTTAATCTTTGCTTTCACACAATAAAGTCAATATCTAAGAATTGTTGCTACAGAACAATTATACCGTTTTAAGCAACAAAAAAAAAACTTTCCACTTTTAACTTGCATATCAAACTAAACTAGTTGATTTTTCCTATTTAATTCACAAATTTTTCTAATTCTTAGTAAAAGTAATTAGCGAAGTTCAAATTAGTAAAGATTTACAGTGAGTATATAATTTTCTAAAAAATTACCTCATATTAAAATTTTTTAGATATTCGAATACCCTTAAAAAATGGCTTTATTTTCATTACGTATAATATAACTACTACCTTATAACAACTAAATTTATTTATATTGGTAGTAGTAGTCACCTCAATTTCTCTAATTATATATAAAAAATTTTTATAAATAAAGCGAAAAAACATTATGAATATAAATAAATTGTAATTACTTAATTGTTTTATGTATTTTAAATTAAACTTTTAAATCTAATTTTTACACGCCATTGGATTGCTTCTAGTTGGGAATAATTACCCTAACAAATAATACAATAATTACAATAACGAATAATTACAAACTTTAAATGTAAATGTATAAAAACTTACCAAACAGAACGTTTTCAATCACTCCGTGGCAATCTTTATCAGTGTCTTCCGCTTAGAGTTGTTAGATTAAGTGGTGACGATTTTAAAGGCAGCAAATATTATCAAAGAGTATGTGTGATTTGTATTGGGTTTGTTTGTTTATTATATTTGTAGTTTATGTTTTTTTGTGTTTGTAAATTTTATATTGTTCTAGTGTGTTGAGATGCTGTCCTTTTTTGTTGATGTGTAAGATTTCTAGGTTATGGTAAATGTCTGTGTATTTATGTCCTGTTTCTTTTATGTGATTATAAAATGATGAGTTAGTGTTCTGTTTGTTATCCTAGACTCTTTGTTTAAAGCTGCAACAAATTCTACACTGGCCAAACAGGTCGCAGCTTTAAACAAAGAGTCGAGGAGCACAAACAGAACACCAACTTAGCATTTTACAATCACATAAAAGAAACAGGACACAAATACACAGACATTTACCATAACCTAGTAATCTTACATATCAACAAAAAAGGAGCACATCTCAATACACTAGAACAATATGAAATTTTCAAACACACTAAAACACAAAGTGCAAACATATTAAACGAACAAACCGAATACAAATCACACATACTCTTTGACACTATCGCTGCCTTTAAAATCGTCACCGCTTAATCTAACAACTCCAAGCAAAAGACACTGATGAAGATCCCTACGGAGCAATTGAAAGCATTCTGTCCCAGTAACATTTTATAAATTTACAAAATTTAAAGGGTGGATAGTCATAAACTAATGTAAAAGTAATAAATATGTATAGTTGTAATTAAAATGTTATAAAATGCTATAATTTGTATCAGAATTTTTATTGTTAGAGGAATATATTTACATTAGAATTATTGTTTATATTTGTTGATTCCATCTTCACATGAGCTACTAGTTTTCAACAAATATAAGTAAGTGCTACTATAGGCAAGTTTTTAAATATTTATAATGTTTATACATTTTAATTAAAATTATTAGTTGATTTGAAACAAATTAATTTTTGCAGTTGTTGTGTTGCACATCTTGCAAGAGACTTGTAAAAGTTAATCAGCCCTAGCTTGCAGGACATGAGAGGTTTTTAAGCTATACATTTTCTGAACAAATACTAAACAATATATAATTAAAATGTGTCAGTATTCGAGTAAACTTAGTAAAGGTTTAGATTAAATAAAATTGGATTAAATATATTTTTATTATTATTATGAGTTGTGACTGAGCTGTTATTTGACTGACCAGGCCTAATTATAAAGTAACTTTTAAAATAATTTATTTTTTTAAAAACAGAATTGGTCTTTTAAACATAAATTGCCTAAATTTAACAAATAATAAAAGGTAAATGTTCTCAACTACTGTATACAGAGTGAACCTTACAGTGCTTCCGTATAAAGAAGTGGGCATTGGATAATTGTACTGAAGGTGTTATACTGTAATGTCTTCAGAGAGATACAGTGCTCTATAGTCTTTCTGTATCCAGAACATAGCCTCGCTAACCTCAAACCTAGCTAGTTATAGGATTGCAAAAGATGAAAAGGGTCACACAATAGGTGAGATCCTTTTAGAACTGGTTCTGTGGATATGGTCCAAGCCATTTGGGAGAAAAGACAACCAGAGAAGTCATAAAAATATTATTGTCAAACAAAACAGTGAAAAGGCCCATTGCTGATATGTCTTCTAATACCGGTGTAGAAAGACAAGTTTGTTTAAAAGTTAAAAAGTTCACATATTTTGGATTTCAAGTAGATGTTAGCATTGACATAACAACATAACACTGACGTTATGTGCTATGGCACATAGCACTGACATAACACAGCTACTTGTATTTATACAATTCGATTACCATGAAGAAGTTATAGAAAAGTTTCTGTTCTATAATTCACTTGAATTAAACACTACAGAGGAACTCGTTTTTAACATGATTGATAAGTATGTGACAAAATAGCCATTCCTGGTCAAAGTGTATTGGTTTATAAATACACACATTTTGGAGCAAAAGCTATGTCAGGGAAATTGACAGAACTAGCAGACAAAATAAATAAAGTTGCTCTGGAATACTGAAGTACACATTGTATAATTCACAGGGAGGTATTAGCTGCTAAAAGCATGCTGGAAAACCTTACCTCCGTTTTATCAAATTTGGTGAAAGATATTAACTTCATAAAGGCTATGGCTCTTAATTCAAGGCCACTCTCCTTGATTTGTAAAGATATGGGTGCAAGTTCAAATTTGGTTATCCTGTAGGAAAATTTACACTTGTCTCTTCAAGCAACCGGCTCCTGTTTTAAGTCGCAAAACGCACAATTTACATTCTGTCTCTTTGAACTGAGGTCAAAGTTTTAATGCTTTTAATTAAAAAAATAGCGAGATGAAAATCTTCTTCTGTGGTAAAGAATGGTTGTCAAGATTGGCATATCTAGCTGACATTTTTGATAGATGCAACATGCTGAAATGAATTGTCAGGGAGCAAATAAAGCACTTGTTACAGCCAATGACGGGAAACTCTTTCAAGAAAAAGTTCATCCTTTCATGTTTGCAAATACAGGAGAACAATACCTCTTAATTTTCTAACCTCGCCATTTTTTTATGAAAATTATATATCTCCAAAGCTAGATGTATTTGTAGATATAATTCTGCACTTGGAAGCTCTTCAAGAAAGATTTAGTAAATATTTTTTCAAAGATTATTCCAACACTGGACCAGAAACGTTTTTGAAGGTAGATCACCAAATTGAATTTAAACTGCAGAAAAATTTATCGATTTAACAGATGACAGTTCCATTATAGATGTTTTTAAAGAGAAATCATTAATTATTTTCTAAATCAAATGTATATTTAAGTATCCAAAGTTATGCTGTTATTGATGATATTTGTCTCTGGTTACTTGTGTGGGAGTAGTTTTTCTGAACTGTTGTATATGAAAAATAAAGATAAAACTAACAAGTGCAAAGAGGACCTAAGAATAAAATTAGGTTCAAATATTCCTGGGATTTACTCTTTACTCATAGGCAAACAGCAGTGTTATTTAAACTTTAATGTACATAATGTTTAATTTTCTTTTATTGTCTTAATGTTATTGAAAACTAATGGAAAAATGAATATTAAATATAAAGTCGTATTAATTATTTAATAAAAATTAAATAAATAATGGATACGTTTCAGACAGAAAATATGTTTCTGAATAAAAATAAGCATCAGGGTGCTTCCTTGTAATTTTTTCACCCCTGGAGAGGTCCAGGAGGCTGGTGATGGTGGTACACCAAAATCTTCAAACCCTTCGGGTGGTATGCAGTTGATAGAATGTTGGGAAACCCTGTTTTAGACCATAATTTTGCTGTTAAAATATAACATTTATGTACAAAAAACATTTGTGACAGAAAAACAAGTTACTTTTGGAACAAGAACATGTCTCATATTTATCCATCATCAAATATTAATATCAATTATGGAGGAGGTGTATAATCAATTACAATACTTTTTTCAGTAAACCTGGCAGCAAAGTGTTGGTGCACAGCAGGATAAAATTATTTGAACTAATTTTTAAAAAATATTGCTATCCATCCAAGCACATTTTTGATCATGATAATCAACTGACAAGAAATCAACGTCAAATCCTTCCAAACATTTGGCTATTTGTATTACCACTAACAAATAATTTAAGCTTATGGGTATCAGGACATAATATCGTTAGTTATTGCCTGCTGATTTTATAACCTATAGTAGTTTTTTCATTTTCTCCGAAGAGACCAGTTTCATCAGCATTAAACTGACCAGTTTGCTCAGTTGACTATCCAGCTTCAGTTGTAAAAGCGTTGAATGTTTTTTTTTTTTAATTCAGCCACCACTTTCAAAACCACGCTTATTTTTTTACCTTGAATTGACAGTTTTCAAATGATGTAATGTCATTTAAAGTTATTTATTTAGTCTATATCTGGCAATAAATTCAGCAATAATTTTGATTTAAATAGTTTTGATTTTGTGACTTGTATAGGAATCCCTTCAGCTTACTTTTGACTGAACCACATAAAAAGAGAATAAACTAAATCATCTATAGTAACTGATTTTAATGGCCTATTTTTCATAACTCATTATTTGTCATTATTTATTATTAGTCATTAATGACTAAAAAAAGCAGTTGTGACTTTTTGTTTTATTTGTTGAAGGCCTCTCATTTTGTGGTCAGCGTGCTGAAGGCGAGCCTCGTGTTGATCGTTCAGTTATTTCAGGCAGGGGGCACCACGTGCAACTGCCTAGACTCACAACTGGACACAACTACCTAGCTGCACACCTAAACAAGATACACGTCTTCTCGTCTCCCAGGTGCACCCTTTGTGACAGCGGGGAGGACATGACAGCTGAGCACTTCCAGTCATGTACAGCTCTGGACCATATACCCCTGAACGACACGAAGGAAGAAGAGATTTCTTGCCTCTACTGGTCAGCGCACCACCAAATGGCCCAACAGCCAAGAGTGGGCGTTGGCTAGAAAGTAAGTAAGTACTTTTGTTTTATTTGATTGTTGAAATTACATGTTTTAGTTTTTCGCTCATACTGAATCAATTTTAAAAAATAACTGAAGCTATTAATTTTAAGTACAGTACTGTATAATGTACAGAATATACACTTCATTACTGTGGAAAAGAAATATTTAACTTTAAAATACAAGAATCAAACCATCACTATTACGGATAACTGTAAATTTTACTTTCTGACTATTGAGGGATGACAGATTAGTATAGTTATCAAGGAGGAAATGAATCATCATTAAGTTTTAAAAATAAATAAACTTCTTAACAGTATTTTTTTCAGTTACTTTATCTACATGTCATCGGCTACGTATGTCAAGCACTATTTCATCAAAACAAGAGTTACTACTTACCTTACTTTATAATAAAGGTTTAAAGAGATACATGGTTAATCTACCACCTGGTTTTACCAGTTACAGATAATTGGTTTTTCACTGTAGACAAGGACAACACTTTCCAAGCATTTTAAAAAAATTTAATAAATTAGAAGAAATATCTAATATATAATATAAGAAAATAAATACTCTAGTTATTCATTGAACATTAAAATACTCTTACATAATGTATAATCTGCAACAAATCCTTTGGCTGTTCCAAACTGGTTACTACGAAATTTTATCCAGATAGAATCACTCACAGTTACATTGGTAGGAATATTATTACCACAATATAGACCCTGTAATTCTCCAGCATTATTATTGTGTCTAATTTCAACATAGTCCTCATTACAAAATCCATCAGGACTACTTTCAAGGCTAAATTCTGAGAAGCTTAGCATCACTTTGTTACCTGTAATAATAACATAAGTTCTTATATATGGAACTTATATATAGTTCAATATATATATAGTTCAATAGCCTAATGGATGAATAGAACATTTTACTTTAGAGAACAAAGTACCTACAATAACACGAAAATACCTCAATAATGGGAGAATATTTGGAACATCTAGTAAATACTTAATACCTCTTGGAAAGTTAAAATAGAAAATGATGAAAACTTGCTCATTAAAGAATAAAAACAAAAAATGAAAAGTCTAGCTATTTAACTTATATAAGGTTTAACTGATACATAACTTGTCTATGCTAATTAAAACAATTTTTTAAAACTCTGAGGTACATTGACAAGCTAAATTCTTAATGGCATCATAGGAATTATCAGGCGTCCACCAACTGTTTAACTGGTAAAGTTCATGTAATTCTTAAAATAACATATCATAAATATATTCCCAGTCGCTATGCTAATGTAAGAGATTAGTTTCCTTCGTTAAATAACAAGCTCTTAAACTGAATGATAAAAAATAAATATAGTAGATATAACCAAGATTTATCACTATGGAATCGATTAAAGAAATAATATACTTGCTATAGATAGATATAAACTGCACTTTCCTAACATTAGATAGATAACAAAACCATATTAGAAAATTTCTTCTATTTGACGAACATAACAATTCACAATGCATAGGTAGGTTTAAAACAAAACAAATGAAATTTACTGATTATATTCTCAATCCTATTGAATAGGTTTTGGTTTTGATAACATTTACAGAGTATGTCACGGCTTGGGTAACTCATAACAGGTCAACACATAATAATATATTACTTCTGTTATTATAAAACATTGGAATTAAACTTTTAATTCACATAAAAAAATACTTTGATATTTTATCGAAAACTTCTATTAATAAAATGAAAACAATACAAATTGTTGACACCCAATTACAATATAACTTACATTAACTTTTTGACATCATAACCCCCAATACTCACCAAAATGCACTGTTTAATCATATGTTGATGTTTTTGTGATATAATTAAATTTTTTACATGTATGTATGATTGTTTTTTTTACATATGTATACATGACTTTTTTTAATAAAAATATTTTATTTATTATTTAGATATTTATTTTGTAAATTATATTAGAAAAACCTATTTCTTCTATATAATCGCCTTTTTTCATTACATATATGGTACTGTGGTAAAAGTATTTTTCAATCTAGCATCATACCAATCTGCTGCCATACTGGTTAGCATCTTTCAACATATTGGTTCTAATTATCCTAGTTTGTGAAGCGTCTTCTAACAAGATGTTGCTTCAGCTGTAGAATCTTGGTGCTATGTCAGGGGAGTAAGGCGAATGTCCAAAAACATCCAATCGAAACTCCTCAAGCAGGTCTTGAGTTTAATTAGAAGCATGTGGGTGAACATTATCGTGGAACAAAACAAATGTTTTTGTCTTCTTTCCCCTCCATTTATTTTCAATCACCTTTCTTAGTTGCAGAGCATCACAGTAGTGTGCAGCTGTAGATGAATACTTAATCGTAGAATAGGAAGTCAATCAACATCCTTTAGAATCCCAGAAGATGGTTGCAATGCCCTTTTCAGCATATTTCACAACTTTCACTTTTTGTGTTGGTTCGTCCTTTCCTTTCCATACCATCCTTTGTCTTCTGAATTCAGCTGTCCAGTGATGGAGCGATGCCTCGTTTCAAATCACTATTCGATCAAATAGAGCATCTCATTCATCATTAAAAAATTACTAAAATTGCAATGGAGCAACAAATCTCTGCTCTATGTGCTGTTCTATAAGCAGACAACGACCATCTTGCACACACTTGTGTAAGACGCAGATCGTCAGAAATAGTCCTGTGAAGTGATGGACAGACTATTTCTACATTCAGAGACAGTTAAAGAAGGACTTCATCAAGTGTTAGGCGCCAGTCGGTGTTAATAACCATTTAGAGATCTTCAACAACAGTCAGGGTGCAGGTTGGGAGTTTGGAGTGCACTTTGTTATTAATTGTGTAATGTTGTTCTACATTTAATGAATGACTGGTGCCAACCATTGGCCTTGACATAACGTCTTCACTATTAAAACTTCACACCTAGCATTTCAGCTGCATTTTTGCCATACAAAAATGAGTAACAGTACAAATCGGCAGCAGGAGCAGGTGGAGTTTCCATAGTGGCAGAAGCCTGACTGTCAGATTTATTGATGCATATATACAAGAATTTCACAGTCCTGCCCTACCCCAATATCCAAATTCCGCAAGCCTCACATATGTTTTTCATTGACCACATAGATTTTTCAAACATAGTGTAACATACTTATGAGACAATCCTCATATTTATGCATATAACGATGACTTTTCAAATTGGTGTAATACAGGCCTTAACATTTTATAAATTTTCAGTTTTTATAAAAATCGTATCCCTGAATTAAATTTTATTAGACATTTTTTTTTAACATGACTTTTTCCCCTATTAATGGATTTACCCACCAACTTTTACATAGATTATAATATACATGATTCAGATATTTTATGATATTAATTATGTGTTCCATAAGTGATTGTATCCTTTCATAAGTTTTGATATGATGAAGAAAATTTATAAATTTACTTTCGGGCTACAATTTATAACATTAATAATTATATCTCTTTGTTTTAAGCGTTGTTCTACAATTAGCAGAAGTACCTCAGTGACTGTTTGTGCACAAGAGGTTTCCAATCTGCATAAATAAGAGTTTGAACCTGTTTTCAATGCAACATTTTAGGCTGCATTCTTTCAATATAAAAAGTGTTGAGAAATAAAATTGTCCTTAAATAAGATTTTAACATTAAACTATAGCTTACGATAGGTTTAACCCGGCAGAGGTCACATGAAAAATAAAACGTGAGGGGTCGCACATGGTGGATTCGACCAGGCCATTTTATTGATACGAAAAAAATTACTGACCAATATTTTATTTTAAAAACTACAAGCATCGTAATTAAGTATAATGTATTTAATTAAGTTCTATTGATTTCAATTGTGACATTATTGTATTAAATAACTTTAAATAATATTTTAAGAATTAACAAATTTATTTTTTGAAAAAAGATACAAGACTTTAGATAAGTTGTCACAACATAAGGACTCTTTTACAAATATTTATGTTTAATAATATATTCTGAAAGAAAACTAATTTCTGAATAAGAAAATGTGCTTGATGTTTACAATAGCTGTAAAGTAAAAGAACCAATTTTGAATCAAAATGTTTTGAAAGTTTAAGTAAATTTATCATAATATTACAATTACAGTGATGAAATGAAACATTAAAAATGTATGATTTTAAACAAAAAGTTACATACAATATGTCTAAGCACCTGAGGGTTATAACAATGAAATTCCTTACAGTTCATCATCCGATTAATGCCCTTGGGTGGCACAGCCTTGACAAGAAGCTACAGATTCCCTGCAGATGAATCTAACGCAGCTGTTGCACCGAGTTTTTGATTTCCTGTTTTGTCTCTAGTTGCATAGACCGCATCGTCCTTCACGTCCATCTTCTGCAATATTTCGCCCAGCTGGTAGGCCCAGCATCTCTTCAATGTGTCTTTTCAGGGAAAAGTTGTCTTCTAACACCACCAGGATCTTGAAACCTTTCTTCCTCACGCTTTTCTTCCCTTTCCACGCTATCTAACACTCTAGCAAATCTTTCTTCCTCTGCTCGATTCATATTGTGTAGTAACACAATAAATATAATACACAATGCACTAAAGATCAATAACAAAAAAGCGAAATTAAAAATTATGTCACACTTTAGCACATGCGAGGGGCCGCACACGGTGGTTTCCACACTGGCTTTTCTTTCTGCTGGTGCACTAAGACACTCATTGGTGATAGTGAAAATACAAACACAGCACTCGACAGCAGATGAGTCTATTTGAAGGTACTGACGGGGTGGAAGCTTACAAAAATTGGCAGTTCGAGATATTAAGAAAATGGTGAAGGCCCGGTGGAAAAGACTGTGACGCAACCTCTGCCGGGTCAAATAAAAATTTTGCAAAATTCTTTATTAGTGAGCTTCTATGTTAAAAAAAAAACTGATGTTTTCTCAAAAATTCATAACCATAGTTTTGATTAAATAATAGTCAGTACGTAAGCCAGTCAATCCCCACATTATTTTCATATAATAAGATTTTTTTAAAGCTACATCCTAAAAGATAAAATGTGTATTTTGCTTCCAACTATATTCCAGCTGGTTATTCCAGTTTACCTTTAACCACTCAACTTACTGACCCGAGTTTAATCGGAAAACGGGTTTGTTCTTTAAATTACTATCCCGAGTTAACTTGGAATGTTTTTTTCTTCTTGTCATGCATTTCACAATGTGATACTGATTGATAATGTAAATGCAGGTATAGATAATGCTTATGTAACGTCCTAGTCTATAGTCATGATTACCTGACGTTTGTTAGAATATTATAACAGACTATTTGTTCCGATGTCCGTGCCTTTTGACCATTTATTTACTCCTATTTACTGTAGTCAGTTCATTGGCTCTTATTGACAGTTATCATTTATCTAAGTGTTAGTTCACAATGCTTAATTTATTTCATAGCACTTTGTTTATTTTTATGCTTGTTGTTTTTACCGGATATTGTGTTGCATTTTCAAATTTGTTTTTTCTTCTACGCCCTAGCTCACTCCATCATCCCTTAGGCTAACAGGCCATCATTTCCCAAAAAGACAATACCACAAACTTCCAAAAAACAAATCCAATTTACCTATGTGTAATTTGTGCCTATAGACATGATGCAAACGGATAAAAAATAAGGAAAGAATCTAGATATTTCTGCCATAACTGTAATATAGTACTTTGTGTATTTCATAATTTACCATACTCTCTCAAATATATAAAACTATTTTTACGCATTTTATGTACATTTATGTAGATATTTATTGATGAAAGTGAATATATTTAGAGCAAAATTTGTATTAACGAATTATATTTTTCCTAAAATGAAAGTGAAATATTCATTGTGTTAGTGACAAACTACATTCAAAAGCTGCAATAATTACTTCAAAGTTCTAAGCCATATTCATGAATAACATTTTATTATAAAAAGTAGTAATTAAATAACTGTTGCATGTTATACATCATTAATTCGGATACTTTTTTGATTTTCGTATTAACTCGGGATAATAATTAAAATGTATTTTTGAGAGATATTTTACCCCTTATTATAGGTGAAATAATTTTTTCATAAAGGCAGTTTTAATGGCATATAGAGAGGATTAGAAATTCACAATAAAAAATAAGAGTTTTTTGGGAAGGAAATAGGAAAATATCTGTAAGTAAAGTGGTTAAAGAGAATGAGTTAAAGCCTGTCTTAGACCTATTTTAGGTTCCCTTAGCCTTCATAACCGACAAAATTAGCTTTGATTTATACAAGTTCAATATTGTCATTTATAAATAATCTATTAATTTTATTCATAGCATTTATACGCTTTTTTTATTTACAATATGTTACTTTTTAATTGCACAACTTTTAAAATTAGTAGTACCCTATGTTAAACAATTTTTAGGATAGACTTTGAGGAAATACATGCTTAACATCAAGATTATAGGATTATAACCAAGAAAGGTTTTATGTTTTTTGAAAGAAAAATGTTTCTAATGGAAAATATTATCACTACTCACTTGTTATATACCATAAACAATCTTGAAGGCTATTAAACATTATTATTTAAATTTTAATAATTTGTAATTTTTAATTTAAAAGTTGTAAATTTAAAAGTTACCTGGGCTGGCACTTAGAGACCATATGCATTCTACATTCTCAGGATATCCATCTGGGTATTTTGGTGAGGTAATAGTTCCATGCTCTGATCCCAGGTACCCTCCACATTCTGAAACAGAAAACAAATATTTCAAGCAACTGTCCCTAAACAACTTTCATAAAATATTTGTCTACATTTGTTAAATTTGAAAATAGTTAATATTTTACATTACACTTAATTTTGCTACATATCTGGAGTCCCCATATACAAATATCTTAGTAGAAAATCTTGTCATTGAACTACTGTGGGGCATTCCATGTGAAAGTAACAAAGGACTCAAATTGGCAAGCTCAGATAAAACAAAAAATTCAGGTATTTGGTGTTCTAATTTAAAATTGAATTTAAAAAAATATATTCTTTTTTAATTTTTTAATTTGTAATTGTAATTTGAATTTTTAATTATCTACAATATTTAGTCTTGTTAACAACCATGCCATCAAAAGCTTTTCTTCTTCACTCGAGCCTCTTTGTGCGGAATAAATTAAACTATTATTTTATTGTATTTTAGCCTAGTCATATGTTTGCCATATAATAATTTGTTTATCATATATCATAAAGAGACTATCTTGAAACAGCCAGATTTTTTACATTCTTCCAATACCATCACACAAAATGTTTCCATCGGGACAGTGCAAAATTACATTCTGTAATGGAAAGTTGGTATTGAAAAGATTATGGAAATTTGGTTTTTATTTACACTAAGATGCTACCGCATCTGAAAAGTAATCAAATTTTTTTCATCTAAAAACATGTCATGAGTGGCTGGAGCAAATAAAGAGCAACTGTGTCATGAGAAATACAGTAGACTCGAAAATCCAAGTCCCGATATTTAGAGCTTCTGTTAAATTCAAGCCTATTTCTATTTGAGGTTATTTATCTATTTGAAAGAAAATAATGAGTCAGGCTTCCAACAAATGTTTATAGTCACATGGTATGCAAAGGAAATGAGTCGGGCTTCCAAGAGATTGTCATAAAAGGTTCTATAAATTTATTTAGTGTATTTTTAATTATAGTAATAGGGTTCATTAAACATCATATTTTTTCTAATGCAGAGGAATATATTTCTGTGTAATCCAAATTTTTGGTAATTCGAGGGGGTCTCGGTTCTATCTACTTCGAATTATCGATTCTAGTGTACAGTCAGAAATTATAACTAAACTCAAGTGCTTTTACTAATTACTGTCCATACAGTAAATTCAAAATCATTCAAGTGTTGTTTGAGTATAGTTGTGGTAGAAACCATTAGCAGCAAATTGAAGAACAAATGGATAATTCTCAGTAAAATCTCTTAGAAGGGTGCATTAGTTTGGAAGTAAATTATCTTTCGCGAGTCTTCGATAGGTAAATTGTTTGTTATAGTAATATACAGTATTCTGTATTCCTATACTCTAATCCATTGAGGTGTACTGTTTGATTTGATGTACCAATTCTATACTGAATGCCAAGGTATAAGTATTACTTATGGAAATTTTATATTAACCCGGCAGGGGTCGCGTCACGGTCTTTTCCACCGGGCCTTCACTGTTTTCTTAATATCTCGAACTGCCGATTTTTCCAAGCTTCCACCCCCTCAGTACCTTCAAATAGACTCATCCGCTGTCGAATGCTGTGTTTGTATTTTCGTTATCACCTACGTGTGTTTTAGTGCTGCAGCCTAGAGAAAAGCCAGCGTGGAAACCCCTCGCATGGGCTAAAGTGTGACATAATTTTTAATTTCGCTTTTGTGTTATTGATCGTTTAGTGTGTTGAGCGTTATATTTATTGTGTTACTATGCAATATGAATCGAGCAGAGGAAGAAAGATCTGCCAGACTATTTTATAGCGTGGAAAGGGAAGAAAGGATTGAAAATCTTGGTAGTGTTCGAAGATAACTTTCTCGTGACGTGCCTACTGTTGAACTCGTTGAAGAACCGGATTCAGATGATGAACAACAAGATCATGTTGAAGTTCAAGAGGAGTCAGAGTAGTCAGGAGGCGAAGAAGAATGACACATTCCAACGGAATTCATTTAGGGGGAATTAAATTACTGTCCATAATATAGTAGTTATTCTCATCTCAACCGTGCATAATAATGATGAAATTGATTTAAAAGCTGGAGATAAAAATAAACTCTACATCCAAACATTTTACAATTCAACAAAAGGGGGAGTAGACGTTGTTGATTAGTATAAGGCAGGATATTCAGCTGTACTACCAACTTAGGGCATCAATCAGATGAGGAACTGTAAGGAATTTCATTGCTATAACACTCAAGGTGCTTAGACATATTGTATGTAACTTTTTGTTTAAAATCATAAATTTGTAAGGTTGCATTTCATCACTATAATTGTAATATTATGATAAATTTACTTAAACATTCGACACATTTTGTTTCAAAATAGGTTCTTTTACATTACGGCTATCGTAAACATCCAGTATATTTTCTTATTCAGAAATTAGTTTTCTTTCAGAATATATTATTATACATAAGTCTTTATAAAAGAGTTCGTATGCTATGACAATTTATATAAAGTCTTGTATTTCTTTCAAACAATAAATTTGTTAATTCTTAAAATATTATTTAAAATGAATTAGTACAATATTGCCACAATTACAACTAATAGAACTTAAGTAAATACAGTATACTTAATTACGATACTTGTATTTTTAGAATAAAATATTGTTCAGTATTTTTGTTTGATTAATAAAATGACCCAGTTGAATCCACCTTGTGCGACCCCTCACGTTTTATTTTTCATGCGACCTCTGCCGGGTTAACTCACTAGGATGTGTTACCTCACTCATTTTAACTTGAACAGGATATTTTATTTTGTTTATTGGGTCAACATATTACTGGTGCATATTTACAATATCATAGGCTAGTGTGGGCATGGGCACCAGTTGATTCAGTCATCTGATCATATATTTCTCTACTTGTGAACTTATGTGTAAGGTTTAGTTGTAATTTTATTAAATATATTATGTGGCATGTTCATTTTATGAAAAATATATAAAAGATCAGTTTACTTTAAAAATGATAAATTACAAACAAATTTCGAAGACACTCAAAGCTCTAAACAGCAGACATTATCTGTACTTTGTCAAATGTCCGTTGATTGGAAGTGTCTGGCACTCAGACAGGTTAATAGCTAACGGTCAAAAGATATTGAGCCATTGAATAAAGTTACAACTGTTTATTGAAATTGATAGACATTTATAATAAAGTAAAAGACACGGAAAATTATCAATTCAATATTTATAAACTTAACTATTTATATGAATCTTGAGTTTTGAAATAGTCTGTTATTTGCCTTTGATACTTTTTTTTAGAGTTTCAAGTTTCTTTTTGGAAATGTATAAGTAAATTATTTGCTATTGTGAATCCTATTTCATCTTTATTTGATGAAAAAAATTCTATCACTTCACTGATTCTTTTAATTACATCTCTAAAATTAATTTGGTCATCCTCAGCTTCGTAACCGATGTACATGTCATTATCACAGAATTCACCGACATAAATTGTTACAAATGTCATAATATAATCTTGGTTTTCTTCTGTACATAGATTTTAATCTAAGCATACATACTTCAATCTTCAACAGATACTTCACCAGAAATATCATTCAATATTCCAATTATATCATCCCAGTAGTTTTCATTTGCTTTCTGAAAGCAGGTGTTTACTGTGGTTTTCTCAACTTTTTTTAAACAATACACAATTCATGAAAAGGCGTCCACTACACTTATAGATTTAAGCCTTAGCCCTCGGCTGTCAGGCTAGCTCGGCTTAGTGTATATTGCCGTTTACTCGTATGTCAGGCATCATCCGCTACGATTTTCAAATGTGTATTACTCGTTTGCCTCCCGACATTCAATCTTTTACCATTTTGTGCTGGACTCTATTGACAATAATTTGAACTAAATTTAAAATGTCTTTGAATCATTGACTCACCATGAAATCATGTTTGCATTTAAACATTGTACGATGCAAGTAGCATACAGTTTGCAGGTTATTTTTTAATTTCAGTTTGCTGAAGCTTCTACATCTCGTGCAATTAGTCATTTCAAAATTCCTGATCTCTTACTTGAATTAAAGAGCTCATTTAACTGGAACAATTAGCATCAAGAGAAAAAGTCTACATAAACTCGGAGAGGTCAGAGCCTATGTGAACAATGGTTGTAACTTGAAAAGACAATATGACTGTAGCCATGATTGGTACACTATGTGACAAAAGTGTACAAACAATTGAAAGAAAATGGAAACAGGTACCATAAACATAATAACTAAGTCGGCAATTATTTGTATTCTTGAATTTTATAGTCCATTACATTTGGCGAATCTTATTAATCACTTAACAATAGTTTATGACTATCCGAACTTTAAATTTAGTAAATTTGTTAAAACTTACTTAGACAGAACATTGCCGATCTTCATCAGTGTCTTCTGCTTGGAGATGTTGGGTCAAGCTGTGACGGTTTTAAAGGTATGTTTTCGATAGTATCAAAGAGTATGTGTGATTTGTATTGTGTTTGTTCGTTTATATGTTTGTACTTTGTGTTTTTGTGTGTCTGTAAATTTCATATTGTTCTAGTGTGTTGAGAATTGGTCCTTTTTTGTTGATGTGTAGGATTTATAGGTTATGGTAAATGTCTGTGTATTTGTGTCCTGTTTCTTTTATGTTATTGTAAAATGTTGAGTTGGTGTTCTGTTTGTGTTCTTCGACTGTTTAAAGCTGCGACCTGTTTATCCAATGTAGAATTTGTTACATTCGTCGCAGTTCAGTTTGTATACGCCTGGTGCTTGTAGTTTATCTTTGTTGTTGGTGATGTGTTGTAGCAATCTAAAACGTTCTGTCTCAGTAAGTTTTAACAAATTTACTAAATTTAAAGTTCGGATAGTCATAAAATATGGTTAAATGATTAATTATTTGTAAATATAACTAGTTCATGGTGATGAAGATCTAGCTGATCACTCTAATGCACCGTACTCTTTTACAAGCTGAACAAATAAATGGTGGGGGGAAATGTTTTTCTGGCTATTTAATGTAGTGTTATTACCTATAACAGCAAAAAGGGAAAGGAAGAAAATCCTGTAAAACAAAAAAGGTTTTGCCAAAACTCGAGGGAACTCATTGGTGATAAGCAGTGTAAGAAGAGGGGTTGGTCATTAACTACTGACTAGGAAGAAAGACTAAATGGGAAACTACATTTAATTTATTCCAATGTAAAAAGTAAGTTAAATAATTGTGAAGTCACAAGTAACAGGAAGATAAAAGGAGGCAGAAGGAAAACTGTATTTTTACTGCAAGACACGCAGAAGAAAGCCAGGACTCCATCCAAAAGACTTGAAAGATATAATACTCTGCAAAACTACAGAGAAGGGAAGAAAATCATATATATATATACAACATTAGTAAATAAAAATGGCATAGAGTACTAAAATAATGTAAAAGTAAACAAAATTTTTCATAAACAATAATGCAAACTTGCAGGTGAGTAATCTGTATCTATTTAATTACCAGTAGAGATGCAAAGGATATTCAAAAAATCTGAATACTAAGGGTTAATAAAGCTGCAGCATTTTCTATACTGACATTTAAAATTGTGGATTATACCCTGATCTAATGGTTGGCAATGAGAAGTAGTCTTTAGCAGTAAAGACAATATTTCTTCATTACCTAATTCAATTTGAGGGTGTGATAGTGCAAACTTGTTATGATGTGAGTAAAAGTTCATGAAAAGGATCACATTTCAATAAATTTCATTAAATCTGTCAGTAAATTTAATTATAATTATAGTCATAGTTTTGTTCACCAGTGAATGGAAAAATAAACCCGTCTCATTAAGATTATAAATGCTAGATTCTTCGTAATTCTCAATTATTGTTCTCAGTTTATTATTCCAGTAACAAACTTCCTTTGGATCAACAGATTTACCCTTACCTCAAATTGCTTTAGAACTTATGTCGTGATAAATTCTAAATTTTTGTACCTAACTATTTAAACCCTTGAACTCTTGTCCAAATTTAATTCTTTGATAATTTTTAAAACTTGTTTTTGAATTAAAGATTCAATTATTGCTAAATTTTTTGACCTAGCCACATTAAATCATTCTAAAAACAAGTTTTTCCACTGATTTAAAACAAATCTAACCTAATTTATTCTATCAATTTTAAAATAAAATTGACCAGTTTCACACATTAGAATGTAATAGATCGTGTTTAACTGTGGTTTCCTTGTTTTCATGAAAGTTCGAGTGCCATAATAAATTCTACTATGTTTATTAATCACAATAATTAGTATTATAATAAATGTAATTTAAATTAATAAACATTTTCTAACCATTCCTGCATAACTCAGCTGACAGCAGAAGATAGACAAATCTATCAATTTCATCATGCAATGTCATGCTCATCTGTATGACACTGTGTACATTGATCACAGCAAAATTTTCTTTACTCTATGCCCTGCATTTTATTCCAATGTCAACTAAATCCAAAAGCTCATGTGATTTCTACATTATCAACCAGAATGCTTGAGAACTCCAATTTTATTTTTGCCTAGTTAGTGTAGAACAAAATAGCTGAGACTACCTAAACGATTGAAAAAGTATTAACCAAATCATCTCAAGGTCTATGGTATTTTTTTGCTGCCACATTTTCCTCTGGCTTCATATTATAAATTCTTCTATGTACACATGTTGGCATCTTATCAATTCAAATCTCTTTTCAAATACTCAATCTTAATAGTTATTTAACCTCACATTTTAGTTTTTTTTTTTAAACTCAATTAAACTTTGATTAACCTAAACATTTTAAAAAAATTTTTCTGGACATTTTAACACGTTCATAGCCAATCACGTGATATCGTGTGATGTCAGATCATACCGGGTGGCCGATCACGAGATATCGCATGGCCGTTGCTATCCAAATTCTAAGTGAATTATTATAGCGGCCACCACACGAAATTCCAATTTCTAGCTTAGCAATGAACGTGTTAAGTGATTTAGCTGCCAGTGAAACTTGTAATACATTCTCATTTGTTAGTGAACATTTCAAAACTATTTTTTTTTCAAATGAATATTGTACATTGCATAAGACATCGTCACACTAAACCTCTTAGAGGAGTGTGGACTCCAGGGAGGGTATTTAATTACAGTGTAAATAATTAGTACCTTTGTTTAATTCAGTACTTAATAAATTTACTCATTATATTTAAATTTTCATGTTAATTACTTCAGCTTTAGGTCTCATATCTTTAGGCTGCACACAGATGTGCTCTTTAAAATTTATCTGTATGATCTTCTGCGAAACCAATCTAACTTCTCAAAACCAATCTAACTTCCTCCTTTACACCAGTGGGTGTGCGCCATAGTAGTTTGATATATGCAGGCAAAACAATTAATACAGTAATTTTACACTACTTAACTAAGTAAATACGAAATTGCTTACTTGCTGGCTCGTTTCAAAACGACGTTTTGAAACGCGTCAGCAAGTAAGCAATTACGTATTCACTTAGTTAAGTAGTGTAAAATTAGTTTAATCAATGAATTCAATATGATTACATCAAGAAACTTCAATTAATACAGTGTTAAATGAGATTTAAAGGTCAAGTTATATATAACTGGAGTGACAGCAAAAATTCTTCAAAAATGTTGAAAGTTACAGTTTTTAGTTACATTGAGAGAATACATGGCTTTTGTACAAATGGAACAATAACATTTGGATGTATCTTGTAAAAAACTTCTAAATGAATGTAAATAAAATTAGAAGTTGAAATAGGCTGGCATATAATCTTGTGCAGAACTATGGGTATGGTTAACTAATTGAGTAAACTTATAAAAGATAATAGTATTGTCATTATAAACCATAGTTATTTAAAAATCTGCAAAACTTAGCTTGCTATATTACTCTGATATCATAACATATCAAACTTATGAAATTCGATGATAAAGCAAACTTCTAGATTTACATACCTCTGTCAAACATTGAGTAAAAAGCTTCAAAATCAAAATAACGCCTGTTAGGATTAAACACTTTAACAGTCATGGCAGGACCTGTGCTACTTATCACTGGTGGGGCATGGATGCCTGATAATACTCTCAATATCTTCCGGTCATCATCAGTTTTTCCATCATACACACTTATGTTCATTTCAGGTTTCAGCTGTAATTTTGTTACTGTTAATGTTATGATTGAGTCTGAAATCAAGAAATACATATTGCAAATAAACAAAATTGCAATTAGATCGTAATAACAAGGTTCTTGGTCTATTAAATTCTGATCAGTGATGAACATAATGTGAAATTTATAAGATGATAAATATGATAATGATGCTGATCTATATGAAATGTGTAAGAGAATGAAAGTAATGGAACAGAAACTAGGTGACAAGAAAAGATATAATAATATATGGATTAAAAAGTTTTGATGAGATAAAAATCCCCTAATTTTGCAAAATAATGTCTATTGTTATTCAACTTACTTTCAAATGTATAGCAAACAAAAATGTATGCGCAGGTAAAACATGGTGAAATACAAGGTGGGTTTTCAGAGTAAGTACTGTTTTGGAATTCCACTGTTGTAGTGTTGGGGTTGGCAATCAGCGCATGTGCACTGTATTCCAATATCTGCTGGCAAGCCACATTACAAATCTATTCAGCACTGTTAAAGGTTGTTTACATGTGTTTAAAATGCCGCCAACTGTGAAATATGCAATGTGATACGTTTTCTTAATGTTCAAGGCAAGAAAGCACCTGACATCCATTGTAAGATCTGTGAAGTGTACAGAGAAAACTTCATTAGTGATGGGATGGTAAAGAAATGGGTGAGACAACTTTAAGACGGTCTTACTTCTCTTCTTTTGTCATTTGTATGGAGTGAGGAAAGAATTATGGCAGAGCCGCTCGTCATCAGTCAGTGAGAATCTAGGGAAGTTTTGCTTTCTTGAAAATTCACTACAGTTCTCTCTAATTAGTTGCAAAATCAGTTTTTTTCTATAGTCTAGATGTTTTATTTTATTATTGACATTTAAAAAAAAAAAGTATATATGAATTCACAATCATTTTTCGATACCATTTCACACTCTTCCTGATAATAGGATAAGATGCGATAAAGTGATCGCCTAAATCCACTCAACCCATATGCTCATTATACTCATAGATTGTTAGGGGTTGAGTTAGCACTTATTTCTCATCATCTATAGTTATTCGTTCTATTGAAATCATTTTATTTCCATAAAATGTTAAAATGACCGAAACTTCACTTTTATCTTTCCAAATGAGGGCTCCAATATTGTCTTTGGACTTCAATGGTAAAATATCTCCCTTCTTCATTTTCTTTTTATTTGTCTTATTCATTTTTTGTGAGAACCCTTTTCTGTTTAAATTGAGGGTCCCTGTTATAAGTCATTTAATTTTTTTTTTTAGTTCTCTTGTTAATTCGAGATTTGTGTAGTGCCTGGCAGTATAAAAGTGGTGTCTTGATCCCCCTGCTACTTGCAGTATTCCTTCAACGAGAGTAAGTAACATTATAGTTGTGTATAATAAGCCTGGATTTTTTAAAATTGGGAAGTCTGCTTTCCAAAATATGGCAAAAGACTATAAACATAGCCATTTTTGGAATCTGATACTACGTATAATTTAAGGCCCCACCTGGTGGGCTAATCTTTATTGAAAGTCTTGAAGGAAACTCTGCCCTTAAACCCTACTGTAGATTCCTCAATTGAGAGGTGATGTCTTGGCAAGTAAAACTCTTTGTACTTTTAGTCTAAATACAGCAAAACATTGCTAACTATAGTGCTTCTTGACAGTGTACATACAATATTTTCTGGTGGAGGTGCTATGTGTAAGCCACAACAAATTTGAAAAAATAAATCTTGCCCTTGTAAAAACATCACTAAAAAATGGAAATTTATCAGTCCAATCCTCCAACCAATAAGATTGTAATGTGGTTGATATTAATTAACACACCCAAAAAAAGATTAGAACTCTTTGATACTTAAATCTGTCCATGTGAACCAAATTGAGTCTTTTCAGCCATAGTGAAGTATTACAATAAATTTTGTTAATCTTTGTGTATCTGTTAGTTTTGTCAAAAATTTGCTGAAAAAGTTCACATGAGAATAGAAATTGAAAAAAAAATCTTTTTCTGTTACTGGTGTATTTTGAGAAGTATTTTGAGGGGTAACCAGAACTTAGAATTTGGTAACCAAAATACTTTAAAAAATTGTCTTTCTCAGTCCAATCTTTCCAATCCTGATTATTGGCATCATAGTCATCATTGTCACTGTCTACGCCAATATCGGACTCATCATTTTCTAAATCCAAAAATTTACCAAAAGGACCATTTGAACTAGTACCCTCACCATCAGATAATTCTGATAACATATCTTCTTCCTCATCTAATAGCTGAATAATTCTCATAGCATTGGCTTCTTCAATTCCGAAATAAAACATAATTTTAAACCACAAAATTTTAGCCAAATGAAACAAAACAAATTAATAATCAATTATCTTAAGAGAGGCTATAAAACAAACTTCAACACTATTAACCTTAGAAAAAGGAACAAAACTAATAAATAATCATTCACCAGTGAGAGACTTTAAAACAAACTTCAACACTATTAACCTTAGAAAAAGGAACAAAACTAATAAATAATCAATTCATCAGTGAGAGGCTATAAAACAAACTTCAACACTATTAACCTTAGAAAAAGGAACAAAACTAATAAATAATCAATTCACCAGTGAGAGAATTTAAAACAAACTTCAACTCTATTAAACTTGAAAAAAATGATGCAAAAAATTAAATAATATAATCCGCAAACAGGATCTTAAAACTTAGTACTTGCGTATGAGAAACCAAGAAACTTTGTGACAACGTGAAATGGTGGGTCGTGTTGCTCTACTAATACTTTTTATTTACCTCAGCCACCTTCTTAGGAAAACAACAAGGTTTGGTACAAAGTGTAACACTCTTAAAAATAAGGTGTTACATATAAATTCATTTATATATTTGATTTTTATTCAATAATTATATCTGCCCAATATAAAAGAAAATTTTTGTTTTATTCGTGCTCATTGTGAAGTTAGCATAGATGGTAGCACCCCTAGCGGGTAAAAATGTAAAATATCGTACGAGTTGGTAGCTTAACTTAAAAAAAACTCACATCACCTCATGTGACGTAACATGGTCTGATATCGCATGATCTGACGGACCAATCAAAATATTCAAAATAATAATCGAGGGTGGGAAAGTTCCGTTTGCTTGTCCCTTCAGAATACCCCACTTCTCAAAAGGTCTCCGAACGAGACGCACGTGATGGCATTTCGGACGTAATTTAGAAATTTGTAAGCTTCTATTATTCAAAATTTAAGATGTCAAGGCCGGTACCAAATTTTATTAACGCAACAAAAGAAGAAGTCAGAAGCGATAATTTATGTTTTTCAAACGAGTAAATGTTTATATAATTTTTGTTTAAGTGCACGGATTTGCAAGAGCGATGTGTTAAGTGTTTAGTGATTCCAAAAGCCATGGGCAATCTTTAATATGTTTTAAAGTGTTTTATTAGTGCACAATCAGGTACGTTTTAGATAATAACAAAGAAAATGTATTTTAATGTTAACTAAGTAGAATTTTAATTGATAAACGGTTAACACATGAACGGTAGGAATTGTCCTTCGAATATTCATTTCTAAAAATTCAATTGAAAATATTAAGTTACTATCTTGTCGATATATATAAATTTTAAAGTTCAATAAGTAATTCAAATGTATGGAATAACTAGCAGTAATTAAAGATAATTACTCGACACATTGGTGTCATTTGTTCTACTGTAATTTGTCACTGATTAATAAATTGCATAACTATGTAATTTAAAACTTTATATTTTCATTCCCAAGTAACCTAGTTCTACCTTCCAATGATATCGGAAGAACGTTTACAGAAAGACATTATTATGCCTGGCTGGAAACGGAGAACTAGATAGAGCCCTGGGTAAGTAAGGTAATTAATTTGTTAATTAGTAATTAACACACATTTTCTAATAAAGCCCTGATATATACTTACCCCACGAAAAAAGGTTCAACTGTTACAAAAGGTAATACAAAACCCAAAGATTGTCACCTAATAACTCAAAAATGTCAAACTATATTTGTTTAGCCATGGAATGCCATAAAAACGACACCGGTTCAAATCTGGCTTCTGAGTAGAAACGACAAAAGTCATTGCTGATTATTACCCGGCTTTGGAGAACTGCGCCAAGATTGTTGCTCAGTTCATCAGAGCTGAAACGCATGCTGCCATTGCCGATTATTACCCAGCAGTGGAGCGCAAAGGGTTAAACAAAATATATAATATTTTATTAAAAGTAAAAATGTATAGTCCATATGTGTTTTTTCAAGAAAAAAAGATACATAAATAAAAGATGAAAGACAAAATATTGAAATAAACAATAAAGTAAAAAATCTATAGAATATGTCGAGATAAAAAATGGTATAATTTTTGCAACCAATATTTATACAATGCAAACAGTCAGACGTTATCAACGACAAATTTTACTACAAATATTTGTTGTATTATTCACTGCACACAATGTAATCTGTACAAACTACAAACTATATTTACACACAACAAACTACCATAGTAAGCCTTTAGAGTTAACTAGTTTTCATTGCATGGATGATCTCATAAATGGCATTAATCCATGACTCTATAAACACCAAATTTCTTTCTTGCCACCACTTTGATCATTTCAATAGATAGAAGTACTTTTACCATAATAACCATTAATGATTTCCATATAATCAATCGCATAACAAATGATGGATGTACCTAACAATCAGCTGATATTTAATATCCTGGAGTTATAACGTATGGACAAATAAATTGATGAAACAATAATAAAATAAATTGTTTTACAATCTTATGTTTCCACTTTAAAGGAAAAATATTATTAAAAGCAGGCCATTATTATTGTTATTAATAAGTGAAAGGTAAACAATGTTTTTATTAAAGTCATTTTCAACGATAAATGCTTCATAACTACCAGTTATAGAGTTTACAGCTTTTAAATCAGAAATTACAAAACTTAATATTCAACTCATCTTCAATAGTTTTATCACAGTACCTGGAAGAGATGATATTATGTAATATTCACAGTAGATATCTAATGGAGCAGTAGGATGATTTAAAAATCCTCTTGTAGCTCCCTCTATATGTGCACCACAAGCCTAAATAGTAAAACTTAATGTGTAAGTACTTTACTAACATTAAAAAAGATAAAACATTCAATTCCTATAACCAAATTGTTTAATTAATTAATACCTAATTGAATAAAGCTCTTAAGTATTCACTTAGTTATGTATTGATTAATTATAGTTTTAGAAAAGTTGTATGATGTCCTTAAATCCAGAATGGTTAATCCTCGGACAAAGACATTTTTTCTTTGTTTTTACATCAAAACTATGATGTAAGTTGAATTATTACAAACAATTCCTTTTAATGGTAACGATCTGACCATATAGCAACACTTTTAACTCTTGTTGAAGATGAAAAACAACTTATCAATTAACAAAACATTAATAATTTTTTAAATTAAAAACTCAGTAAAATAACTTATCAAACTTACAAATTAAAGTAAACTAATTAAAAACTTATGGAGGCAAGGTATTTTCATTCACACTTTTAAGCAACTAATGGTGTGCAAAACATAACATGTTTGCCAAACATGGTCAGAAAAATCCATTAGTAATTTTTTTTTTTATTTCTACTTCTATATAAAAATGATAGAAAAACTGGCAGGAAATATACAATATATGCATTTCTGTTCTAAATGACATATTCTGGTGTATGCCATAGAAGTTGTAGAAAAATTCGATGAGAGCCAAAAAAGTTTTTAATGAAGTTTTGCTATAATTTCTGCAATATTTCAAGATATTTAAAGTCAATTGGAAATAAGCTTCAGTGTTCCACATGAATTTGAATTATAAGTATATTTGGAGCAGATGGTCCCACATAACAGCTGCAATCAAGTCACAATAGTTATGGATTTACCGTTATGATTTGTAGTTTATAATTCATATGTTACTACAAACCTTTATAAACAAATCTATGGTCTACTAGCAGCTATATATTTCAATTGTGTAATTATTATATTAGTAATCACTTAAACAATAGTTGATGACTATCTGAACTTTGAATTTAGTAAATTTGTTAAAACTTACTGAGACAGAACGTTTTCGGTCGCTATGTGCCGATCTTCATCAGTGTCTTCTGCTTGGAGATGTTGGTTCAAGCGGTGACGGTTTTAAAGGTAGCTTTTCGATAGTATCAATGAGCATGTGTGATTTGTATTGTGTTTATTCGTTTAATATGTTTGTACTTTGTGTTTTTGTGTGTCTGTAAATTTCATATTGTTCTAGTGTGTTGAGATGTGGTCCTTTTTTGTTGATGTGTAAGATTACTAGGTTATGGTAAATGTCTGTGTATTTGTGTCCTGTTTCTTTTATGTGATTGTAAAATGCTAAGTTGGTGTTCTGTTTGTGTTCCTCGACTCTTTGTTTAAAGCTACGACCTGTTTGTCCAATGTAGAATTTGTTAAATTTGTGACAGTTCAGTTTGTATACGCCTGGTGCTTGTAGTTATTATATTAGAACTGCTATTGTTTTTTTTCTAACAATGTTAAGATACAAAAAAAATGTTTCTGTGGCAAACCAGTAAACACAGACAGGGTCATCCGTCTAACTAATGCGTGTGTGGAAGTTGCTCCTTCAAACATTTATTATTTGCGATCTGGGCTGTCTACCAGCACAAACTAATTCCTCACATCAAATGGTTATGGAAACTGAATGTTATTGTGCAAATTTACTATTTTTAAATTGATTATTTGTAATGAATATATAAGAAAATAAATAAAATGCTATTTGCTGTTTCTAGTTTAGTTGTTTCCCTAACATTCACATAACCAAATTATTCACTTCACATTTGTAAAAAACTTTGTAACTAAAATAATTTTAAAAAAATATTCAACAAAATATGTTTTAAATATTATTAACAATATAAATTTTTAAATAACAACATGGAAAGGCAACAAAGCAGATATAAGGCCCAGGTGTAGTATAATTTGTGTGGAGCATGGATCTGAAGGCAGCATGTTTGTGTTGGATAGGGTGGTTTGAGATGTTGTGGATAAGTGTAACACAGCTTCAACATTTACAGGAAACCCATAACAACAGACACACTTATCCACAACACCTCAAACCACCCTATCCAACACAAACACACTGCCTTCAGATCCATGGTCCATAGACTTAAAGAAGTCCAAATGACCACAGAAAACATAAACAAAGAACTAGACACAATTAAATATTTAGCATACGCAAATGGATACGTCACCACAATAATAGAAAAGCTATGATACAAAATACAAAAAAACACTAAAATTAACTCTACAGACAGGGAAAACAGATACCATTCATAAACAAAATAGCCAGCAAATTTCAAAAAATAAGATACAAAATAGCACACAAAACTAATAACAAGTTACAATACAAAATACAACACAACACTAACAACAAAGATAAACTACAAGCACCAGGCGTATACAAACTGAACTGCAACGAATGTAACAAATTCTACATTGGACAAACAGGTAGCAGCTTTACACAAAGAGTCGAGGAACACCGACTCAACATTTTACAATCACATAAAAGAAACAGGACACAAATACACAGACATTTACCATAACCTAGAAATTCTACACATCAACAAAAAAGGACCACATCTCAACACACTAGAACAATATGAAATTTACAGAAACACAAAGTACAAACATATTGAACGAACAAACACAATACAAATCACACATACTCTTTGATACTATCAAAAATCTACCTTTTCCCAACATCTCCAAGCAGAAGACACTGATGAAGATCGCCACATAGCAATCGAAAACGTTCTGTCTCAGTAACTTTTAACAAATTTACTAAATTTAAAGTTCGGATAGTCATAAACTATTGTTCAAGTGATTAATATATATTTAATTATGGTGACAGTTTTGAGAGGCAAACACAATTGCTTAGACATGAGAATTCTAATTTGTTGGCCAACTGTTCGAAGCCTTAAAGCTGTTCAAATTTACTTTTTTGCTAATTTTCAAAGCTTGTTCTTGGATCAGAGATTTACTTATTGACAAGTTTTCTGACCTAGCTACACAAAACCAACCAAAAACAAGTTTGTCCACTGCTCTTGAATCTGTTTTATCTAACTTAATGTTTTTCAAGTTTTCATTTCTATTGATGAACCACAAATAATTCCCTAATGGGATTCTTACATTTTATAATGTCACTGATCTATCTTTTTCCAATTTTAAACCTTTCTGCCAGTTGCTGGACACTTAAACTTTTATTCTTTTTACACTCTAAAACGTCAATCTTTTTTTTTATTGTAAGAGCTTTATGTTTACCATCCACATTGTATTACTGTTAAAACATGAGAAACATAATGGGTGTTATAGATTTACAACTGAACTGAACAGCCTAGATCTTAAAACACAGGGTAGGGAGTATTCTATGGTTCTTGGAATTCTGGTACATGACAGTTATTGTAATGCATAAACCACAACAAACTCTACAACACTGTAACCCATAGTTCTAGGAATTCCAGTGCTTCAAGGATCTTGGAATGTGTAAACTACAAATTCTACAAGACTGTAGAATATAGTTCTAAGAATTCTGGTGCCTTTCATTTATTGGAATTGGTAAACAACAACAAACTCTACTCTACAGGAGAATGACAATTCATGCCTACTAACAGAGTTACGTTTCTATATATAGATATAGCCCATTCTTCATACTCTCAAGAAAAACTTTTGCAACAAATTTATATTAATTTTATATCCGAGAACAGCAAATTTTTTGTCCATAATTAAGAGAGTCTGTTGTTGAGAGAGTTTTGTTAAATATATCTATGTCAGGGGACTTGGAATTATAAATTTTGTCCCTAAAATGGAGGTGTCCATTGGGAGAGGTTTTGCTGTAATAACTGAATGATAACATTAACCCATCCAGCACGGCTAGCCTATTGGCACGCTCCGGGTTCCCTTGCGAGGCACTGATAGCGTGTCAGTGCACTTCCCTTCTGAGAGACGGCAAACTCACCAGCATTCTCACTCCCAGTCTAATTAAAACTTCTCTAGTGTTGATAAGTGTTTGTATAAAGGTTTGATTTTTACGTCAGTAATTCAGAAGAGTTTGGAGAACATTGTGCCTGTCGCTATTAAATTCGACAATCCGAAGTTAACTTTTTGATGCTTCAAATAAAACAATGCTTCAGGGTGTTTTTATGAACAGATTTAATTTGGTTTAACTTTTATATTTTAGTTTAACCACTTAACACAGCAAAATATCTGGTAAAACAACGATTATAAAAATAAAGTAAGCTTTCTTAATTAACGCAAGAATAAACGATAACTGTCCTACTATAGTGAATGAACCCACTCGAGATAGGAACAGACTACTGTAAATAAGAGTCTTTGACAAAATGCTTGGACACCCGAAAACCTAATGTGTCATCATAAGATTGTAGTAAACAAATGTCAGCTAATCTCGGCTATAAATAGTCTAGGATGTGACATATACATTATCTATGTCTGCATGTACACTATCGATCTCTATCGCTTTGTGAAATACATGACACAAACAGAAACAAACATTCCGAGTTAAACGTCGAGTAGTTAATTTTAGTATTAAGTATATTTTAGTAGTAGGTACTTCAGATTTTTATGTAAATTATCCTTTTTTCTCTTTTTTTTATTGAGTCTTATTATTTGTCATATAGTACTTTTATCATTTCTATTGGTTGATATTTTATGTAAATTTCTTTTTTTAAATTTTGACCCTATAAATAAAACAATATTTCAATGTCTAACACACTGTTTTGATGTCTCAAATAAACCTGTATATTGTAGAAATAAAATTATTGTGATGAAAGCAACGGGCACGATAGTTAGATCCATTGACAAGCTATGCAACCCGCTTAGCATTTCAATGACTCCATTGCTAGGGACGGCAAGCATACCTGCACGCTCCCGATTTTTACAATTAAATAGTGTTCAATTTTTTTTTACTATTTTCCTGTTTATAACTAAGCATTTAAGTGTAGATTTTGAGATAAAATAATGCCATCAAAATGTGGAAGTTAACAAAAAAACAGACAGTAGTTTGATGAGATCTCCAATACCGTCGCCGTGCTGAATGTGTTAAGAGTGATCACACTATGCAGCAGCTACTATACTGTCAATATGTTGCTCTGGACGTCCTTCAACGTCAACTGACGACCCACACGTTGACAAAATCAACACCCTGGTGAGCGAAAATCGATGTCTGACCATTAGGGAGCTTTCCGAAGAGTGTGGGATATCAGTTGGATCTTGTTACGAGATTTTGACCGAAAAATTGAAGATGCACCGCATCGCTGCAAAATTTGTGCCACGCCTGATGACCGACGACCAAAAAGCCAATCGCGTCCGGGTTTGTCATGAACTGCTTGATCGTTCAAATGAAGATGAGAATTTTTGTCAAGAATTATAACCGGTGATGAATCATGGGTGTATGGTTACGACATTGAAACGAAGGTCCAATCATCCCAATGGGTGAGTCAAACGTCCCCAAGACCCAAAAAAGCTCTCCAAGTACGGTCGAGTGTAAAGTTGATGCTGACAGTTTTTTTTTGATGCTAAGGGTGTTGTTCACTACGAGTACCTCCCTGAAGGCTCTATAGTCAACCAGATTACCTACATTGAAGTACTGAAACATCTGAGAGACGCCGTCCGACACAAAAGGCCAGAACTGTGGAGAAGTGATAACTGGTTTTTCCTTCACAACAACACTCCAGCTCACTCAGCACTCAGCACTCAGAACTCGTGAGCTTTTGGCCAAACACTCGATCACTGTTCTTTACCCCCCCTCCTACTCACCTGACCTTGCTCCGCATATTTTTTATGACCTCAGTCCGCATATTTTTTGAACAGACCTCGTATATGTGTTTACATGTAAGCTGGCACTTTTGGACTCGTAGCCCTTGTGAAGGTGCTCCAGTAGATGAAATAGGAAATAATATAAGTGATGTATGACTACATCCACGGAAACAGTCTTTGCCTAATCTCTACCAATGCCCTGCCTATATTATCAAGCCAGGTCCAAGTGCCAGCATATGTGTCAATACCTATACTTCAATTTCCATAAATACCAGAGAGGGTCTAGTCCCAAAGTAGCAGATCTAGAGCAAGAACACAAAACAGTGTTTTGGAATACAAACTTTGTTAAAAATAAACATTATTGGAATCATGAGGTTTGACTTCAAGTTATAAATTGATTTTGAAAATGATACACATTATTATATAACAAATTAAATGAAAAAATGTATATAAGTATAAGCTATGCAATATTACATTGATGGAAGAAATACATTGAATATTAAAATCCATTAATGGAGTGAATACTATAAATACCTCATGATATATTGCTCTAAATCCTTTGGCTGTTTGAGTATCATCAGACACATGACGTATTTGTATTTGACTTTGAGTAGACATTATGCTACGAGAGGGTAACTCCTCAAGTTTACCACTACTGTTAAATATTACTGAATCAGACAGGAAACCATCATACACCTGTAACAAAAACACATTTACAAATATTGAATAAATTCAATCCGAAAAAAAAACATTACATTTTCTACACTAGTGTCACATTTAAATGAAACTGACTGAAAATTTTGATAACAAAAAATTTGTTATCAGGAAAGTTTATTAGTTAAGTTTAATTGTAATTGAGTGGCTACTAAATTTTATTATAAGGTTAGTTACAAGTTTTAACACATTTAATGTTGAATGCAATCTCTTAAGAGTGCTTAGTGGAGAGTGAGGAGATAGACACAGGAGGAGTGAGGAGTGTTTTCAGTGATGCCAACTATTGTTGTTAATGTATACTCAACAAGGTAAATCAACAAAATACCAACCTTATTACAACTGGCAGTTAAGAAATAACAAACATATTATATACTTATGACTGTTTAATTTCCCTCCAAAATTTATTTTATTTAATAATAACTTTTATAAATATTGAAGTTGTCTGTAGCTTTACTTGATGTCTCATAGTTATTTTGTTTGTGTTGATATGCTTTATCAGATAGTTATTATCTGTTGTATAAAAAAAAACAAATAAAACACGATAAAACAGTATACAAATTTTATAATAATTAACAATAAAATCCACATTAAATAAATAACCTTCAATAATTTCTTCAAGGGTCATCATTAAATAAAGACAAAACAGCAAAGTTGAAAATCACTGACTTATGATCTGTGAAACATTTCTAGATTGTTAAATTTTAAATACAGTAAAACTATGGGAGTTTCTTGATGTAATAATCTTGAATTCACTGATTAAACTAAATTTAAACTACTTAACTAAGTGAATACGTAATTGCTTACTTGCTGGCACGTTTCAAAACGATCGTTCCTTTTACGAAGCTAAAGCCTTCTACTCAGAGGGTTAGCTTCGTAAAAGGAACGATCATTTTGAAACTCGTCAGCAAGAAAGTAATTACGTATTCACTTAGTTAAGTAGTTTAAATTTAGTAAAACTATGGTAAGAGCTTTATAATTTATGATGTAGTACTATATGTGATTTTTTGTATAAATATTAGTAATATATATATATATATATATATATATATATATATATATATATCGTGATATTTAACGTTGTCCATTACTTTTCCCTTGCACTGACTTTATGAAATTATTATTATTACTTGTAAATATTTTTTTCCACCGCTAGTGTAATAATTTTACCTTGTGTGATGAGGTACCTTTCGGTCACTTGACCATTGTCGAAACACATGAGGTAAAATTATTGCACTTAATGGTGGAAAAAATTATTTACAAGTAATAATAATAACTTCATATATATATTTAGGTTGGTTCTAGTAGAGCTTAAAGCTTATTTAGGAATTTTTCACGTTGTCCATTAATTTTCCCTCGCACTGACTTTATGAAGTTGTTATTATTACTTGTAAATATTTTTTTCCACCACTAGTGTAATAATTTTACCTTGTGTGATGAGGTACCTTTCGGTCACTTGACCATTGTCGAATCACATGAAGTAAAATTATTGCACTTAGTGGTGGAAAATATTATTTACAAGTAATAATAATAACTTCATATATATATATATATATTCTTGATATTTAATATTATCCATTGTTTTTCCGTTGCACTGACTTTATGAAGTTAATATATTACTATTTTTGAGTAATTTTATCCACCGTTAAGTGCAATAATTTTACCTTGAGTGATGAGGCACCTTTCGGTCTTTGACCATTGTCGAATCACTGATTGTTCTCTGCTGTGGATGCTACGTACGTGAAGTCGGTGTTTGTTGAAGTTACGCGCACTATTTCTTGATCTGTGTGTATGAGGTTTCTGTATAGTATGTCTTCTGTATATGTTGTTTGTAAATTCATTAAGTTGTTGTGTATGTTTTTATAAATGTGGTATTTTTCTAGTGAGTTTAGTTCTATTGGGTTGTTATTTATTTCCAGTATGGTTAGGCTATTTTCGTAATTTGTAATTTCGTGTTTATGGGAAATTAGGTGTGCTGCAACATTTGATACTTTAGAATTTTTATTTTTGAATGCTCTATAATGTTCTTCAAATCTTATTTTAAATGTTCTGGATGTTTTTCCTATGTAAAAAGAAAAAATAATAATAACAAATTCCTTCAAATATAACCTACCTAACTTCAACAAAAAACAAATAATAAAAAACCTAATAGTTGACACAGAATCTAACATCCACAAAATTACCCACCAAAATACTGAACACATAAGAAATAACATTAATAATAAAATTAACCTAATAAAAACGGAAAAAAACAAAAAAACAGAACAATATATTAATAAAAAAGAAATTATAAAACTCAGAGAAAAACTAGAAAACAACGATTACTTAATATTAAAATCAGATAAAACAAATACTCCAGTAATAATAGAAAATACCAAATATATCGATTCAATGACTAACTACATAAAAGAAAATAAATACGAACAAATCCCAGACCCAACTAACAAATACCTTATTACAATAAAAAACTTAATAGTCACTCACCGTAACACCCTAAACTATAACAATAAATTACAATACCACACAAGATTATACCCATTTAAACCATGCGCACCCGTATTATAAGGGATACCTAAAATCCATAAACCAAACACACCATTTAGACCACTAATAAATTTCACAACAGCACCATCTTACATAATCGCAAAAATTCTAGACAAAATCCTAAGGTCTAAAATACACATCAACAACACATACAATATAAAAAATGGATACGAATTAATTAATAAAATAAAAACGATAAAAACAAACAGCAACACAAAAATAATAAGTTATGACATAACTAACATGTACCCTAGTATCCCAATAGAAGAAACCATAGAAATAATAAAAAACAAACTGATATACAATAACGAAAAAAGAAACATAATAGATAGTATCATTACACTAACCAAACACATATGTAACCAAAATTACTTCCAATTTAACAATAAATATTATAAACAAACAACAGGACTCCCCATGGGTTCACCCATCTCATCTGTCATGTCAGAAATATATTTACAACACTTTGAACAAATAATAATTAAACCTATAATAAACACACACAATATCTCACTATGGACAAGATATGTAGACGATATACTTGTAATATACCAACCTACCATTCACAACGAACACGTCATAATATTAAACAAACTAAATACATACAACGAAAACATACAATTCACCGTTGAAACAGAAACAAATAGAACAATCAACTTCCTCGACATTACTTTAAATATAAATGATAATAAAATAGAAACTACAGTATACAGGAAACCTACTTCCAACAACACCACAATACACTACAAATCTAACCACCCCTGGACACACAAAATTAACACTTACAGTAACATGATAAATAAAGCAATAAAATACACACAGGATAACAAACAAAAATTAAATGAAGAATTAGATAACATTACAAAAATAGCAATAGAAAATGGATACAACAAACACATTATAAAAAATATATACAATAAATTCACAAAAAAACCTAACCTCAACACAACACTACAACCGGAACACAAATACAATAAAAATAAAAAAATCTACCTAAAATATAAATATACCAATAACAAAATAGAAAAAATAACAAATATATACAACAAAGAATACTACATTCCAACTTACAAACCAAACAACAAAATAATAAAATATCTTAGTAACAAAAACCACATAACAAATTCAGAAAAACATAACCTATCAGGAATCTACAAAATCACATGCAACAACTGTAACGCTTTTTACATAGGAAAAACATCCAGAACATTTAAAATAAGATTTGAAGAACATTATAGAGCATTCAAAAATAAAAATTCTAAAGTATCAAATGTTGCAGCACACCTAATTTCCCATAAACACGAAATTACAAATTACGAAAATAGCCTAACCATACTGGAAATAAATAACAACCCAATAGAACTAAACTCACTAGAAAAATACCACATTTATAAAAACATACACAACAACTTAATGAATTTACAAACAACATATACAGAAGACATACTATACAGAAACCTCATACACACAGATCAAGAAATAGTGCGCGTAACTTCAACAAACACCGACTTCACGTACGTAGCATCCACAGCAGAGAACAATCAGTGATTCGACAATGGTCAAAGACCGAAAGGTGCCTCATCACTCAAGGTAAAATTATTGCACTTAACGGTGGATAAAATTACTCAAAAATAGTAATATATTAACTTCATATATATATATATATATATATATATATATATATATATATATATATATATATATATATATATATCGCAATATGTATTCTTGTGTATTAATAAAGAACTAAGTCAAAATACAAATACAAGAATTATAATTGAATTTACAATTCAAAGCTTTTGTTGGCTAACAGTACCAACATCATCAGGAATATTAAACAATTAAAATTAACATCAGTTAAATTGATGTTAATTTTAATTGTTTAATATTCCTGATGATCTTGGTAGTGTTAGCCAACGAAAAGCTTTGAATTGTAAATTCAATTATAATTCTTGTATTTGTATTTTGACTTAGTTCTTTATTAATACACAAGAATACATATTGCGATATATATATATATATATATATATATATATATATATATATTTAGGTTAGTTCTAGTATAGCTTAAAGCTTATTTATTAATTTTTTGACTAGATAGGAGACTGACAGACTTACCTAATGGCAATAGTCCAAAACGGCTACCTCTTGGAAATAAATAAGTAGACACATATAAAAACTTATCACACTATTTAAATATTTCGATAAATATATATATATATATATATATATATATATATATATATATATATATATATATATATATAAAGTAAACATGCCAAATGTAAGGTGATGGCAAAGTTGGTAGAAAAAAATGCTCAAATTTAAAATTGTAATAGGTCTCAAAAGTTGGGAGCTCATGGAATAAGGGGAAATAATAGTGCTTTATTTAAGTGCTTTGGGGATATAAGTTCCTAGATTATAAATCATTCCTAATTTTTAAATAT
Source organism: Prosapia bicincta (assembly GCA_036971475.1). NCBI lineage: Eukaryota > Metazoa > Arthropoda > Insecta > Hemiptera > Cercopidae > Prosapia > Prosapia bicincta. Next base: position 150,932,094 of record JBAIZL010000001.1, on the reverse strand, counting down.
TAAATTAATATACTTTATTTCGACAAATATTAAAGAGTTCTAATGCAAAAATAAGGTATAAACAATGTTAACAATTTGTTTTTATTTTATGCTACCAAACTTGGTATAAACTTTGACAAAAATGTATAGTTCTGTAGAGTAGTGTTTCAGCCTTCAGCTGTAATGTTTAGAATATTGTTGCATTGAAAAAATAATGAAATATAATGAAAATTATATCAAAAACATTGAAAAATTATAGTCATATTAGTAATGACAATTGATGAAAATGGTAATACAATACTGACAATTTTGAAAAATCCATCATTTGTTTATTTGAATATTTGCCAATATAAAGCACATTTGCAAACTATTGAGCTTGAGAGTATTGTTTTAATAAATTATTATTATTGTTTTTTAAACCTTACCAAAACAGTATTGATGTTTCCAGAATGTGATGGTTCAATATCAAAGTCAATAAATGTTAAGTTGATCAAATGATTTGAATTCACTACTACCGACCATTCACACTCTTCATTGTTGGCATAGTTGCTTGGATAGTTATGCGACATTATCTGTCCTGAGGTACCTTGACTAATACCACCACAAACTGAAAAATAAAAAATTGTATACATGTGACTGCCACTAGCTTCAATGTTAGAATTCAAATATTATTAATACAACACTTGCTTCCTTATAAATAGTTTATTTACTTGGTTATTTTATACAGCAATAAGTTTTTATTTTTAGAATATTATTACCAGTAACAGTCTAAATTATTTGCTTAATGTTTTTATGAAACTAATTATTTGTATCTATTTTCAAACTATTTGCAAAAATGTTGAAAATTTTGTAATACTTTTCATGACTTTAATGATGACTTTTCATGACTAAATTTTAAATAAACTGTCTAGGTCAATAACTGTCACATAAAATTAAAAATAAGAATTTTATGCATTGGAAAATTTGTCAAAAATGTTTTCTATTATTTGCCTTTTCTATGTGATTTATGTTACAAAGTTTCATTTATAAAGATTTGCCAAACATCATACAAAAACTGAATAAGTTTCCAAATATGATGGTGAATATTATAAGGTTCTAGAGCAGGGCTATCCAACTGATTGCTTGGGAGCTGCATACAGCCCGCCACTCTATTCTGTGCGGCATGCCATAGTTTTTAAACTTAAAAAGAAATAGCTATTTATAATTTAATAAACTTATAAAAAATTGGATCAGTGTATCAGTCAGTTGAATCTATCTAACAGCCTCAAAATGCACCCTATTGCATCTAATTTTAAAAAAGTTTTCCCTCAGGCGGTAATTTTAGTTTCATAACCCTGAACATTTTAAAAACCACTTTACATAAAACACTTACTTGAACGAGTGCTATAATAATGAGCAGTAAATCCTTTTCCTCCATGTGACGAATCAGATGTGAACCTTATAAAAGCATGATTTCCAGATATACTCACTAGATGTGTATTAAATTTATTACTACATAAGTTGGCAACTAGTGGTGCTTTGTCATCTGGACCTCCATATATCTAAACACATGTATCATTGCCAAATAAATCAAATATTGAAAAATAAGTTTCAAATAAATGTCAATTATCTTAAGAAAATAATTTCTTGAAATTAATATACAGTAGATCAACAAGTTTCTACAGATTATTATGAACTTTCCATTTGCAACTATTTCCATAAAACTATGATGTTTGATTTATTTTCTTTCTAATGTAATCAACCTGTCTCACTATAAACCAATGTTTCTCAGTTTTTATAACCTCTTTATTGCAATCATTTAATATTTGCTGGTTAAAATTTATTAGCATTGAACTGAAAAGTGTATTCTAAATTCGATTACTTTCAAAATTATATTTATATTTAATCAATTCATTTATTAATTGTTAATTTTGTTATCCCTACCTCACATGTTATAATAGATCACTTCTATTGATATGCATCAAGACTTCTTCATTACATACACTTTTTGTTTCCTTATGGGGGAGTGGGACAAGCTACATTTAAAAACTTGATCCTGTACAGTACTTGAAAAGAAAATTGAGAAAAAATTAAAAATGTAATAATGTAATCTAATTAAAGCATTGGATATTATGGTGGTAAATTAAATACAAACAGGGAGTTTCTTAACACTAATACACGAAAGCTAATTATGGTACCTGAAGGCTAACAGTGGTGTGGCTTGTCTTAACATGAGCCTTTTCAAGTAATAGTGCAGTTCCCTTAATAATAAAGCACACACAAAATCCTACATATAAAAGAGCTCTAAAAATGTTAGAGGGTCCATTTGAATATCTTGACCCTAAAGTATAGTGAAATACTATCACATGGTACAGTTACATACTTGAAGTTTATGTTCCCCTAACTTGATAACAGTAAACTAGGAAGAGAAGAGAGGTTTACCATTCCAAGGAAATAATAATTTATGATTTTATGAGGAGCAAAACATGTGTTTTCATTTTTTCAATCCTTAAGGTTGGTTTCCTAGGAAAAAATAATTGTTTCATGAGTTCAGTTGTTTGTGATAGCCTTACAAGAGAACAACCTCAAACCGTATAGAGCTATTAGAATCATATGATGTAAAATCATAAGAAGAATCAAAGGTTTTAAATTTTTATATATTTGAGTGAAGCCCATAGTAAAACAAGGTGAGAACTGATTTCTTTAGAAATCTAAGCTTCTGACCCTTGAGAAGAGAGTAGCAACCTATCTCTTTATCATATAAACATGACTCTTCTGCTTACAACCATTGTAGATTACTGAATTAACAACATCTCAAAAAAATGACTTCTATTCTCCAAAATAATCAAAAATTAGAAAAGCAACTTTTTGCTACTAGTTGGAAAACGCAAGTATCTGGTCCATCTTTTAAATGATAGCAGAAACGATAGCTTAACTCATCTTGCTCACTTTTAACATGCACAATAAAGGTTTTTCAGAGCTTCAATGTTCATATTAGAATCTTATAAAATGTTCAAGTGACCTGATAGTCAAGGCAGAAATAGTTAGCAAATTTGTTTGAGATACAAAGACCTTAAATAACATTGGTTGTAATACCTTCTATACAAATATTTATAAATACCTTATTACTCATAGAAAGTTTTATAAATAATTTAGAGCTGTTATGAGATTTAGTTTATCATCACAAACTTTACTGAACTTTCATTAGAAAGTGCCAATATGATGAGCAACAAATTATATTAGAGAAAATAATTTGAAAATAAAAATGAAACCTAATTCAAAAAGCTTCCATCAAACTTCTTGGTATCTAATTAAAGTGTATATGAGCGTAGTGTGTTTGCAGTAAATGGATTACTTTTATATTGAAATTTTCAGGGTTTAGAGATTTGTAACAACACTAAATGACAGATATTTTTGACTTAATCTTGATTGTCTAAATAAATGTCACGAGAAGCCCCATATACACTGAAATGTTTCAAATGATATCGTAAGATTGTTTCTTCTTTCTTTAAACCTCAAAAATCATGGGAATATAAGTGGAACCAAAGATAATAGTTTCTCTAGATCAACAACTTTATTTACTTTTTCCCTGGGGAAACCCCAATTTTGGTTATCATTGTCAACTAATTTACTTTTTTAACAGTATTAGAAAAGTTCAAAAGAGTTGAGTTGAGTGGTCATAAACTGATTTTAAATTCAAGCTTAACACTTGTAAATATTTACAGTGTTTAGTGAAAACTAGTAGCTCACGTGAAGATGGAATCAACAAATATATTTGATTTCAGATTTTTTAGACATAAATGCTTGATGCAATACAAATTTTACTAGATGATGTAAAAAAATTTAAAGGACAAATAAATATATGAAAAGTTAGTAATAACACTGCAAAAGTAAAAATATTTGAAAAAACTACAAAAGTAAACTCATTTTACAAAAAGATGAAATTTTATAAATCTTAAGTTTATAAAGGAAATCAGTTTTATAAATCAGAAAACCTCTTAAATATTCATTCATAATATATGTTTTTGAATATTTTGGATCCACAAAGTTGAAGATTAAGAATTAAAGAAATGACATTATTATCGTACTGATCAAGTAGTCACAGTCCTTGGTTCATAAATGATTCTATTATTCAAATGGCTGCTTGCAAGACTGGTAACAACAGATATATAGTTCAATTAGTTGTTTGCAGGATTCAGGCATAGTCTCAAATTACATAACTCAAGTGTCCCCATTAAATACATGTATGGTATTTATTCATCATAATTCACACCAGGAAACTATCTTTTACTTTAAGGCGTTGAGTTTCAAACCATGAATATTTATTACATTTTTGGGCCTTTATTTGACAAAATGATTTCATTTCCATGACTTAAAGATTACATGAATTAAAAACTGAATATGTTACCAATGTTACCAAGTTTAAAGTGTTATGAATTATGGTCTAGAGAGTAGATGTGTGCTCCATTTCAACTGAGTTCTTATTTGATTGCCCATCCATTGGAGAAGATGAACTGCAGAGGAATGTTAAAGCTTATTCCACTGCACATCTCAAAGCACTTAAAACACTCGAATCAGTACTTAACTTTGCTATAATACTTGTTACTGGCATCTTCTGATCAAGCTCAATCTGTGATTTCCTTGCCAAGTCTGGAGAAACATAACTTTTTACAGCAATGCAATTGTTATATATCACTGATCCACTTTGCTCTATAGACATGAAGTACTTTTCCATAAAGCTACCGAGACACTTCTTGATCCAAGACAATTTTCAAATGCTCTATTTAACAGATTATCAATGCACATTCTCAACAACTTTAATTTATAACTCCCTACTACATTCGAATGATCGATGGTGGTTTCTTCCTCTGTGGTTTATTAAAAGATAACATGTTGACCTAACCTTGTCCTATTAAATTCAACACAATACTCATGAGGTGATAAACTGTAAAGCATATTTTGAAATGATTAAAAACATATCACCCATATTAAATAGTTTTCCCTAAAATCACTTGAACATATGTTAATATGATATACTTACCTATAGTAGCACTTGCTTTTTTGATTATTTGAAAAAATATTTTTTATATAGGATGCCCGTTTCAGGAGATGTATCCCATTATTAAAGTATTTTTAATGAAAAATTAGTAAATGAAGATGTAATCAAATACAGTAAAAAAAAATAATTTTTGCATGATTCGAAACTGGACAATAGTGTTTAATGTCCATTTTATTCACAACAATGATAAGATTATATTAAGGGATGATATGGCTGATATTCACCGAATCATTGCTCTTTTTACCAATTAAAAATATTTCATAAAATTATATGTTTAGCTTTTTAGTAGCTTATAATTTTTAACCATTCTTTAATTAAATTATTGAGATTTTGATTACCCAAATTACATACATTTTATAATAATAAAATGATATTTCTACACAATTTCACAATACAAATGATTTAATTATGGAACATAGTTGCCAAAAACATATTCTGTGATTAGAGTATTTGTATTTTGAGAAATTGTGTTGAAGTATTTATTTCTTATTATTTTAATCTCAAATAATTTCAAATATCTACACATATATTAGTTTCAAATGTAAATATTGTTAAAATAAATATTTTTTAGATTATTTGATTTTAGCCTAATATTAAAGCCAATTTTAATAATTTTTTATTGACCATAATAGCCTTTCCCAGTTGCTTCCCTTTAAAAACTAATCAGCATTAATTGTTTTTCTAGCTATTCATATAATTTTTCCCGATATCCTGAGGTATTAAAAATATTCATTTACCAAGATCTAAATCTGAAAAAAATTATTTTATCTTTTATTCAGAAAGACACCCAAAATTATCTTCTTTCACTTCAAGAAAGAGGATAATTCGTTTTTTATTCATTCACTCTTTATTCGTTCCCTCAATAAAAACAATAAAAAAATTATCCTCTTTCTAACTATTCAACCATTTACTGCAAAGAATATATACTTTTATATTCTTAATGAATATTTTGCATATTGCGCCATGCAACTAATACTGATAGTGAGTGCTTGGAAAGCATGCTGATTACACAGCAATGCTGTGTTCAGATCGATAGGTTAAATTTAAACAATCCGTGATTGAATACTCTTTAAGATCAATGATAAAAAACATCAGATTGTCTTACGTCCCAAGAAAAATGTTAGATATTTTCTCAATATACATTGTATTAAAACCTTACCTTGAGTGAATCTTTTTGACATGAAGGTGAAGCTTCAATTTGGTTAATAGTGACTGAAATCTGGATGCTAAACTGATATGGCATTTTAATGTACCATTCACATACTATATTAGGTGGGTAAGCATTTGGATATCCTGGGCTGCTAAATGTTTCAAAATCTGACTGTTTCAATACTCCACCACAACCTTTGAAACAAGCATTTAATATGATTAGACGATAACTCAGTCAATGGATTCAAACATTGAAGTTATATATATAATCATAATTATAAACAATTAAAATTGCTTGATGTAATTATCTTGAATTCACTGATTAAACTAATTTTAAAAATACTTAACTAAGTGAATACGTAATTGCTTACTTGCTGACGGCTGTCAAGGTGGTAGGATATGCAGATGATATAGCTATTCTTGTTAGGGGACCATTTGAAGAGGTCCTCAAAGACTTGCTTCAAGAGGCACTCAAGGTAAAAGAAGCATGGTGCAGGGAGAATGCACTATGCATTCAAGGAGAGAAATCTGTGGCACTCATCTTCACTAGGCGATATAAAACTAAATCGCTGGAGATGATGGAAGTTGGCAATACCAAAATAAGCTACGTTGAGAGCGCTAAATATCTGGGAATGCAGAGGAGCAATAAGCACGAGATGGGGTTTGGTTCCTTGTCAGATGAACTGGATTTATTCCGCAATTGTGGTGCTGAGGTTGGTCTTTGCCTCAATCGTCTGGTGGAACAGGGCACAGAAAGAAACAAGTAAAAGAATGCTGGACCGTGCGCAGGGGCTCTTCTTTAGAGGCATAACAGCTACAAGGAGAAGCGGCCATGTGCGGCCATGAGGGTTATGTTGGGTTTTCCATCCTTGAGTCCTCAAATTAGGATGGAGACAATGAAAACTGCATACTGGCTAAGTTGTACCGGGCAGTAGAAGACAAGTAGCAAACGTCATAAACAGCTATTTGGGGATTCACTGAAGGAGCTCTGGATAGAACCTCAGGATAAGATACTGTCTCTTAAAAGAGAAAAAGGAAACTACAAAATCCATATTCCTGCAAGAGAGGCATGGACGGAGTGTAGACCCAAACATGGTGAAATCTGGTTCACCGATGGGTCCAAGATGAAGGAAGGAGTGGGAGCCGGATTTAGTGGACTAAGACACCAAGACAGATTTTGTCATCGCCTGGAGGACTACAACTCTGTCTTCCAGGGGGAGGTGCTCATGATCAAACTATGTGCTGAGGCAATAATAGGGTCTGGCAGGAGGGGCAAGACCATCTGGCAGTCAGGCAGCTCTGAAGGCTTTAGGTAAGGCTAGTACCAGCTCTATGCTGGTGGCTGAGACTATAGCCTCTCTAGCAGAGCTGAGTAAGTATAATTCGCTCAACATAACCTGGATTCCAGGACATTCTGGCTGGATAGGGAATGAGAGAGCTGACGCCGTAGCAAAACAAGGATGTATAACTCAAGGACCGTTGCTGAGGGCAGTGGGCATGCCGCCGGAGGAGGGACGCAAGAAGATCAAGGCACATACAGACAAGTTGTGCAGGGAAGAATGGAATGCAACCTTAGGGTGTAACAAATCCAAGATACTGTGGTGTTATTCAGGAGATTTGTGGGGCAAAGAACTATTCTCCTTAAGTAGACATCAACTCAGAGTTACTGTAGAGCTGGTCACAGGTCATGGGAATCTGAGGGGGTTCCAATACAAAATTGGAAAATCTAGGTCCCCTGTGTGCAAGAGATGCAACGAGGACCATAGAGGAAAGCCCAATCCATGTACTCTGAGAGTGCCCTGCTTTGGGAACTGCAAGGAGAAAGTGGTTTGGCTGACAGGTATTTACACCAGAGGATATAAGAAGATTTAGCATCAGGTAGGTACTTGATTTCTGCAAAGAGGTAGGTATTCACTAAGCTAGTCCTGTGGTAAGGATGGGAAAAGAGTACAAAGGCTGCAGCTAAGTGCTCTACAACGATAAGCAGTTTTTAGTAATAAAAAAAATTTTTTTTTTTTAGTTGTTACCCAGTAAATGAAACAATATTTTAGTGTCTAATGCACTGTTCTGGTGTCCCCAATAAACAGGTATATGTTAGAAATAAAATTATTGAGATCAAAACAACGGGCTCGATAATTAGATGCTATGACTTTGTGCTAATATACTATGCTAATTTCTTTGTGCGACTTTGTTGTGCAAGTGTACATTTTTAGAAAGTTTTTATTTGTGATTGTGTTTTATTGATGCAACTGTACATATGTGTTGATTTTTTTACATGAATTATTTCACAGAAATAATGAGTGAAAGTCTGCATGAGGGTATCAGAAATGCTAATCTAGCATCAGCGAGTGCAGAATGAGAAGAACACCAACAGCATCAGCGCCAAAATGGTGCATGTTCGAAAATTCTTAGACCATGATATAGTGATAGTGGTGATTAACCATATGATAAACCTAATGTGGAGGATTCTGAGGCTGTTGAGGAAACAATTGTTACAAATGACTTACAAAACAGTCAAGGTGGAAACATGTGATAATGCCTTCAGTGATTTAGAGAACTTACCTCTCGAAGAAAAGGGTATAATTACAAGATTTATTATATATTTTGTATTACAGTTATCATTTTAAGGAAAAGCACTAATGTTAAAATAAAATTTTGTAGTACATTTTTTTAAAAATTTGTATAATGTATTCTTTTTAATACTATAAAATAATGCTATTTCAATTAATTTAAAGTTTGGATATATACAAAAATATTTTATTCCAAAGATATTTGAAATAAAATTATTATTATTTTGATTTTAATAAGTGTGTGTATTTGTGTATAACAACCATCATATGGCTTGTAAATTATAGGTTATCTAGCATAAGATTTGGAAATGGTTTTTTCAATTTGGAAGTCCCAAATTATAATAGCAACAAGAGTATTAGATTATAGAAATTCTTAAGATTATGATAATTATAGGTTTTGCCAATTTACATACCTCTTAAAAACCACTCCAAACGGAATCCATTGCCTCTCTTCGAATACTCTGAATGAAAATGTATATATGCTGCTCCCGTAGTAGATGTAGTGGTATTTGGTAATTTGTTACCACAAAATTTACCAAGGTTGTAAATATTTGGATTGTCAGAAATCTGTAACGAATATTGTTAATAAATTGAAATTTATTATATTACTACAATAAGATTCTTTTAATTTTGAAACAGAGTTTGAAAAATTCATTATTTAGCTTAGACTAAAATGGTCTTCAAATTTTATAACAGCTCTGTTGGAGTTTCAGAGATTTTTAAACATTTTTTTAATGATAAGCCTTAGTATTACTAAGTTAAAATATAAAAATTCTTAATTAATCATTTAAACAATAGCTTATGAACATCCGAACTTTAAATTTTGTAAGTTTGTTAAGACTTACTGAGACAGAACTTTTTCAATCGCTGTGGCGATCTTCATCAGTGTCTTCACCTTCACATCAAAAAGGTTCTGTTTCAGTAAGTTTTAACCAAGTTACAAAATTTAAAGCTCGGATAGTCATAATTGAAAAGAAGAAGAAAATTCCCAGTACCAAAAACTGTAAAAACGCAAAATAAAAGAGTTAAGCGACAAATAAATAAACAGGCAAGATTATCGACCGATTTTGATCAAGATGTGGTCAGCGTGAGATACGCAAAGAACGCCGACGGGTAGATCACCTGATGTGGATTAAAGCCTCACGATTGGTCAAAAACCGGGGGGGTGAGAGTGGAGACCCTTCCAACGGCCTGGCCAAATCGACAAAGGGGGAATAGCATTACTCGAGACATCAAAGGTAGAAGACGTATGGTCTAGTCGCTCCGGGTTACAAATCTTTGTGTGTAAGTTTGTAATTTGATAATTAAGACACAAATATGCAGGGCTAAAGGCGAGAATGGTCGTCGCTAAAATGTAGTTGCGTGTGTTCTGGAACTCTTTTGGAGGAGATAACTTCTCCAAGAGTGGTCTCTAAAGTTTAACATCGATGTGGCGGCGTTCTCAAGATGTTTGTGTGTGTTAGAGGTGAACAATGTGAAAAATTATTAGAGTTAGTAAAGTAATTAATAATGAACAGTGCTTCAAAATTTCTATAAAACAATGAATAATATAAAAAAAAAAAAAAAAAAAATCCAAATTAAATTAAATTTCAATTTTTAAATCAAACTCTTATACATGAACAGTGATAAATAAATAACTAATTAATTAATTAAACAATGGAAATTCAAAAACTGAAAGCGGGAGAGCAAAATTTTATAAGTTTCAAAATCGGGATATAAAATTTTACTACGTCAACGCAGAAAGGATGTACTGGGAGTGGAAGACGAAGGTTTCACACTAGGGACACCATCGACAAAGGGGTCGGCGTGGGTGACACTTCCATTTGGTGACAGAGCTATTTCACATCCAAGATGGCCAAACAAATCTATAGAGGGAGAAGATCAAGGAAATCTACCTAGACCACAAACCCGGCAATCTGGCCTGAGCAACCGGGCGGGTCCACAGGTGGCGGATAGTGGGACGGCCTACAGAAATGTAGGTTACCTGTGAATAAGGATTCCGGAAGGTTTCTGAATATGCAGGCCTGGACCAAGGCTATGGTTCAAAGGTGAGGAATTATCCCTCCTCGTCAGTCAACCGGTTGGGGGCGGTAGAAATAACTGCTGTGACTGGAGAGGCTGGGGTAGTTGGGAATTAAGTCCTCACAATGCTACTCTCACCTCCCGGGTGAACCAAGGGCAATGCGACAGTGAAGTATGGGCGGGAAACTACCCTAACGACACAGTTGTAAAAAAGAGAGTAAAGCAGGCTGTTCGCTTCATGAGCAACAGTTAATAATGTCCTGAACTTGGGGTGTGCTTCAAGGTCAGTGACTGAATACCCAATCCAAGGTGGAAGGCATCGTGCCGAAGGATGAATGGCTGCAGGGTATAAAATGCAGTTGCACACGATCCCCTTGAGGAACCAGACAAAACCTCATTGTATGTTGTCTTGCCAGGGCAGTGGGGGCTCTGCTCTGGTCGACCGTTATTTCCCCCATACTCGTGGGACGTAATGGACCAAGTAAGTAAAAGAATTGATTTCGAGACTGCACAGACAGTGGGAGCCAATAAGACGGCAAACCGTGAGTCTGTAGCAGATGTGTTAATGGCAAACATCACTGGGGGTGTGGGGGCGGCTGTCAAGCTGCCGACTGCAGAAACCGGTGAAGTGGCTGTAGAGTTGAGCACGCTGTCTAGTACTGGGGCTGCTCTGCGGACCCAGGCGACTGCAAATTAAGCAGAACAATGATCAAGATCCTCCAAGTGAACCTACAGCATAGCAGGGCGGCGAGTGCTGTCGTGTGTAGGATGCTGGACAGGGGAGAGGTGGACTTGGTTCTCATCCAGGAGCCATGGATTTCTGGAGGACGAATATGCGGGCTGGCGACATCTGGAGGTAAGTTGTTGTACGATAAGGACTCCGGTGTTCCCAGGACGTGTATCCTGGTTAGGAGGGGGTTGAGTGCTTTTGTACTAACGGACTTCTGCTGCAGGGACTTAATAGCAGTGACGGTGGAGCTGCGGGCGGAGGGGAGGATGAAGAGGCTGAACCTTGCCACTGCATATCTCCCCTTTGACTACGCGGGGGCTCTACCAACACAAGAGCTGAGGAGGCTGGTCGAGCACTGCGGGGCTGTGGATGAGGAGCTGCTGGTGGGGATGGATGCTAACTCCCATCACACTTCGTGGGGAAGTACAGGTACCAACACTAGAGGTGAGGAACTTTTAGCTTATCTTAGCTCTAAGAATTTACTAGTCTTAAATCAGGGGGAAGAGCCGACGTTTGTCACTAGGGCCAGACAGGAGGTCCTGGACATTACGGTGGCATCGAACCAGACGGCTAGGTATGTACTAAACTGGCATGTGTCGGATGAACCATCTTCTTCTGACCACAGACATATTAGGTATGATATCTCTCCAAATCCAGCCATGCTTCGGCCAACCAGGGATCCAAGAAGAACAGACTGGGACTCCTACAGGAGGGGCCTGGGAGTTCGGATTGAGGAGGCTGGATTGGAGTATGGTGGGAGGAGAGAGCTAGAAGACTCTGCCGCATTGGTTGGCGAGGCTATAGTAGAATCCTTTACTGATAACTGCCCTCTTAGTGAGGGGAGAAAAGTAGGGGATCCGTCATGGTGGAACAAGAAGCTAGCCAAACTTCGGAAGACCACCAGGAGACTCTTTAATAGAGCAAAAAAGAACGGGGAGTGGGACCAGTATAGGAAAACACTAACCGAATACAACAGGGCAATTAGAGAAGCACGCAGGAGTCCTGGAAGGAGTTTAGTCAAGAGATTAACAAAACTCGGGAAGAGGCACGACTGCATAAAGTGCTCTCTAAGGATGCTAAGAACCCCACTGGGAAATATAACAAAAACTGCAGGGGAAACTGTGGAAGAATTAATCAGAACACATTTCCCTTCCAGTACCCTGAGGAAACTTGGGGGAGCAGACACTGAACCAGTTGCCAAACTCTCCACAAGACGTGGCAAGAGGGAGGACTGGGAAGTGGCAAGGAGGATAGTAACTCCACAAAGGGTAAGATGGGCTATTGGCACATTTAAACCCTACAAATCTCCAGGTCCAGATAGGATCTATCCTGTGCTGCTGCAGCAGGGAATGGATTTGCTGGTACTGGTACTTACTAAATTATACAGGCTAAGCATTGCTTTAGGGCATGTGCCGGCAGCCTGGAAAGCTAGTAAGGTGGTCTTTATACCTAAGCCCACCGGTAACCAATCGGAAGGGAAAGGATACAGACCTATTACACTCATGTCCTTTGTTCTTAAGGGACTTGAAAAACTGGTTGATAGGCATATTAGGGGGGGGGTGCTTTGGCCATAAAACTACTGCATTGGAACCAGTATGCTTATCAACCGGGGAAATCCTACGAGGGAGCTCTCCATCAAGTGGTTGGTAGGATTGAGCAAATGATCGCCAAGAAAGGTTGTGCCATAGGTGCCTTCCTCGACATTGAAGGGGCTTTCAATAACCCCTCAGTGGAGACGATGGTAAGTGGTGCAAGACGTCATGGAGTGGATGCTACCACTTGTGGTTGGATAAGTTCCATGTTAATAAACAGAAGCATTTCTGTAGAGGTGGCAGGGGAGGTAAGAAGGGCGGAGACAAGTCTGGGCTGTGCACAGGGGGGGGGGGTTCTCTCTCCTCTGTTGTGGTGCCTAGTGGTTGACAACCTTATTGAACTTCTGAATGAACAGGGGTACTTTTGTCTGGGATATGCGGACGACATAGTTGTTTTGATCCTGGGCAGATTCCCTGATACAGTCCTTGAGGTAATCAGAAATCCTCTAGAACTGATTGAAGAGTGGTGTAAAAAGGAGAACCTTAGGGTAAATCCAAAAAAGACTGCTCTCATTAACTTCACCACAGCGAAAAGATCTGACAACCAGGATGCCCCGCTTGTTTGGTGAATACCTTGAGTTTGTGGGGGAGGTGAAGTACCTGGGAGTTACTCTGGACAGGAAACTCACCTGGAACCCACATCTTGAGAGGACAGTTAACAGGGCCAAAAGGGCACTGATGACTGTGAGAAGAATGGTGGGTAAGAAATGGGGACTGAAGCCATCAATGATGCACTGGATGTATCTGAGGGTGATAAGACCTATGATTACCTATGGAGCTCTGGTGTGGTGGACAAAGGCCAACTAGGCACAGACAAGAGCTAAACTGAGCTCTATCCAGAGATTGGCCTGTCTGTGCACACTGGGAGCGATGTCAACTACACCAGGTGCAGCAATGGAAGTAATGCTTAACCTCCCTCCCCTTGAGCTTGTCCTTAGGGGAGAGGCGAGGCTGGCGGCATGGAGATTGCGCAACTCGAACAACTGGGCTAACCTCCCAGATGTCTCGGGACATATGAGTATCGAGTGCGTGGTCAAAGAACCCGTCTTGGAAATGGGCAGCGACCACATTACTCGAATGTTTGCACCTGACCAGGTCCACCAAACTATGATGGAATGGTCAGGACATTAACATCGGGAGCTCAGATCTGGTACACAGATGTCTCCAGGATGGACTTCGGCACTGGAGCGGGGGTGTATTGTAAAAACCCAAGGGTAGAACTAGTTTTTTCCTTGGGGTGGCATACCTCTGTCTTTCAGGCTGAAGTATATGCTATAAATGCCTGTCTGGGAGAGATAGTGAGAAGGGAAACATACGGGACCCGGATTGCTATTTTCTCCGACAGTCAGGCAGCAATTAAGGCACTAAACGGACACGTGGTCACCTCGGCCATAGTCAGGGAGTGCCTAATTAACCTACAAGCTCTGGCAAGGCACAATCAAATCATGATAGGTTGGGTGCCAGGGCATAGGGGAATACTTGGAAATGAAGCCGCAGATGCGCTGGCCAGGGAGGGGTCTTCGACTCTCCTGATTGGACCGGAGCCTGCGGTAGGTATTTCCAAATCCATGGTCAAGATGGCAGTGCGAAGGTGGATGGCTGAAAGACACTGTGAGCACTGGATCAGGGCCGAAGGGATGAGACACAGTAAGCTAACCCTTAGGAAACCTTCCTTGGGGCTGCAGAAGAGTCTCATCTATCTGTCTAGGCAGGAATTGAGGATAGCCACAGGTCTACTCACGGGACACTGTGGAGTAAGAAAACATTTGCATAAAATGGGTATCTACAAAGATGAACCAGTGTGCAGATTATGCGGGCAGGAACTGGAGACTGCCACACACATTATTTACAGATGTGAAGTACTTGCTGAGAGGCGCTTCAACCTCTTTGGTGATGGAACGGCTTTGGTGGATGCTGAAGGTAAAACTCTAGTCAGGAAACTCCTAAACCTGGTAAGAGGGAAGGGGTTATTTGACTAGATCAGGGAGGTAAGTACAATATACCTTAAGGTAGCAGTGCTTCGGGCAATTCAAACCCGCTCCCAAGTTAAAAAAAAAATAGACCACAAAGTGATTCTAAGTGTAAGGGTCAGATCTTAGTTTCTCTCTTTTTCAATTAAATTAAGTTTTTATATTAAACATTTTTTGGGGAACATTGGAATTTCATAAATTTAAAATTAAATAACTTTTCCTTTTAAAGATGTAAAGATATCAAGCAATGGCTTTGTTTAATACCGAAACTAGAGGGTGTAGTGTTTAGTGGGGTAAATTCCCACCACAAAATGGAAGACTCCTCCAAAAAAGTGTATAAATATGAAATAAAATTAAATTGTTAGTAAATTGCAAATTTTTTTAATAAAAAAAAGTTATAAATTGTTATGAAAAGAAATTAATTAAGTAAATGTTAGGAATTAAAGCCTTTTTAAATATAAAAAATTAGGGATGGATGAATAAAATGTAAACAGAAGTTAAGAAAAATTGTTATGAGTTTTGAGCAAAAAAAGTCAAATAAGATTCATCTGTAATAAGATGTTTCTGTTTCTAGTATTTTAGACCAACGTTTAATATTTAAAATTATTTAAAGATAATCAATTAAAATTATTTAATGAGAAAGGGTTAAAATTAATTAACAAAAATCAATTAAATTATTTAATGAGAAAGAGTTAAAATTAATGAATGAGAATTAATTAAAATTATTTAATAATAATCAGTTAAATTATTTAATGAGAAACGGATAAAATTAATTAATGGGAATCAACTCAAATTAATTAATTAAAATTATTAATGAGATTTAATTAAAACATAAAGGGATTAAACGGTGCACAAAATTAATTGGAATTAAAATAACTGGTTGTGAAATAGAAAAAAGGGGACAAAATTATAATGTGAAACAATTTCTTTGATTTAAAGTAAACAAAAGAAAATAGAAAGGAAATATTCGGCTAAGGTTATGTGTGTTTAGTAAATCACTTGTTAGACTAAGAATTTCAGATTTAGATGTAAGATATTTTGTTTCATTAGTTATAGAGGTATAAAAAATTGTTTATTGATAAATTTATGTTTTTAAAATATCAATTGTTTATTTAAATGGGATAAATTGTTTAGTGATATAACTTATGTTTTTCAAAAGTTCAGTTGTTTGTTAAAAGGGGTAAAATTGTTTATTGGTGTAACTTATGATTTTGAAATAGCAATTGTTTATTTAAATGGGGTAAATTTTTTATGGATATAACTGATGTTTTACAAAATATTAATTGTTTTAAATGGGGTAAAATTGTTTATTGATATAACTTATGTTTGTTAAAGAATCAGTTTTTAAATTAAAAGGGTTAAAATTATTTTTTGATGAAGTCATGTCTTAAAAGTTCGATTGTTTAATTTTATGTACAAGATATTAAAATCAAATGTTCAAGATTTGCAAAATCATATAAACGGATTGTTTATTTCAAAGGATTTGAAAAAGAATTTTAGAAGATAAAGACAGTTTTATTTATAAAATGAAGCAAATTGGTTTTGAATATTAAAGGGTTAAACAGAACATAATTAAATTAAAATTTTCAGTTAATATAACTAAAAATTTATTTTTCTTATAACTTTAGATGTTAGTATAAATTCAGAAAGAAGTTTACTTAAATTTTGTATAGTAAAGGGGTAAAAGAAAGGGTTAACTGAGTAAAGAGTTACTACTGACGTAATATTTATACTTTAAAATAGAAAAGAAAAGATAACGTAATTTTAAACAGAAATGAATTGTTAAAATTTTAGAACTAGTTAATAGAAGAAATTTACAAACTGGGCCGTATTTTCAAAATTAAGGGTAAAATAAAAATGTAAATTTTACTAACTTGCAAAAAAAAAAAATTAATGTATTTATTTCAAACAGATTTCTTACAGACTCCTAAAACTAAAAGGGTTATTTCGCCATAAGGATGCCCTCAAATGAACTAATTCCCAGGAAATACATACCCAAAGGGTTAAGTCTCAGCAAGTTAGGATTTTTAAAATTAAAGTCCAGTGAATGGTTCTCTGGGAGATTTTTCAGGTTAATGCACAGTGTCCTAGTTCGGGCTAGGGACGGCCCGTTTCAAAATTTTTACGTTGCGGCGGAAGTGAGTGGAGGCGGCAGCGAACGGCCCGCGGGACAGCTGCTTTGTTGGTAGGTGCTGTGCACGTTCTGTTGCAGTGTGTGTGTGTGTGTGTGTGTGTGTGTAAGTGTGTGTGTGTGTATTGCAACGTCCCCCCACCTCACCTAACCTCTACCGTCCCTACCACCGCAGCTCCACGCGGTCGTCTGCTTGCGTTGTTTAAATCCTTTCTTGCAGAATACCAAAACTTTAATTGTTTACAAGAAAACATATTTATAAACAACCACAAAACTGCCTGTCACCCTGCTGGTAAAACCGTGCTAAACTCCCAGAGTTAAGTGTATGTTTCCTGCTCGTAGGGCCAAACCCACAACAAGCCTATTCCCGCTGACTACTATTTAAAGTACATATAAACCCTCCTAAATAAGTTTATCAATTGTGTATGGTCTAAGTATAGTCACACATGTCAAAATTAATAGTCAGCTGGAAAGAAACACATTTAGAATAATACACATAAAAAACACAGAGTCTTACCACCTGATGATGATCTGCAGAAACAGCAAGGGAACGTGCAAAATATGATTGTGTTTAAAAATACCTATTTTAAAAGGCTCCTGTGTCCTCTTAAACACAATCTGCCAGTAGATAAATCTCTGGACTTTTATTACAAAAAACCAACTAATCTTTAGACTAGCTCATGAAATTAGTAGAGAGAAACTCTTTAAAACATTAGGCTTTATCTATTGCCATTTAATGAAATTTAATTAAATTTGTTTACTGATTTGATAATCATTTTATTATATTAGTTGGAAAAAGCTAAACAGTTTTTATTGGTTATTTGACACAGGATGGAATGCAAATAATCTTGATTTTTATGACATATTTAACTCTATTTATTGAAATAAAAAAGAAAATTTATCCTTCAAAGTATTACACAATTATATTAGCAAAACAATTCACTGAGTTACTTCTTGTTTCTTATGCTTTAAAAAATTATACTTTGCATATAGATTTATTACATTTACATTAACATAAAATCATTTTCAAAATTACACATAATAATATTTTATCTCCTATATGGAATTGGTAAATTCATAACTTATGACCTTTAATTTTTAAATTTATAATATTCGAAAATTTCACATTTTCTTTAAATAAACGGCTTATGGCCAAAAACCTTTTGTAATTTTAATATTCATTATTTTAAATATTCTGAGCACATAAATTCATTTACTTAGCATACAATTTATTTAAATTTTATAAAGAGTGAAGTCATTGTTTTAAGCTTGCAAATTTGTTTGAATTTAATAAAATTAACTAACTAAATTTGACGTGACTGATTTCGAATAAAGAAAATGACTTGCCAAAGATGTTCTTGCCGGTCCTTGGGGTCCCTCGTCTGGATTCCCTGGTCCTTGGACACCGGAAGTCGCCATCCCTGGTTCGTCGGTGGTGGTTTCCCTCTATTCGAGCGTCCTGGAGGCTGAGTCTGGAGCCTTCATCCTTGGTGGTCCTGGATGTCGAAAGCGCTGAGGTTATTGTCCATCTGGCCTGCTGACGGTCTCTACTCGCGGTCCAGCATAGCGTCCCGCGGCACCTCGTGTTAGAAAATTTTTACAGACTGTCTCTAAAGGCTTAGAGACCAAGTATATATAGCGGTGAATTTAACCTACCGCACCCCGCCTGCAAGTTTGCTATCGCTCGATTTATTCCTTGTACAGGCAAGTCGGGCAACGAATCTGTTTTAGCTTGCATAGTTTGATAATTAATTTTAGAACACTGAAAAATGTCTATTTTATTTAAACGGCTGTAACTTTTTTGTTTCTTAAGTTTTTTGAATTCTGTTTTCTCTAATGTTCATTCTAGGTTATTGTGGTTCTTTTAAAATGTCGATGAAAGTTCTACGTGGTTTGGTTCGAAAAATAGCTTTTTTAGGCACTTAGAATTTTTTCGCTTCACTCTCGATGTTCAAATTTAGTTAGTTATTACAAATTCATTTTATAACATTCTTTAATGTGGCTTAACTATTCTATTTACTGTTTTATTTAATTTTTCCCTCTTTAATAATTGTATAATTCTCTACTTGATTATTTTAAAAACAGCTTTATTTCTAAAAAACAGGAAATTACTTATTTCCCACTTGCGACGGTCCTTCACCCCGTTGCAATTTCCCCGTTTGAGAGGTTAAAAATGTTTTACTTGTTAAAATGTTTTTTACCAATTCCTTATCTTATTCTTACTTAAACTATCTTATTCTATTACAAAATTTTCTTATTATTATTCTCTTGTCTCTTGGGAAGTTTTCACCCTGAAACACTTCAAACACAAGTCAATTAGCAATTTATTAGTCACTTTTGTTTACACTAACTTTTATTTTGTCAAATTACACATTATTCACCACACTAATGGCTGTCATTTCCTTTATATATTTACCACGTCAATTTCATTTTATACTAGTTATGGCTTTAAAAACAATGACTTGCAATTAAAAACCTAACTAATCTTACAATACTATTTTTTAAACATATTCCTTTCATATCTTAAGTATTACGTATTATTGTGTCAGCTGTGGAAGTACAGTTTATCGAGTTTAATTTGTTTATTTTCCGATAAACCTTCCGTAGCGGCTAACTATTGCGTGGATTCCACATTCCAAACTACCTGACAAGGTCAATGAGCTGGCTTGTAAACATTCTAATACAACAATTCTACTTATCATATTAAAACGGAACGAACCTTGCCTTTTTAAATTCTCTATCTTTGGATTGTACAGTTTATAAAACTGGCTTGTGTCCAGATTATCGAAGTCCACTTGATAACTCTTGATTGCTTCTGATTTTAATGCAAAGTTTCTATTTTCAACCTTGATCGTTAGTACACAAGTTTTCTTGTTTTATATTGTACAGTGATAGTCTGATCTAACGACCCACTATTTCATGCACACAAATTTCTTGTTTGATTTTGCAAAGGCCTGACCGCGTATTTGTTGTACAAGTCATTAAGATTCGCCTGCTATCTCTCTGATTGTTGCTTGATTTAACCCGCTTGTTTGATTTAAGCAGTGGATGTAGCTCGGCAATGTTTGCTCAATATACACAAAGACTTCCTGAATAATACTTTTGTAATGTTGATTTAGTTATTAAAGAGTTTGTTTTAGATTTTAACATTCGTCCCTTTACAAATAAGTAGCTAATCTTAAAGTCTAGATTTAGCCTTATTCAATTACTGCTTATTCTTGTTTTTACATTAAATCAGTTTATTAATCATTATGACAATTTAATTCCTGCCTAACTTAGCTTATCGCTCGCGTACTGTTTCTATTATTGCAGCAATATTCTAATTTGGCATTTCTGTACTTTTAGGATTATGATAAGTGTAAGGGTCACATTGTAGAATCCCTTTACTTGTCATACAACCTTTTTAATGTTTTTAACATCATATACAATTTTACAGAATACATTATAAGACATTTTATAATTGTTAACACAGTTGATTTGATAAACTGTAACAAATCAAGTTATTGTTCCTGAGTTTATTTCATATCCCTTAAACATTTCTCTTTAAACATTTTTGGAATTTCCGTAGAACATCCTATTGACTTTGTCCTGTTTTAAATACATTTAGGCTTTTTTGCCCTCTACTATATTGGTACGTCCGGCTTATTATGTTGCAAGGAAAGTTTTTATAAACTCGTTCCCCGCCCGTCCACCGGATATTTCCTTTGTGGCCGTGTTTACAAACACTGGTGATTGCCTTAACCTTGAGCCTTTGTTTACATTTGTTCGACTCGGTGGGTATTTCATTCAAAACATCTCAATACTTTATTGTTATTGTTGTAACCTAGACAATTCTAGTTTATTTAAAGTACAGCGGTTATTATTGGTACTGCCTATCTTAATAGCATTTAGTTTTAAGATATTTTTTACTTATTCATAAAACCTTTTAATAAACACTTCTGAATAACTGTTTATCAATTCTGGTAACTTCAACATTTCTTGTTTGTTTACTATGCCATGATTATTTGTATTTTCCAATTTAATCGTATTTAGTTTAAGATACGTTTTACGCGTTCTGGTTTTCTTTCGGCGTTTTGTGTTACGCCATTGTGCGTAATTCCTGTATTTTATTTTTATTTTTGATTTATTTTTACTTGGTTTATTTTGATAATTTTTATACTGGTGAGATTTACTTTTAAATTTATTTTTAGCAAACAATTTGGACTTCGTTTTCAAGCAAGATTGATTAGAATTAAAGTGCTTTGGAATTCTTGTTAAGTCTAACGGATTTGTTTCCCGACAATTAGGTCTTTCCCTAACTTGTTGGAATTTTATTTGTTTCGGCTTGTAGCCATTTTTATTTAATTCGTTGAATCCTCCCTCGTCATTATTTAATTTGTTTGTTGTAGGCTTGGTTAACCCATTTTTTGCTTTGTTTAATCCCGTTAGCTTACTTGATTCCGTTCTTTCACAGTTTAATAATTCACTCTTCCTCGAATTTTCGCACAATTTGTTATTTAAATTTTTGGTAACCTCGTTCTTAACCTTATTCGTTGACAATTGTTTTGATTTTATTTTTTGTTCCCCGCTTGTATCGGTGGAACATTTTACATTTTTAGTTATATTTTTGTTTAGTGTTTGTTTATTTTTTAGTTTGTCATCACCTAACTCGCACAAGGACCCATCTTCCTGATCCTTGCCCGTGAACAGCCCCGCCTGTTCGCTATTCACTATCGGGCACTCCAATGTCGGCTCTACAGGTGTTAATTTGCCGTCGTTAATTTGCCCGTCTATATAAGACGAACCTATTGTATTTATTTCCTGTTCCCCGCTTGTAACGTCGGAACATATTACATTTTTGTTAGTATTTTTGTTTGTTATTTTATTAATTTTATTACATCCTATCTCTTGTCTTATATTATTTTTATTATTATTCGATACAAGAAACTCCTGGTGCAGCAGATATCCATCAATTTCATACGTCATGAACGATCTCTCCATGTTTATCCGGGCTTTTAACGCACACAAAGTATTTGCTCCCAAGATGAGGTCAACCCGTAGATTGTCCACAATCAAGAAAACAAATTCCTTTGTGTGTCCGTTTAATGTTAGAGGTAGCATTGTTTGTAATTTGACCCGTTTACAGGTTGACCCTAATGCTGTGACTATCGCTACATTAGCTATAGGTAGCTCATAGAATAAATTCCCGCTTTGTTTTAGGGCTATGTATTTTTCTGTTTTTATCACAGACATTTGGGCACCTGTATCAACTTGTGCAATTAACTTATGGTCTTTAATTTCGCACTCTATCACTGGACACTGGTCTATATTCTCCAGTTTTATAACCGAGTCAATTCTTTCCTCTAACAAATCGTCCCTAATAGACATGGAAAAACCGTCTAGGCTGATCTTATTATGACGGTAAACCGGCTTTTCCTTCGGTCTCTCGCTCTGAATTATTTTTGACTTCTTTGTGCTTCGGATCTCTAACCTGGTTAACTTATCTCCCTGATTGTTGCCAGAGATCCTTATATTTAGTTTTTTGGCCTGTGGTCGCTTGGTCCGGGGATAGGCGATTTAGGATGAGGGTTTTTAGGATACTTAGTCTCTTGGTATTTTGCGGTATCACCATGGGACCTTGGGTTAGGGTTAGGTTGTTGGTTTGGAGCAACCTGCCTCTGTTGACTTCTTTGAGCGATCCCATTACCATCACCGTTGTCAGTAACGCTGTCTAGCTGTTGTAGGAAAACTATCGCTTGTTTGATGTTACTTGTGGGGTTCCCCACACTAGCTAGCTGAACATTACTCCCGAAATGTTTCATTAACATGAAAATTAGATGGTTCTCTGGGATTATCGGGTCTAAGTTTTTCGCCCTGTTTACCATCATAATAAAATACTCCGCCATAGAGTATGGTCCATTATTATGGTAGCGCCCTTGATTTATCTGTCTGCGTACCCTATCCTGCTGGCGATAACTCCAGAAATGCTCCGTGAATTCCTGCCTGAATTCAGAATAAGTTTCTGTATTGTTCTTTATGGCTTTCCACCATGCATCCGCTGCCCCTTTCAAATATCGTTCTACTATCCTTAATTTTGCAGTCTCGTCCATAGTATTGTCTATTTCAGAAAATAGATCTTCTATTTCCCCTAGGAATGTCATTGGATCTTCCTTGTCATTCCCCCAGAACTCAATCCTACGGTACGTAGCCTCCCCGTTCCTGTCTATTACCCTTGGTAAGCAAACTTGTGTTACTATTCCCGCTCCAGCGGTTTGCTTTACCTTTGCGACTTGTTGCTTTACCGTTTTAATGTCCTCTTGGATATCCTGTACTTTCTCGTTTAATTTAGCCATTTTTGTTTCCGTTTTAGTTTTTAATCTCTCTATTTCCGTTTCATGTTCGCTTAACTTTTCATATATATGACTTGTCTTAGCCTCATTTTCTTTTTGATAGTCTTCGAATTTTGACTGGAAAGCCTCCCATAAATGTCGTCTTTCCATTTTCTCTTCCTCCCTCCATTGTTTTTCTCTGTCCTCTCTCTCCTTCTCCTTTTGTTTTTCTCTGTCTTCTCTCTCCTTCTCTCTCTGTTTTGCTTCCTCCCTCTCTTTCTCTCTCAATTGTTTCTCTTCCTCTCTCCATTGTTTTTCTTTTTCATCTCTCTCCTTCTCCCTTTGTTTTGCTTCCTCCCTCTCTTTCTCTCTCGAATGTTTCTCCTCCTCTTTCAATCGTTTCTCTTTTTCATCTCTCTCTTTCTCTCTTTGTCTTGCTTCCGCCTTCTCCTTCTCTCGCTCTTCTTTGTCTTTTTCCTCCTTTGCCTTGAAAAAGGCCATCAATTTATCTATCTCGGGTTTAGACATTTTGACTTATTATTTCTTATTCAATTATTTATTTATTTCCTTATTTCTTTCTTTTTGATTTGGTTTAGGCCAGATGGTTCCTACCCGCTCTTTCGACTAACTCTTTATTCAAATTTATTTATTTATTTATTTTTATTTTTACGCTCTTGGATTTGTTCAATTCATATTATTATTTAAAAATTTAATTACATTATTCAAAACATTTTGACTTCATTTATTTAAACTATCTCGATTCATTTCTATTATTTAATTATTCAATTTTGATATAGGGAACCTGTTCAAAGTCCCTACCGTCCGGGCGCCAATTCTGCAACGTCCCCCCACCTCACCTAACCTCTACCGTCCCTACCACCGCAGCTCCACGCGGTCGTCTGCTTGCGTTGTTTAAATCCTTTCTTGCAGAATACCAAAACTTTAATTGTTTACAAGAAAACATATTTATAAACAACCACAAAACTGCCTGTCACCCTGCTGGTAAAACCGTGCTAAACTCCCAGAGTTAAGTGTATGTTTCCTGCTCGTAGGGCCAAACCCACAACAAGCCTATTCCCGCTGACTACTATTTAAAGTACATATAAACCCTCCTAAATAAGTTTATCAATTGTGTATGGTCTAAGTATAGTCACACATGTCAAAATTAATAGTCAGCTGGAAAGAAACACATTTAGAATAATACACATAAAAAACACAGAGTCTTACCACCTGATGATGATCTGCAGAAACAGCAAGGGAACGTGCAAAATATGATTGTGTTTAAAAATACCTATTTTAAAAGGCTCCTGTGTCCTCTTAAACACAATCTGCCAGTAGATAAATCTCTGGACTTTTATTACAAAAAACCAACTAATCTTTAGACTAGCTCATGAAATTAGTAGAGAGAAACTCTTTAAAACATTAGGCTTTATCTATTGCCATTTAATGAAATTTAATTAAATTTGTTTACTGATTTGATAATCATTTTATTATATTAGTTGGAAAAAGCTAAACAGTTTTTATTGGTTATTTGACACAGGATGGAATGCAAATAATCTTGATTTTTATGACATATTTAACTCTATTTATTGAAATAAAAAAGAAAATTTATCCTTCAAAGTATTACACAATTATATTAGCAAAACAATTCACTGAGTTACTTCTTGTTTCTTATGCTTTAAAAAATTATACTTTGCATATAGATTTATTACATTTACATTAACATAAAATCATTTTCAAAATTACACATAATAATATTTTATCTCCTATATGGAATTGGTAAATTCATAACTTATGACCTTTAATTTTTAAATTTATAATATTCGAAAATTTCTCATTTTCTTTAAATAAACGGCTTATGGCCAAAAACCTTTTGTAATTTTAATATTCATTATTTTAAATATTCTGAGCACATAAATTCATTTACTTAGCATACAATTTATTTAAATTTTATAAAGAGTGAAGTCATTGTTTTAAGCTTGCAAATTTGTTTGAATTTAATAAAATTAACTAACTAAATTTGACGTGACTGATTTCGAATAAAGAAAATGACTTGCCAAAGATGTTCTTGCCGGTCCTTGGGGTCCCTCGTCTGGATTCCCTGGTCCTTGGACACCGGAAGTCGCCATCCCTGGTTCGTCGGTGGTGGTTTCCCTCTATTCGAGCGTCCTGGAGGCTGAGTCTGGAGCCTTCATCCTTGGTGGTCCTGGATGTCGAAAGCGCTGAGGTTATTGTCCATCTGGCCTGCTGACGGTCTCTACTCGCGGTCCAGCATAGCGTCCCGCGGCACCTCGTGTTAGAAAATTTTTACAGACTGTCTCTAAAGGCTTAGAGACCAAGTATATATAGCGGTGAATTTAACCTACCGCACCCCGCCTGCAAGTTTGCTATCGCTCGATTTATTCCTTGTACAGGCAAGTCGGGCAACGAATCTGTTTTAGCTTGCATAGTTTGATAATTAATTTTAGAACACTGAAAAATGTCTATTTTATTTAAACGGCTGTAACTTTTTTGTTTCTTAAGTTTTTTGAATTCTGTTTTCTCTAATGTTCATTCTAGGTTATTGTGGTTCTTTTAAAATGTCGATGAAAGTTCTACGTGGTTTGGTTCGAAAAATAGCTTTTTTAGGCACTTAGAATTTTTTCGCTTCACTCTCGATGTTCAAATTTAGTTAGTTATTACAAATTCATTTTATAACATTCTTTAATGTGGCTTAACTATTCTATTTACTGTTTTATTTAATTTTTCCCTCTTTAATAATTGTATAATTCTCTACTTGATTATTTTAAAAACAGCTTTATTTCTAAAAAACAGGAAATTACTTATTTCCCACTTGCGACGGTCCTTCACCCCGTTGCAGTATGTATGTATGTGTGTGAGCGTGTGTGTGTATGTGTGTGTGTGAGTGTGTGTAGACTTTAAACAAGTATAAAGAAATAATTTATAAGGAATGTAATACGTTTTACACTATGCAAGAAAAGTCTACAGCCAAAGTGTTTTAAAACTCTACTAAATATAGCACTGATTTGTCTTTTGATAACCACATAACTGAAACAGAACCCACAGAAAATATACATTAATGTTTTAACAGATATCCCGTTTAATTTTTTTTTTATTTAAAAAAACTTAGGTAAAAACACGCACCAGCAGTAATAATTTTTTTTTAATATGAATAAAACAAACTCATTTTTACCTCCAGATAGTCAATACTTTGACAGTCAGTATGAACTAATGCTTCAAGGTCAAAGTGTGAAAATATGATAGTTATATTGTTTCCTGTAGGTGCTGTGATATTCCACTTGCAATCTATGTTTCCAGGATAAGGATCAGGGAAATTGAATGATTCTATCACTCCACGGTGGCCTTTTAGTTCATTGTTGCAAACTTAAACAAAAGTTATGAAGAGAGTTTATATATTTGTTTAAAAATTTATAATAATTATTACTATTATAGTAAAATATGAAATGACAAATACACATTAATTACAGTACTAAACAAAAATAAATTATATATAATAATATTATTATATATAATAAAAGAAAAAATATTCCCTCATTAGCAAGAATACTTTCACTTTTTACTAGTTTGAATCTTTTCGCTGATGCTATTGTCTGCATTTTCAAAAACTTACAGTTCTGAGACTACATTAGTATTGTTCATATTACGTAACTGCACTATGTTTAGCAAATCTAAACATTGATATCTTCTTTGTTTAAGTAAATATTGATTTGCGATTTCAACCATTTTAATCTTTTCCTCTTAAATTGTAATCAAATATAATAAAATGGTATTATGCTTGGATTTTATCTGTGCCTCTTCATCAATTAGTTCATCTTTAATTGTATGCAAACATATTAATAAATTTATAAATGTTGTTTTCTAATATTTTTTAAAGATGTGATTACTTTATTTTGCCTAACTGGAAATTCATGATTTGTATCATACATGATAAAGATATATTATCACATGATGTTACCCATGATCACAAGATATATATATATATATATATATATATATATATATATATATATATATATATATATATTCTTGATATTTTATGTTATCCATTGTTTTTCTGTTGCACTGACTTTATGAAGTTAATATATTACAATAGTAATATATTAACTTCATATATATATATATATATATATATATATATATATATATATATATATATATATATATATATATATATATGGCTTTTAAATGTGTTTAAATGCATTCTGTAGTAGACCTATTTCTTTTGTTTGACCTATATAATATGTTTCACAATGCATACAATTTATACTCTAAATGCCACTTGAATCAAAATTATTGCAATTATGAAATGTATGCTGTTTGTTAATATATTACTGATAGTATAACTAACCAACTTAACATTACTGTTTTTAGAAAATTTTATGATAGCTTTATTATTGTACCTTGTAAAAAATAATTTAGAACAAATGATTTCATTACTATGAAACATTAATTATGAAACGATTTTTATTATTGATATTACTTTTTCAATTTTGTAAGTATATTATTATTCAATTATTTTTTTAAATTATTAATTATTATTTAATTATTTGACTTAATTACATGATTTATTGTAAATTCTATTCAACCTGTATATACTATAAAACCATGCCATGTTTCAATTAAATAGATGGTTTGAGTAATTAGGTATTATATATCAATATCAGATGATTTTCTGAAAATTATATAATTTAAATTAATTGTCGATATATCTAACATGTGTTTCATTAAAAAAGTGAAGAGATAATATTAGAAGACATAAATAAGATATATATTTATAAAGATATTGATACTATTATAGTAGATACAGAAATTGCTATAAATAAATAAAAAGAGAGTGAACATGAAAAAGTAAAAAATGATGCTGATTATTAAATAACTAAATTATTTAAAAAAAAACAAAACACAATTCAAGTAAAAACAATAGAAACCCCTCATTAGTAATAAACAAATAGTATATTCTGATATTACTAATTTATTACATATTTATATGTAAGCATATTAATTGAACAAATATAAAGTAGGCAGCATTTATTCTTTTTATTATTGAGGACGGCTATTTCCAGAGATGTGTCTACTCAGACTGTAACTGACTTCTTGGTTGTTTTAGATTAGGGCAGAGTAGGATAGGAATATTACATGTGTTTTTAAAGAGATGAGGGTTTAGATTTCAAAAAGTGTGTATGAGTTATAATGTAATAGAGTGTTAAGTATGCGTGTTGGGTGTAGTTTGGAATTTTTGTATATTTCACACTGTTCAGCTGTGTAGCATGGGTTAATTTTGTTTTTTGTGTAGAATTTGTAGGTTTGATGTTATGTTTGTGTAGTTGTATTTTGAAGATTTGAAATGTTCAGCAATGTTTGATTGGGTCTTTTTGTGTGATGCTTTTATTTATGTATATGTGTACTTGGTAGGAAGTGTAAAATGTTTAGCCTATTTGTCTTTTTGTGTGTGAGTGCTTTTATTTATGTCTATGTGTACTTGGTAGCATGTGTAAAATGTTTAGCCTATTTGTCTTTTTGTGTATGAGTGCTTTTATTTATGTATATGTGTACTTGGTAGCATGTGTAAAATGTTTAGCCTATTTGTCTTTTTGTGTGTGAGTGCTTTTATTTATGTCTATGTGTACTTGGTAGCATGTGTAAAATGTTTAGCCTATTTGTCTTTTTGTGAGTGAGTGCTTTTATTTATGTATATGTGTACTTGGTAGCATGTGTAAAATGTTTAGCCTATTTGTCTTTTTGTGTGATGCTTTTATTTATGTCTATGTGTACTTGGTAGCATGTGTAAAATGTTTAGCCTATTTGTTTTTTTGTGTGTGAGTGCTTTTATTTATGTCTATGTGTACTTGGTAGCATGTGTAAAATGTTTAGCCTATTTGTCTTTTTGTGTGATGCTTTTATTTATGTCTATGTGTACTTGGTAGCATGTGTAAAATGTTTAGCCTATTTGTCTTTTTGTGTGTGAGTGCTTTTATTTATGTCTATGTGTACTTGGTAGCATGTGTAAAATGTTTAGCCTATTTGTCTTTTTGTGTGTGAGTGCTTTTATTTATGTCTATGTGTACTTGGTAGCATGTGTAAAATGTTTAGCCTATTTAAAAATAAACTGCAAGTTTGTAAACACCGGTAGAGTTGTAAACATCTTAGTTTATGATGTTGGGTTAACATTTTTTGTTGAGGGTGTTGTATATGGAGTAGGCTATTCTGTAATTATATTTACAAAATGTGTTGGTTAGTTTATGAGTTTTGGGTGATCAGTATGGTAGTGTTAAGTATTTTATGGGTTTGTTCTGTTGGTTATTTAGTAAGTTATTGAGTTTATTTCTCAAGCAGTTTTATAGTTTATCAATCATATGTTGTGTTGCAGCCATTAGTTTTTGCGAAATACCCAATCAGGATTAAAAAAAAACATTTGTGTGGTCAAGAGAATTTATTTATTTATAATAAAAACTACACTACAGTTGCTACCACCACATGAAATAGTTATTAAATGATTCATTTGTTTGTATTTCATTAGTTACTGAAAAAATGTTCTTTAAATTTTCTGTTCATGGTTCATTTTTGTAACACCACATATTTATTAAGTAAAATGTTACCTGCTGAGTAATTCATATGGAAGCCTTTCATTTCTTGCCCATAATCAGAAACAAACTTTATTAGCATGTGGTTTGAGGTTGAGGCTATATGTACCTGATCAGTTTTTGAACAAAACAAACCCAATCGATTAGCATTGGTGTTGATGCCATCATAAATCTGAAAAAAAGAGTTTTACTAGTGAAATAACTATACAGAAAATTTAAACCTTTTTTAAAATTTAATTTTCATTTTCAGAAATCACAATACTCAAAAAATATTTTAAAAATTATCTGTTTTTTATCTGACCATTAAAGAAAAAATGGTGAGCGCATTATTTTGTATCTCCTAATAAAAATGCAAGAAAAAGAACTTTTTTATAGTAATAAAAAACATTTAAAATAAGTAAATTCATTAAAAATAAAATACTACTCTGGTCTGATGCTTATCTTGATTCTAGGCTCCCCCTTACTCATAATACTAACTGTTTCCATTGCAATTATGAAAAACTAAGATAATTTCAAAAACATATTACACTAATAACATTGGAAAAACTACTGGACACAATCTCAAAAACCATCATCGTCCCCATTAATATCACTGCACACTGTCAAGTAGCAGCTATGTAACTCTGACAATTGCAACATATAACAAAGATCCTACTGAAGGATAAAGACTGGGATAGGAGCTTGATCTAAATGGCAGTTGATAAGTTTGCTATAAGAAACCATTAGAAAGAATATAAAACTCCTATTTTATTTCTTCTGTCATTCAGGCACAGATGTCTTTTTTGTGGTGACAGTTTCAAGACATAAAACGGTTGCCAACTCTTGAAAAATGTGTTGCATGTGCCTATCTGAACCCCAAGATGATACCACAAAAACAAGGGTCAAGCAAACTAAACATTCAGACTATTGCTGACTCAGGATGACAAGTGAGTCAGTATGTGGAACTCTGTGTTACTTGTAAGTTTGAGAATGCTGATACTGCAAATCTGCGAAAAGCTTACTTATTTAGCTTAGTAAAATTGTATTACGAGAAATAACAAATTATATATTCTTGTTTATAAAAATATTGTTCAACCATATATATTTAACAGGAAAAAATTTCATCCAAGGATTAATATATATATATATATATATATATATATATATATATATATATATATATATATATATATATATATATATTATATTAAATATGGTGATATGTTTTCTTGTATATATAGTTAATAAATTAAAAATATTTCAAAAACAAGAATACTTTTAATGAATATATTTATTCAAAGCTTTTCGCCGATAAAATAATATCAGCATCTTCAGGAAAATAATTATCTAATAAAATACTTTTACAAAATTCTAAATTATAAATATCGCAGTATGTTTTCTTGTGTATTAATAAAGAACAAAAGTCTAAATAAAAATACAAGAATTATAATTGAATTTACAATTCTATATATAGATTCTATATATATAAATTATATATATATATATATATATAATTTATTATATATATATATATATATATATATATATATATATTTAATAAATTAAATATATTTCAAAAACAAGAATACTTTTAATGAATATATTTATTCAAAGCTTTTTGCCGATAAAATAGTACCAGCATCTTCAGGAAAATAATTATCTAATAAAATTAAATCATATGTTTTAAAGAATCATATATGAAGATGCAGGTACTCTTCTATTGGCGAAAAGCTTTTAATAAATATATTCATTAAAAGTATTCTTGTTTTTGAAATATTTTTAATTTATTAACTATATTACAAGAAAACATATCACCATATTTAATATATATATATATATATATATATATATATATATAAATATATATATATATATATATATATATATATATATATATATATATATATATATATATATATAAAACATGTATCAAATAACACAAATCAAATATCATGTATTTGTATTTTGGCTTAGTTTTTTATTAATACACAAGAATACATATTGCGATATATATATATATATATATATATATATATATATATATATATATATATGAAGTTAATATATTACTATTGTAAGTAATTTTATCCACCATTAAGTGCAATAATTTTACCTTGAGTGATGAGGCACCTTTCGCTCAATTGACCATTGTCGAATCACTGATGTTTTTTTGTTGTAGATGTTCGGTCTGTGATATAGGTGTTTGTTGACGTTACACACACTTTTTCTTGATCTGTGTGTATGATGTTTCTATATAGTATGTCTTCTGTATATGTTGTTTGTAGATTCATTAAATTGTTGTGTATGTTTTTGTAAATGTGGTATTTTTCTAGTGAGTTTAGTTCTATTGGGTTGTTATTTATTTCAAGTATGGTTAGGTTATTTTCGTAATTTGTTATTTCGTGTTTATGGGATATTAGGTGTGCTGCAACATTTGATACTTTAGAATTTTTGTTTTTGAATGCTCTATAATGTTCTTCAAATCTTATTTTAAATGTTCTGGTTGTTTTTCCTATGTAAAAAGCGTTACAATTGTTGCATGTGATTTTGTAAATTCCTGATAGGTTATGTTTTTCTGAATTTGTTTTGTGGTTTGTGTTATTAAGATATTTTATTATTTTGTTGTTTGGTTTGTAAGTTGGAGTGTAGAATTCTTTGTTGTATATATTTGTTATTTTTTCTATTTTGTTATTGGTGTATTTATATTTTAGGTAGATTTTTTTATTTTCATTATTTTCGTGTTCCGGTTGTAGTGTTGTGCTGAGGTTAGGTTTTTTTGTGAATTTATTGTATATATTTTTTATAATGTGTTTGTTGTATCCATTTTCTATTGCTATTTTTGTAATGTTATCTAATTCTTCATTTAATTTTTGTTTGTTATCCTGTGTGTATTTTATTGCTTTATTTATCATGTTACTATAAGTGTTAATTTTGTGTGTCCAGGGGTGGTTAGATTTGTAGTGTATTGTGGTGTTGTTGGAAGTAGGTTTCCTGTATACTGTAGTTTCTATTTTATTATCATTTATATTTAAAGTGATGTCGAGGAAGTTGATTGTTCTATTTGTTTCTGTTTCAACGGTGAATTGTATGTTTTCGTTGTATGTATTTAGTTTGTGTAATATTATGATGTGTTCGTTGTGAATGGTAGGTTGGTATATTACAAGTATATCGTCTACATACCTTGTCCATAGTGAGATATTGTGT
This sequence comes from Prosapia bicincta, assembly GCA_036971475.1. NCBI lineage: Eukaryota > Metazoa > Arthropoda > Insecta > Hemiptera > Cercopidae > Prosapia > Prosapia bicincta. Next base: position 150,898,820 of record JBAIZL010000001.1, on the reverse strand, counting down.
GTGTTTATTATAGGTTTAATTATTATTTGTTCAAAGTGTTGTAAATATATTTCTGACATGACAGATGATATGGTTGAACCCATGGGGAGTCCAGTTGTTTGTTTATAATATTTATTGTTATATTGGAAGTAATTTTGGTTACATATGTGTTTGGTTAGCGTAATGATACTATCTATTATGTTTTTTTTTCGTTATTGTGTATCAGTTTGTTTTTTATTATTTCTATGATTTCTTCTATTGGGATACTAGGGTACATGTTAGTTATGTCATAACTTATTATTTTTGTGTTGCTGTTTGTTTTTATCGTTTTTATTTTATTAATTAATTTGTATCCATTTTTTATATTGTATGTGTTGTTCATATGTATTTTAGATCTTATGATTTTGTCTAGGATTTTTGCGATTATGTAAGATGGTGCTGTTGTGAAATTTATTAGTGGTCTAAATGGTGTGTTGGGTTTGTGGATTTTAGGTATCCCTGATAATATTGGTGCACATGGTTTGAATGGGTATAGTCTTGTGTGGTATTTTAATTTATTGTTATAGTTTAGGGTGTTTCGGTGAGTGACTATTAAGTTAATAATAGAAAATACCAAATATATCGATTCAATGACTAACTACATAAAAGAAAATAAATACGAACAAATCCCAGACCCAACTAGCAAATACCTTATTACAATAAAAAACTTAATGTGTTTCTATTTCAAGACTACAGAGTGGACTCTTACCAAGGTAAGTCTGTCAGTCTCCTAGTCCAAAAAATCTAAATAATCTTTACCAACCAAAACTAACCTAAATATATATATATATATATATATATATATATATATATATATATATATATATATATATATATATATATATATTCTTCATATTTAACGTTATTCATTGTTTTTCCATTGCACTGACTTTATGAAGTTAATATATTACTATTGTAAGTAATTTTATCCACCATTAAGTGCAATAATTTTACCTTGAGTGATGAGGCACCTTTCGGTCACTTGACCATTGTCGAATCACTGATATTTTTCTGTTGTAGATGTTCGGTCCGTGATATTGGTATTTGTTGACGTTACAGATCAAGAGAAAGTCTGTGTAACGTCAACGAATACCAATATCACGGACCGAACATCTATAACAGAAAAATATCAGTGATTCGACAATGGTCAAGTGACCGAAAGGTGCCTCATCACTCAAGGTAAAATTATTGCACTTAATGGTGGATAAAATTACTTACAATAGTAATATATTAACTTCATATATATATATATATATATATATATATATATATATATATATATGATGAATAGTTACTATCTGGAGTACATCCGTTCATTCTGCAGTCCATAAATTCGCAGTTCCAACGTTTTGCTAGAATCTCACCCAGCATTGACGAGGTGAACCCAACAACAGTAGAAGAGCGAGAACATCTTCTCGCTCTTCTACTGTTGTTGGGTTCACCTCGTCAATGCTGGATGAGATTCTATGGAAACGTCGGAACTGCGAATTTATGGACTGCAGAATGAACGGATGTACTCCAGATAGTAACTATTCATCATATTTTTCCATCCGTGAAGGAATACGTATCAGCATATATATATATACAAAGTTATTATACATTATTTCACTTAATATTTGAAAAACAGTTTGCAATTAACATATAATAACTTTATAAAGTCAGTGCAACAAAATAATAATGGACATCGTTGAATGTAAAAATAGGATTAAATTTTTGGATTAAATAGGAGACTGATAGACTGGCCTAGTGTTAATAGTCCAAAACTGTAATTTCTTCCTTGCAATTAAATAAATAGACACACATAAAAACACATTACACTATTGAAATATTTGGATCATACAATGATCTTTTTCAATCAAAAAAGAGCAAGAAAAGACTGAAGTACTTTCCTCTTTTTAACAATAATAGAAACTACGCATGTCTAACTACTGAAAAATAGTATTCAGGCTGGAGAAAATAACTCCAGGAAATGTCCAATTGTTTAGATTGTGTTGAAGGAAACATTCAAATAATTATAACAGTGGAATTGACCATTAATGGTAAAGGAACTTGTTCAAACTGAACTTGAAGAAAACAAAATTTGTTTCAATTTCAGAACTCTTTAATTGTTCTGATAAATTTAACACTATTAAGGTAAACTAACCTCAAAGGTAAACTAACCTCAACATAGTCTGCATTACAATTCACATAATCTTCTAATTCCAACTCCAAGATAGTCAGGTCAATTCTACTACCTTCTGACACACTAATCCTCCAAGTACAATCAGCAAGATTGCCATAGGTTCGGGGAAAGTTTGGAGATATAATTGCTCCTGTTGGTGCAGTTAAAACTCCTCCACATCCTTTACAAAAAATATTAATTTGAACAGTTCAAAACTAATTTAAATTAGGCTAAAAATATCATTCGTTATCGATTATGGCACTTAAATAACATATTTACAAAACTTGATTTAAATCATTTCAATCCTTTAGGTACAATTAACCAACTGCAAACGTGTTTAGAAATAAGTAACACTAGTGGTTTTAGTGTTTCAAATTGAAATAACTTATAAAAGTGAAATGTCAGACAGCTTTGACATAACAAAAGATAAAGCTGTGTAACAAACTTTTTTCAAAATCTACTTTTAAAGATCTCTTTTAAAATAATGACAGAAACTAAAAAAAATGGGAAATGTAAGAGACAACAACAAAATTATAGTCTGATTTTTTGGATGATCAATTAGTTGTAGTTCTACATAAATTTTATTTTATTATAAAAAAAAACTTCTTAAATAATATAAAAAAATGTGGCCAAATGGTGAATATCCAGAAGACAAAATATTTCAAAGTTGAAAAAACAAAGAAAGATTTTATCATAAAAAATTTAAATATCATTCAAGAATGGGCGTACATATATTTTGAAACACAGAACAAACTCACAGAAAATTGATTACAGATAGCAAAATTAGAAAGAATTAACAGACCCCTAAATTCTATTATGTGGCTAATGTGAAAGAAATTATAAGAAACATTACAATCTCTAATAGTTTCTTGTCATTTACTTGAATATCTTGACAACTGAAATCAAGAGACAATAAAGTAAATTAAATGTATCTGAAAAGGATTTCTTGTGGTAACAGCTACTCCGTCAAGACTTAGAAGAGGAGCAAATGAAACAAATTAAGGCACAATGTGCATTCAAGAAATTTTGAGAGGACATGTGCAAAGAGAGCAGTTGTGTTTTTAGGCACCGATTTTTAGAGAATTGCCAAATGCAGAATTCCATATAGTCATAAATGTCATAAGCACTCCTTAAGAAAAACTGCTAAAACTTGTGTGGATAGTGTGCATCAAGTGATATCAGCACATATTGTAGAATTACAAAATTGGTGACTGGAGGAGTTTAATGAGAAGATGGAGTTGAATAAGCAGGCTATAAAACCGGAATATATTATATAATTATAAAATGACAAGTTTTACATATAAAATTAATTCACTAAGTCTAACATGAAATTTCATAAATAAAAGCACAACCAATCATTTACATTTAAAGAGATAAGATATTCAAGAGGCAATTTTAAAAATGTAAAGGATATTAGCCAAAGAAATTTATAAATGAGACAGGTTTAGTAATATGATATTTTAAAACTGTTTAAAAATAATGACAGCAAAACATTTAAAATAAAGAATTTTAAAAAAATGAAGTATACATTAACATGACGATTCTAATATGCACAAAAGTAAAAAAAGCTTAAAATAATTTTTAAATTGTTTAAAAAAAGTCAAAAGGAAAACTGTAAAAAGCGTTAACTTTAATACCATTAAATTGAGTTTTAGAACAAAAATATTATACTGTGAACTAATGGAAATAAATAATCAAAATTGAATTAATTAAACAAGGCAGAGCAAAAAAAACTTTCTCAAAGATCAAAGTTACAGCAAGAATACAATTACTTAAAATTAAATTAACTTAATGGAGAGAAAGAAGGTTAGAAACTCAGATATCTCAGTGAAATGTTTTCCTGTAGTACTGTGACAGTAGTAATGAGGTTTAATTTTTTATTTTTTAATTTGAATAAAACAAAATAAATTATTGTTTATCAGTAATTTAAATTTGGGTAATTTTATTACTTAACACTTATAAATTGAGTGATATACTGTTTTTTAATGTATGAAAAACATATATGCTCTATTTAATTAACAGTATAACATTACTCTAAATTTAAACTACTTAACTAAGTGAATACGTAATTGCTTACTTGCTGATGCGTTTCAAAACAATCATTCCTTTTACGAAGCTAACCCTCTACTAGCGGCTTTTGGCTCTTTACAAACGGTATGACAGGGTTGGATTTATGACAGTGGGTGAGTTGTCGGTGTCTTGTGTGATGTATTGGAAAATGCTATTGGCTTTAAAGTGTGTGTGGTCGTTTAATATAATTTCCCCTGTCTGTTGCGTAGAGTTTGTAGATTTCATATTTTTCTAAGGTTGTTAGTTTTTTACTCTGTTTTAATGTGTGTAGAATATTTTCACACACGAATATTTTCATCGAAGAGTGTAAACATCACCCAAACAAAACAAACAAACCCTAAATCCAGCTATGCAAAACACCTAAATAACACCCAACACACCCATACCGACATACACACTAATTTAAATATTCTACACACATTAACAGAGTAAAAAACTAACAACCTTAGAAAAATATGAAATCTACAAACACTATGAAACAGACAGGGAAAATATATTAAATGACCACACACACTTTGAAGCCAATAGCCTTTTCCAATACATCACACAAGACACCGACAACTCACCCACTGTCATAAATCCAACCCTGTCATACCATTTCTAAAGAGCCAAAAGCCGCTAGTAGAGGGTTAGCTTCGTAAAAGGAACGATCGTTTTGAAACGCGTCAGCAAGTAAGCAATTACGTATTTACTTAGTTAAGTAGTTTAAATTTAGTTTAATCAGTGAATTCAAGATAATTACATCAAGAAACTTCAGTATGATATTGATAGCTCAAATCAAATACAGTACTATCCTGAGAACATTAATTTTAGCAACAATATAAAAATATAATATAAAAACTTTTAGACCGAACTGATAAGTTATTTTCAATTTAAAACTTATTTATTGGAACTTAATACAATTTTTATCAAGGATCATTAGCCAATAGATTCCTAAAGTTGAATTGTGATAAAAATGCAAGGTCTATTGCAAGGAGAGAAAAGTTTCATCTTCTTATTTGTGAAATCCTCAGTTATTAAAACGTATATGAATTACTGAATGACCCTATTGAAAAATAAATGAGGTATTTACCTCACCATGTATTGAATAAGTCATTTGAGGAATCTGAACCTAATTTTAACTGATAACTATACTCCTTACCAGCAGCAGATGAATCCCAAGAGATATTGAATCCTTGAAAAGAGACTGTTTCATCACTTTTAAATTTAATGTATAAGGCATTGGAAAATGATAAAATTGTAGATGGAATATTTGAGCCACAAAATTTTCCAATCAGAGGTGAGGAGTCATATCCACCATTTCTGTGAAAATAAAGTAGTTTCAGCATGACAGATAATGATGTTATCAGCAGAAACTAAGTTATCTATATTATCAAACATATTTTTATATTATTCAAAACCCTTGTGAATAATACTTCATTGACTTTATATATAATATATCATTATTAAAATTATTTTTCCAACCCATTAAGTTTGTTGTCCTTGACATTTATCAAATCTTTATTTTCATCTTTCAAGATGAAAACTTTGTGTGCTATAAACTGCATTAGCTTGAAATGCAGTATTTTGAAAAAAAATATTTTTGATTGTATTTGTAAATCAAACCAGTGTTTAAGTTTGCTAATAAGAAACGTTGAAGGAATGAGTTGTTTCAAAGGTTTTTACATTTATTTCTTTTACAAATATCAATCTAATACATTAATCTTAGTCTAAATATCAGTCTCATATTATAAACTAATTGTTATATTATATTATTTTTGTTAAATAATTTAGGAAATTTTTCAAAATGTTGGCATTGTTGAAGGTAATGTTCAACATCATGAAAATTACTTGTTATAAAAACTAACTTTATATAAAAATTAAATTTTAAAAAATATAGGATAATAGATTACTGTATTTATTGTGATTACTCAAGCTAAAAGGTCAAGTATGAATACAAAGTTTTGGAGTATCAACAAACTTGTGCAATTATTTTCTACTTGAATACACAAAAAAACATTTATTTTAAGGGTGACTGCATTGCATACAATGTGTCTTTTTTATTCAAAATTTAAAATAAAAGAGGGATTTTAAGAAAATTACTGTTCCATAATAATTTAAACGTAAATAAAACCATCATGTGTGCTGATTCAATATTCCATAGCTCTATCATTCACTAATGATATATTCCCAACTACATGGCCAATATCTTTACAGTTCATCATCACTACACTACCCTGCCCAGTACTCTCTCACATTAAACAGCTTGGTAACACTCAGTAGCTTTTTAACCCTCGTTAATTCTCCTCCCTTTCTGCTAATTCTCAATCTTGTCTTCCCTATTTTTTTGTTTCAGCTTCTTTCCCTCCTTACTAGTCACCCACAACCTTAATACACTGGGCGCCTTAGTTCTGAGTCACCCACAAACTTGATACACGTTTTTACACTCTCTTATTCCTCATCTGATGGGTGGAATGTTAAAAACAGAAATCTAATATTTTCCAGCATATTAAAATTATTTTAGAACTCCAGCCAAGTATCTCAAAACCAAGTATCTCTTGTCATGACAGTAACAGCTGTCTTAATAGATTATGAAGCTACTTAGAGCTTTTCATGAGTCATTTAGCTGCTATGTTCTCTACTCACATCCAATTTAACTTCTGGATGTCTTTGGAAACATACAATCAGTCATCCTTTACCTCTTTTCCAAGACAAACTGCCATGAAAAAACTGCATAAGGAGATCTGATAGGTATTTACCCTGATGGAATCAAGATGTGACCTTCAAAGAACTTCAGGAGAATAGTAAAGGTTCTTCCCAAGAAATCTGCTAGGTATGGTCTAATCACCAGACAAATCCTGAAGAAGATTTTTTCGGTTAAAATACACTCCAAGGGTGGGAGGGTAGCCTAAACCAGTGAAACCACCAAGTGACAAAACATCCTATCATCCGATATCATTGCTTCACCTCAAACCGATAATTCAAAAGTGCGTTTTTTTCAAACCACTTACGGAGTAAGCCTCTACCATATAATAGGTGCACCAAATTGTGGAAGTAGTTAAGGAGATATTGGAAACGAAGAAGGTAAGAATGTCTTCTCTGTGTGCTGACCCATTGTTTAATAGCCAAACATGGTAGCACAAGTTTGGGTTTTGAGGACTATCAACAATAAAACATGTGAAAACATGCCCACAAAGAATCCCACCTTAAACCAGCCATTCCCACAAGGAGACTATCATCAGGCTCAAAATGGGAGTTCTTGGTACCACAACCTGAGGTAAAAGTCTGAAGGCCTTACTCAAAGATATTATGTCAAAGTACCTTACTTAAGACATGGACTGGTCACTGGCCTATCCCTATGGCGAGACAATACTCTAATCAGGCACTACCGTTTCCCTGATCCTTCTGAACGACTAAGTTTTACCTTTGATACCCCATATGATTGATAAGTTCATGTAGTGTAATACGGCTTTTATTAACTCTTAGTTGGGCTTAGTTGAATTCTTTAAGACAATAAAATTCAAGACATTACAAATAAAATTTTCAAAAATATTCCATTTTTCTCTGGATGCCAAATCACCAATACCATATCTTTAATCTGTGCATCTGTGACATCTGATTTCTACTCTACACAATCTGTGATTACAATTATTTTATTTCATTCTCTCATATTTCTTTTTGTGTTTTCTCTTCGATTGACAAAGACCACTGTGTGGTTGAAATATATCATTGTTTAAGTGCTTTTATGTGTTTCTATTTCAAGACTACAGAGTGGACTCTTACCAAGGTAAGTCTGTCAGTCTTCTAGTCCAAAAAATCTAAATAATCTTTACCAACCAAAACTAACCTAAATATATATATATATATATATATATATATATATATATATATATATATATATATATATATATATATGAAGTTAATATATTACTATTGTAAATACTTTTATCCACCACTAAGTGCAATAATTTTCGAATCACTGCTTAATTTTTTCTTAAGAATTAGAAAATTTGCCAATGGTCAAGTGGCCGAAAGGTGCCTCATCACACAAGGTAAAATTATTGTACTTAGTGGTAGATAAAAGTATTTACAATAGTAATATATTAACTTCATAAAGTCAGTACAATGGAAAAATAATGGACAACGTAAAATATCAAGATATATATATACACACACCAAATATATAGATTCCTTGTTTTGTGCATTTGTTTTTTTCTTTGTAATATGTGCCATTTGTCCATTTCTGGTAAGAAGTTATATATTAAATAATTTGTGATTAGTTTGATAAATTCAATCACTTATTTTCAAAACAAAAATCAACAGTTATTCATAAATTGTTTTCAGAAAAAAAACACATATTCATCTTAATTTCAAAATATGTACTTCCTTATATCTAAAAAAATATTTTAAAGATTGACTAAAAACTACAGCCACCTGATTTCCATGAAATCTGATGTACATTTGTTGCTACCATATGATGCTAGTTCCAGTCGGAACGAGTGTACATTAAGACGTATTTGTTGTCCCAAAGGTGCTTGAATAGTCCACACGCATTCTTTCCTTGGAGGATAGTCTTCAGGGAAGTTTGGTGACTTTAATTCTCCTGCCACTGAATGAAAGGTACCGCCACAAGCTTGAAATAAATTGTAAATTTAGTTTTAGGAACATCATTTATTTAATATTGTATAGCAATATTGTATCTATATCTCCTCAGTCCATAAATTATAATAAAATATTTCTTGACATATTTAGTAGGTAGCTACTTTAAATTAGGGATGGAACTATTACAAATGTAAAAACTCTGATTATATGAAATTAACTTACATAATTTCTACCTAGTTTTCCATTCTATTATTTATCAGTAAATACCTTTTTTTTAGAAATAAATAGAAAATATTATAAATAATTCTTTTAACTAAAATGAATCATATTGGTGAAATATTTACATGGAAATCAAACTTTTTGTCTGCCTCAATAAACATATTTCCTGTTAATATTTCTTTAGATAAACATCTATTTTATAACTAACTAATTGATACTTGAATTTTGAAGTCCATTACATTCGGTGAATCTTATTAATCACTTAAATAATAGTTTATGACTATCTGAACTTTAAATTTAGTAAATTTGTTAAAACATACTGAGACAAAATGTTTTTGATCGCTAGTTGGTGATCTTCATCAGTGTCTTCTGCTTGGAGGTGTCGGGTCAAGCGGTGAAGGTTTTAAAGCTAGGTTTTCAATAGTATCAAATAGTATGTGTGATTTGTTTTGTGTTTGTTCGTAAACGAACAATACTCTTTGATACTATCGTCAGCTCTCGACCCGACACCTCCAAGCAGAAGACACTGATGAAGATTGCCAATTAGCGATCGAAAACGTTCTGTCTCAGTATGTATAGAATATTTCTTCACTCCTCTTCTTATATTTTTCCTAATGTTTAAGCTAAATTATTAATCTTTTAATTTACTACTGAATTGGTGGTTTTTTCAACAAAATGATACCTTAGAATAATTTAAAATTGTTCACCATTATTTGGAACAATTGTGACTTTGTGCAGACCAATTGTAACTACCTTTAATACTTATAGAAGTTATTCCAAACTTCCAACCTGGACTTAGATGGTTAAACTACCTTTATGAGGCCTTAATCCTCCTATTATATTCTTCCCATTGCCATCTTCTATTCAGCCAAAATATAAAGAAGGCATTATTCGAATAAAAAGTCACATTTTCAAAATGCGGTACACAAACATCTTCAGCAATTCACTTAAATTATGAAATAGCTTCTAAGAAAACCTGCACTAATTAAATTATCAAAACAATCACAAATTATTTATATTTTTTGTTATTTTACTTACTTGACTGTTGTTTAGGAATGTCCTCATCCTCTTTTGGGATAATTAACTCAACCACTAGCACCTGTATGGTGATGACATTGTATCAGAGGGAAAATGGTACTTTAGAGTTACATGGGGAAAGATTATGAAAATTATTTATGTCTGTAAAAATATAATAAGCAAAATAAGCCCAGAACAGTCTGTTTGTAATAACTGTTTATAAATGAGGAGTAATGTCTTAATAGGGACTCCTCTTCTGAACCCCCAGGCTAGTTTTGAAAGTCATGAATATTAAGCCTAAAGAGATATTTTTTATTTCAGCTTGCATTAAAGAAATCTTCGTAAAGTTCCACCTCGTTGATATATTTTCAAATGAATTGTTCAATTTCAGTACACCCTTATAGAGACTTGAAAGAGAAGGTTTCTGTATATGACAAAAATATCAAGTTCTCTCCATGATTACCCACTAAATTCTTTACCTTTTAAAAGATACTGGTGCCTAAATATATTCTGTAGTTGAGATCCCTCGCATTTTAGTAAGTTAATTGAAGATAGTCATTGTCATTATCTGAGAGTTTAGCTAATTATACAAATACTATAGATTTCTTAAAAACAATGGATTGACCTATTACTGTTTTAATATAGCTGCCATTTCAGCATTTTGTCAAAAGTTTAGGCAAGGTTTTTAGTAGATTTATTCTTTAAAAATTTCCAATGAAAATGTATTCTCTTGATGATTAAATGACTGCTCTGAAAATAAGACAGTATAAAGAATAATAAATATACAAAAATCTCTTAACCACCAACTTTTTTTATTTTACCCTTAAGTACATTTCAGTTACCAAGTATCCATCCTCAGAGGGATAACATACAAACACTGAATAACTCTACAAAAATACCTTATTTATAATCTACGGAACTACTTACCCCTCTCCGATTGTTGCAGCCCCACCTCTTAACCAAGGCGCAGCCACGCCCATCGAGTGAAAGCAAAATATTCAATGACAACTTACTAAAACATAAATTAATAATACAATAAATTATAAATTTAAAAAACAATTTTGAAAAATAACCAACACAAAGTTTAATATAAAAATCATAACCCTACCTATCAAGTGAATATAAAATTAAATGTTATATTTTTTTTGTTCACTTGTTAGGTAGGGTTATGATTTTTATATTAAACTTTGTGTTGGTTATTTTTCAATATAAGAATTTTTTAATTTTTTTTTAAATTTAGAATTCATTGTATTATTAATTTATATTTTAGTAAGTTGATGTTGGATATCTTGCTTTCACTTGGTGGGCGTGGCTACGCCTTGGTTAAGAGGTGGGGCTGGGGCAATCAGAGGGGGTTAAATAGCTCTGTATACTATAAATAAGGTATTTTTCTAAAGTTATTCAGTCTTTATATGTTATTCCTCTGAGGATGGTTATTTGGTAACTGAAATGTACATAAGGGTAAAATAAAAAAAGTTTGTGGTTGAGAGGTTTTTGTATATTTATTATTAAATTCAACCACAGTATATTCCTAATAAATAGTAGCAGTATAGAGAAACTCTTGGTTAACACTCAGTTACGCAATAATTACTTATGGGTGTTACAATGAACTATATTAATTCCTTACTCTTAGAAATTACATTAGCAAAGGAATAAATATATATTAGAAGAGTAAAAATGAATTAATCTACTATTATAAAGTTATAAATATTTTGTTATAAAAATTCAAACATACAAAAAAACATAATAATAACTTACAATATTTAGTGTCTACCATTGTATAATTTAACTTGAAGCCATCTCTGTTCATCCAACCATCACTTTGGAAAACAATAGTTATCATATTTTCTACAGAAGATATTGGGTGTGGGATAAACCATCCACATAATCTGAAATAGATTTAAAAAAAAAGAACTTATTTCATTATTCAAATTTTAATTTTGCGCTCAAATAAGAAATTGAATTTCTAAACTTTTAAAGAGGATAACAAAGGGTTTACATAAGGAATTCTTGGAAAAATGCTTTAGGCCTTTAGCAAGAGCTTTAACCCTCATGCACGCGCGCCTTTTTATCTAACGTAAGTAGGCGCGTTGTTGTATTTTATACAACATCTTGGTTTTCTACATTTTCCTTAACTTTCAATCGAGTTATTAAAAGTTTGGTCTTACCAATGAAAAAATTACTTGTGAGTTGACCCCAGCAATGTTTATCAGAGCAAAAAATAATGCAACTGGAAATCTTCTTGTACTCCAGGCATCGCTATATGTAGCACAAAGCTGGTCATTACTATCAACTCCAGCTTTCGTTCTGTTGTACTGCAGTATAATTTCTGGCTTATATGTTTGTTCGTCAACATCATCTGAGTCGTGCATAGTCGAAATCAATATTACAGCTTTATTTTTTTCTCGTATATGAGACCATGGTTCGATCATTCTGGAACCCAAACAAGGAAGTACCTGGCTGATTGGTTTTATTAGGCAGAAATTCTGGTGGAATTTCCCGTTTGTTCTTACGTAGAGTGCCAATCACCTTCCAATTCACTTTCTGAGTTATGATCACTTTTTTCAGCTTCACTGTCGCTCAGATCATCGTCACTTTCAATAAAATCAGCATTATCAATTTCTTTATCAGAAAGATCCTGTAAAATTTTTGGAATGTCTTCCAAATTCACTCCTAAAACATGAAAATTTATAAAAATGTTGAAATAATTACATAATTCTTTAAAAAAATGTATATAAAAAACTTACGTTCCATCGTGGAAAAAAAAACTGCACCGAAAAAATAAATACGTCAGAAGGCGCCTTGTTGTATTTTGTACAACAGTGATGACTGACCAGAAGTAATCGCACACTGAGGCTATGTTGATAGAATAAAGACATTGATGACAACTGATAAGAGTAGTGGGGGGACCAATAGAAGAATAGAACGGTGATTTGAACAAATAACTACCAACAGGTTTCAACAAGAATCAAAATATTAAAACTGTTGTACTTTTTACAACAGCGCCCGTCCTTGAGGGTTACATTATAAAAAATAAATATAATATAAGTATTATACAGTATTTAACTCAATGATCACTCTGCAAAGCTGATACCTTGATAAAACAAAGCAATAAGGGTCAGCTTAATTCCTAATACAATGTGAAAACAATCTCACTGTGTTATAAAGCTGATAATTAGAACAATTTTTATGGTAATGACTTTAAGGAAACTATGAAAAAAAAGAAAGATGTGGTGCACAGAAAAAATTTGAAGTAATGAAACTACTTTAAATAGTAAAACTAAATAACCTCATGAAATTCAACTGTAAGGATGAATTCAGGGGGGGGGGGTTAATATGTATGGATTACTAATTTATTTAGCGAAATAATTTAACCAAGAAATGGCAGGGATAAAAATTTGCAGAAAGGCCGATTGAGATTAAACAAGTGTGTGCTCCTAATAAAGAAGGACAATTTAAATAAAGAGAATGTAAAGTTGTTACTGTTATAAAGAAGGTCATGGGACTTGTTTAAAAATGAATATACCAATCGATTTCAATATCGTTTGTGGACAAAACGAGATTTTTTAAAATGTACCTTGGACAAAACGTTACCTTTTAAAAGAAGTAGATATAGTGTGGGAAAAACAGTACAGAAATAGTGACTTTATTGGTGGGGCCAATATTGGTGGCACCAAAAAGTTGACTTTACTGATGATAGTCAAATCTGCTAATCCAAGATATTTAAAGAAGAGTGGTACAAACCACTTCAGTATAAAGCAAGCAAAAGAGCTGAGATTACAAGTGTTTAAAGAGTGGCTATTAAAACTCGACAAAACCTTCTGTAAACAGAACTGATCAATCATCCTATTTGTTGAAAAATCTACTGTACATATCACTATCCCACTTATGAACAATGCTAAGGTTATTCCCCTCAAACATGACTTTAGTTTGTACAGTCAATAGATCAAGGCATTATAAAAGGCCTTTTTACTGGTGACTTCTACAAACACTCTTAACAGGTTTGTTTAACCAACAAATGTTTAAAATTTATCTTCTTCAAGCAGCAAGAATTTGTCATAATGCATGGATCAAAGCTAATGAAACAACAGCAGTGAATTGTTTTAGGAAAACTTGATACATTAAGAAATCTGATTAACATCCACGTGAACTTCTAAACACCTTGCATGTGTCAAATGGGTAGCCAACATGGACGTCATCTTTGAAGAGAATGTTAGTTTAGATAAACAAGTAGAAGTGTGTGGAAAGCTTTCTGATTAAATCGTTGTAGCAGAAGTGAAAAACAAAAATATTTGGCAAGGCATCAATTTCAAATTATATTACAAGACCATTATTTTATGAATTTGAATGTTGTAGATTTATTGTTTGTTTCTTATTGAACCTACTACATTTTAGAGTCACTAAAGTCTAGTTAAAAAAGTAGCTAGTGAGCTATTTTAATAAGTCCCATATTTTCAATAATGCATCTCCAAATTTAATTTGTTTTAAAAAAAAATATGGATCTAGCACCCTAAACGATTTTATTATTATTATTAATAAATACAGTCACTTATTGTGATCACGGTTAATGTTATCATTCGGTTATTGTTATCGTTTCATTGAAAAACAAACACGGACGTATATTAATACATTGTAATTAAGCCGCTTATTGTAATCATCTGTTCGCTTAATATTATCATTTAATTTGCCATTCAAAATCATATGCGTCAACGTATACTAGCATAGACCAAGTAAAAATGTCTACAAAGTAGTGTAAACAGCACGTGCAACACACAATGACGCCCAATTCATAGAATGTTTATTTTTAGAATGACAGAAATACTTTATAACGGTTTCAGCACTTAGAACAGTTCTCAGAATGTCTCCCTTACTCTTGTTTACGCAAACACCCTAGCCTCGCTGAGTCGACTTTAGTTGTTTGTTAACATTAGTTGATGTTACTACTGAACCATTTACAGTACAGTCCTACTGTATTTTTTAACAGTGAATTTTTATGAACGTTTATTACAGTATTTCAGTGTGATTTTAAATAACTTAATTTTTAAAGATCTTTTTCGTTTGTTTTGTAGAGTTTAGTGTCATTTGAAGTTTCAAAGGACAGTATAGCAAGATGTCCGAATCTCAAAAGAAACGACGTGATTTAAGTCTTAAACAAAAACTTGATATTCTAGATAGGTACAGTAAATTACCAAAAATGAGTCAAAGAAACGCTGCTTCTCAGCTTGGCGTTTCTCAACCTCTCTTATGTAAAATATTGAACAACAAAGAAAAAATCTTGTCATTATCAAAGTGTAATGCAAATGTTGACAACAAAAGACATCGTTCTGGGAAGGATCCACAAGTGGAATCAGCTTTGAAATTATGGTTTAAAAATGTTCGCGAAAAAGATGCTCAAGTTGATGGTCCACTAATGCGTCTAAAAGCTGAGGATCTTGCCAAAAAAATAGGAAAACAGGATTTTAAAGCCAAAGATGGATGGTTCAATCGATGGAAGAAAAGGCAAACATTGTTTACAAGAAAACGTGTAGTGAAAAAAGAAATGCTGATTTTGTTGGTGCTGAGGACTGGTTACAATACGAATGGCCAAAGAATTTGGCCGAGTATTCTCCTAGCTGCATATACAATGCAGATGAAACAGGACTTTATTATCGTGCTTTACCCAAACATATTTACTTATTTAAAAATGAAATTGCTAACGGCTGTAAAATATGTAAACAAAGAATAACTGTTTTTTGTTGTGTTAACATGGTTGGTCATAAAGAAAAACTCTTAATTATCGGTAAATCTAAAAATCCACGTTGTTTTCAAGGTATCAAAAAGCTACCGGTTGAATATCATTCAAACTCCAATGCTTGGATGACATCAAAAATTTTTAATGAATGGCTGACTAAATGGAATACCAGCCTCAAACTCAACATTATCCTTCTACTAGACAACTGCACTGCACATAATGACATAAGCACTACGCTAAAACACATCAAAGTGATTTATCTTCCGGCCAATACTACATCAATTATTCAGCCATGTGACCAAGGCATAATTAAAAATCTCAAAAGTTTTTATCAACGAGAGAAGCGTGCTAGAATTATAGAAAATATGGATGAATTTCAAACCCTTACCTCAAATGAATTGGCTAAAAAAACTTCTTTACTCGATGCTATTAATCTGATAGCAAAATCTTGGAATGAAGTTTCTGAAAAAACTGTGAAAAATTACTTTAGAAAAGGTGTTTTTTTTTTTGTTGAAGAAAATCAAGAGCAAGCTACATCTGAGGAAGACTCTGAAGAGAACTTGAAGCCTTTCGATTTGTCCTTAAAAGAATATACTGAGTGGATGGAAGTTGACGATAGTATTGAAACAGCAGCGGAAATGACCGAAGACGATATTTGTGAGGTAGTTGCTTCAACATCAAAAGTTACTGAAGAAGAAGAAGGCACCGATGATGACGAAAATGATAAATGTGTACCGCAAAGATCTAAGCAGGAAGTTCATCAAGCTCTTGAGATTCTAAGGCAGTTTGTTCAACAAAAAGCTGAAATTTTCAACTAACATTATGAATATGAACAATTTATAAACAATATTTTACGAGAAGACTACAGACAGTCACATATAGAGAAATTCTTCGAGAAAAAGTAAATGTAAATTTGAAGTGTAAATAAGATTGAAATGTTTTATAATGAAGTTTTATGTGTTAAAATGTTTTAATCAAGTGTTATACGTATTCTATATATTTTTTTTCAATTATGCTAGATTCAGTGTTTTAAAAAAATCTACAGTGGAATAAAATAAACTGACATGAAATATGCCCACTAATTTTAACAAGTAGAAAACTAAATTACAGAAATTCTACTACTGTACATAAAACTGTCCGGAATAGCATCAAAATTTGGTAAGTACAGTTTAAATATAGTGTTACAGAATTAGAATTACTTAATGTAATGATAGGCTTACATATCGTTCAGAACAAACAGTTGTGGCAATAATACAGTGAGTTCAATGCAGTACGGCTGTAGACTACACCGTGATTAAGCGTTCGGTTATTGTTATCGTTCGGTTATTGTTATCAAATATGCTTCTGACAAATATGATCACAATAAGCGGCGCCGACTGTATATGAATTAAGGACAATCAATGCTAAATATATTACTGTTTTTTAGAAATAAATGTTTTTGAACATTCACTTCAAATAAGGCATTTAAGATGCGTTGGAAATGAATTGGTGGCTTTGTGATCCACTGTTGCTGATTCACTGGCAATTTTCACATTGTGAAGAATAAACCGTCTCTTGAACTTGTCAAACCAGCCTTTACTTGCTCAAAATTTTGAACTGTCAGTAAGTTCACCACCATCGATAACAAAATGTTCATAAAAATGACTTTCTTTTTCAAGAATAAAAATTGATTGCAGAGGCATCTTTTTTTTGTGATTGAGGTTCCATCCAAACTCTCAAAGCTTTTTCCATTTTTTAGATGTTTATATCTCGACACGGAGGTAACTTTTACTGACTGACAAGTCCCTTCTCTGACACTCCTCATTATATTTTCTTGACTTTTTAAAACTCTAACGCACTGTTGACTTGTTAACGGTAAAATGCTTTTACCGCATTTTAATTTATCTAAAAGTTCAATTTCTTTAATAATGCGATAACGTTCTCTGGCCTTTTCTTGCCCCTATCTAAGTTTGATGAAATTATGGCTTGGATAAACAATTTAAGGGAAAAGATAAAACTAAGCAAAACAAATTCACTAAAAAATTCCACAAGTAGACACGACGTCTCTACAACTAGCAGGCACGACAAGTGAATGTAATACCTGTTTGGTAAGGGACGGAAAAAACAAGATCCATGTTAGTTACGGCTGCTCGATATGGTTATCAACGTTTGGATTTCAAAAACTATTAAATTAGCAGTTAATAAACAAAAATGATGCTTAACTTATGTATGGAGTTGGATATGAGAGTCAGATTGACTCATCGTTGTTTGACAGTGACAATAACTCCACTTGCTTTAAATAAGGGATGCGTATTTTTTGAGTAGTACACCCAGTATTGTAGAGAATAATGGATGTTTGGACAATAATCAGATATTCGTGATAAATAACTACAGTACTGTACAAAATAAATAAGATGAGAACACATTATCCTACAACATGGACAGTAACTATACTGTCTTTTATTTCCGGACACGTAAGTGGAATATCCTGTAATTTTGCTAAACACAAATACTGAACCCGCGAATAGCGAGAATCTACTGTACATAAAATACTAAGTAACACATATCAAAATAAATACATCAAATAAATTAATATACTAAGAATCAAAACATCAAAAGTTAAAAAGACAGAAGCTATCAGATCTGTAATTAAAAATTTATTTTTAATGATCTACCACATATTGTTAATAAATACACAACAGTTACACCTCTAAATTAAAAATTACCCAATGTACTTACTTTTGTAGAAGAGAGCCATTTCCTGTTGATGTTGAGTTTTCAAATATTAGGACATAGTCTGAATAACAGTTGTATGTCCACACTAAATGAAAACTAATCCAATTAATATGAATACTATAGCCTATAGGTACAACAATCAACCAGGTGCAGCGTGTGTTCGGAGGGTATGCATTATCTTCTAAGGGAGAAGAAATGATTCCTTCTCTGTCCTTAAAAATACCTCCACAAACTGTAAAAAAATTCACATATTTAAACTTGTCTATTTTTTCTATCCTAGACGCTTTTATTAGAATTACTAATACAAATTTAATATTGGGAATACTCTTGGATTTTGTAAAATAAACTTTGGGGTATTTTAGAATATTTAATATATAAAATTTATAATAAACTCTTAATTACAGAATTATTCATAGTTCTGAGTAACAGAGTTTTTGTAAAAAAGAGCATTTTTTAAAAACACCATTATTAAGAAATTAGATAAATCTTACCAACATCTATTGTGGAATAGGTTAATCTGAAACCTTTCATTTGGTTTGAATCGTCAGATGAAAATTTTAGGTATAGATGATTAAACTTTGAAATAATTTCTACAGGAATTTTTCCCGAGCCTCCACAATATGAACCAATTAAAGGAGCAGTGGAGTCAATGCCATCATAGATCTGTAATACACAGAACAGATATTTGTTAAAATAAATTCCTTAAATCCAATTTAAGTAAATTTAGGAGTTGAGAAGTTAAAATGAATAAATAAAACTTCATAAGCAGGAGAAAATATTCTGATCAGTTGAAACTGCCAAAGCTGCTAAAAAATATGTTTTTACTGCCTTCTTAAGTTAAGGGTTGATTTTCACAAAAAAATTAATATTTTTTTTAATATTTAGTAAAAATGATTTTAATATTTATTATCTCCTTCTTCCAATGACTACACTTGGCTTATGCCATTCGAGATTATTTATTTATGAATGCAAAATTAAAAGGATTAAAGCTACTGATAAATTATTTTCCAATTGATTACAGGATAAGAAGTGGTTTTTAGGGTTGAAAATTCACAGTATTTAATTTTTTCAATTTCTTGCAGAAAGGGTGAGTTTCACCCATAAAAGTTCAGGGGATAATAAGCTTGATTCTAAATTTTCATTATAATTGTTAGAGGTCAAATAATTCTGCTGTAATTATTATATTTTTATCATCATTGACTGGACTAAATACTTTTGGATACATTTTTAACCCATTGCTGATCTACCTATATGTGTGCCGCGGAAATTAGCGGGTTCGAATTAACTCCTCATGTTAATTGAGTTGTATTTTACTACAAAAATATATTCACTTATAAAGCACTAAATATTATATTTCTTAAACAGGCACAATTTTTTTGTTCGTTATTTTGTACCTAGTTAGTTTATTATCTAGTAATTGATTATTATGAGTAATCATAATTAGTAAAAACAAATTAAAAGTTACTTATGATTTGAAGTTTGCTTTAGATTTTAGATATTATTATTATTATTATTATAGATTTTGGCACTATTATTGTTCATTTCGTATGTGCACAAAAGTACACTAATTATAAAAAACTACTAGTAAACATCAGCTACTGACTGAGGCAAGGTAAAATCTATAATGAGCTTCTCACTCCAGTTGACATAAAAACTGCTGAAGCATTATATTACATTTAGATGTCTGAGAGAAGGTCAATGGACCATAAATATCATTCTCTATTTGTGCAGTAAGTTTTGTGTTGATAAATGTTCCTTGCTCAAGTCTTGTGGTGACATATAAGCAAATAAACTGTCTTGAAGCAAACAAATTAATCAAACTTTGACAACATTCATGACCAGTTGGATTAGCCTTTATACCCGCTACTTATAGATTGTCCAGACTAGTTGACCTAGACCCTAAACATCAATGGTTTAATCTCATAAATCTTCATATATTTACTAATTATACAAATTTCATTCAACGGCCTAATGAGCCTGACTGCTAACAGTCATTACGCAGTTATTATACACAAATTACAATTTTGCTATTACTTGCGACCAGACATTTGTTAACTAAAAGTTGTTAATTGTTAACTTACACTTGGAGGAAACGCTTTCGTCTTACGACTTCTTCAGCCTCGTATTTTTTCCGCCTAACAAGTGCCCTCGTTTCCTCCAAGTGTAAGTTAACAATTAACAACTTTTAGTTAACAAATGTCTGGTCGCAAGTAATAGCAAAAGTGTAATTTGTAATTTACAACCAGCTCGTCATGAACAGCAACAAGATTTCGATAATTATTATATAGCTATTTTATACACAGAATTTAAAATATTGAAGGAATTTCGGTCAGGTCCACTTCAACTTAAAGAAAACTAATGTGATACGGTAAGAAAAACTTACAAATTACAGAAAATAATTAGTGAAAGGAATTAATAACTGAGCTACCATAATTATTTAATATTTCTTTACATTATAAAATTAAGGTTACTTGTACCCAGTAATAAATGAATCAAATGAATAAAACTATCACAGAGTTTAGTACTGTTACGTAGACAAACAAAATATTAATTTGTCAATAATACAAATTTATGACACAATATCATCATTTTCTTATATGAGCATAGAAGCTCTTTATTAATCAACAGATGGTGCGATTCCAGTTGGTAGAACACAAATTGGTGCTACACAAGCTTAGTATTGGGATCTAAGCACATTTTACAACCAGGTTTTTAACATAATTTTTGAAAAACTAAATATATACCAGTAATGTTTTTGATATGGAGGAAAGGCTTTCAAAGACATCTCCATTGGATTCATTGACAACTTCTTTAATTGCTTGTTTCCCTTCTAACATAGCTGATACTTTCCTCTTACAGGATTTGTCTTACCTCCTTCTACAACTTGTTAAGAGCATGCCTATTATGGTGGTTGACCAGTTGCTGATTTAATATTAACTCACAAGGCCCCATGATAAAACAAAATATGAACATTCATGAAGGCACGAGTCAACAGAAGGAACACTTCAAAAAAAATTCTTGATGAATTCCTGGCATTCAGGCAAAATTCATGTCGATGTATGCAGTGCTACTTGAATCCTCACATTATGTAAAGTGAAATTGAAATGTATGGCAGATCAATTGAAGCACTGATTGGGTCATTATTTGGCTCGTGATTCTGCTTCACAAGTTTGCACCCTTAGAATAGAGAAACAAGCTTCACAGGATTTTTAGTTCATTATCAGGAAGATGAAGATTATTTAGAGAGATGTGTACCATTAACATGCCCTTACATATCAAGAGAATGTTTTTATGAGTATTTTTCACATATTTTTTTTTTAAAAGACACTATTTCCCAAACTTATGAAATATGCCACTACATATCTATATAACTTTGTAACAATTTTATTGAGTCTTTTAAAAATGTTTACTGACCTCAAGAAAATCAAAAACACAACTTTGGAAATACTCAATGTATTCTATGTCAAAGTCTTCAACTTGAATCTTGATTATTTTACCCAGAGGTTGTTCAATGAAATAGTCACACGTAATTTCCTTAGGGTAATGCTGAGGGTAATTAGGTGATATCAACTCGCCAGTGCTTCCTGTAAAGTGGCCTCCACAAACTACCGACAAAAAAAATCATCTGTAACTAACAAATAAACTATATTTCTCTTATAGTAACATTACTGACTAAATTAATTCCATGTTTAGAAATTAATTTGTATGTTCCGTGCCTCTGAGAAAAATAGGTTCACAAGGATAACAAAACATTTAATAAAGACAAAAAATATTTAAGAAATATTTTTGAAACATTTAAAAAATAACATGATTCAATTAACCACATTTTCATATAAACAACTTCCAAAAATATACTTCAAATAAATACAGGGTCCTTTATAAGAGTAATGTCCAGTTTCTGGGATAAATATAATTATTGATTGTACTGGTACAAATTCTTAAAATTCTTTATAATATTACCCCAGCAGATATGTATACCACACTTGGTAGGTACCCTGAAACTACTCAACAGTTATGTCTCTTAGGAACATTGTAACATGCTGTTGCATGTTTTCCATGAACTCCCAATCCTTTCCTTTCAGATCTCTCAAGTTGAGGAAAATAAATTGCAGAAAAGTTGACACTGTAATAGGGATGGGAGACTACCTGGGTGCTGCTCCAGACCAGAAAGTTAGTAACAATGAAGACTGAGTGTCTGGCAGCATTGCCATGGTGGAGCTTGTTCTGATGCCATTCTCACATGAGCGACCCGGTACCTCTTGAGCACCTACGGGTAAAAGGCTCAGTTACAGTTTCTATCTGCAGTACAAACTCAAAACGGACGATTCCTCAGGAATCAAAAAAGACAATGGGCATTGTTTTGATGCAATACTTGTCCATTTTGCTTTCTTGGGAAATAAGGATGATTCTTTGCACTATTTGCTACTCTACCGTTTTCTTTCTCGGTTTTACTCAAACATCCAAGGTTTGTCTATAGTTACAACCTAAGTTATGAAACTCTTGATTGTTTTGAATCAAATAAAACAACTATCAATAGTGAAAAACTAAGTTTTTTTTGTCTTCTGTCAACATTTTCAGCAGACATTGTGCATTTGAAGATCCTTGGTCACTATCTTTTGTACCATAAATGTGGACATGTCTAGGGTGTCAATAATTACCTTGATTCTCAATTGGCAGTCAGAACACAAATCTATGCACTCACGATTCACATTATTTTTGGTTCTACCAATTCATTGACGTCCACGGCAGGGTTCGATAGTGATCTCCTTGAACACCTTGTATCACCTTCCAGACTATGACCTTGAAAGTCATGGAACATCTGGGAATATTTTGGTTGCATTCTTTCACCATACAAAATAGCTTGATGTTACTGTTCAAGCAAATGGTCCACCATGCCATATTACAAACTCAAAAAAACACTTCACACAGACACACATCGTTCTTCTCTAATTACTCAGAGCAATCTGGATACTCCGATCACATTTCCTAGCCCTTTTTACCCCATTGGGATAGGTAGTCGCATCTCAATACAGACATGTGCATTACTTTTATAATGGACCTGTATAATATTAAATAAATATTTAAGTATTGAATATTTAGTAATTTTTTTATAAATACAATTTTCACAAAATCCATAGAAAATTATCTACATTATGAAGTGTTTTGCTACATTTAATAAATAAAAGAAATCAATTTTACTAATGAGACTCATCCAAATTCATTTTAGTTGTATCTGACCACACCTTTCTAATGATAAAAAGTAAACTCCTGATTCTACTTGCTGAAAGAATGAAATACTGTAGTGGGTGAAAAAATATGAATCACATGTTGTGATAATATGTTTAACCAAAGTTGTAAGTGTCATATACATTATCCTAACTTAGAGTATCATAATTACCTGCCATTCCCAGCATCTTCACACTACTCGTTGACATGTTTTGCAGGACCTCCATCAGTCAGAAGTTCTTATGAACTGTTCTTCAACGCTTAGGAATCGTCTTTATTTTTATCTTATCATAAAAAGTTCCAACTGATGGAGGTCATCGAAATGCGTCAACAAGTAGTGTGACGATGATGGGAATGGCAGGTAATTATGGCACTCTGAATACGAATATAAATCCTAGCGGAAAGGTAGGAAATGATCAACAGCAGAGTTGTAAGTGTTAATTAAACAAGAAAAAACAGACAGTGTGAAGATTTGTATTCCAATCAAGTAGGCCTATTTTAACAAGTTTTAAACAAAGTTTTGACTTTACTGCTGTTTTTATATTTATTTTACACATTTATTAGGTTTAGACTAGTGTATATATCATATACAAATTATAAATTAAGAATATTATTAAGAATAATATTTTGTAAATCATTATTTTTTCTACATTATTACTCTAGATGTTACACCTTATTTCTTCTAGATATAAAAATGCTGTAAATACTGGGTGTTTCTAAAGGAATATCAGGCTTTTAAGAGTTTATGTTTTTTTTACTATTTGACTTAAAATTATAAGTGATAGATTAAACAAAACAGGAGCTCGAACAGAATTTTCTACAAGTGGTCAATGTAAGCACAATTCATGACATTTCACAATTTCTCCCAATAGGCACAAATTCCACAGTTCTTGCCGCTTCTTGAGAAGTGTATCAGGAGCTATGCAATAACTAATTGAGTATGGTTACCTAGTCCAAATTTGGTATCTAACAATGTATACCTGTTACTTAAGTATGGTAGGTCAGCTAAAGTATGGTAACAGTGGCACAGCCCCTAAAGGTAAAAATCACATGGTGTTAAATCGAGTCAACATGGAGGCTATACAAAACTGGTCCTGTCATTCAACCCCTAGTGGCCAATCCAACAGTTGGGTACAAAGTAATGCAACCAATCTCGTATTGGGTTATGCCAATAGGACAGTGCCAGATCTTGCAACCAAATGAAGTTATCAGGTTTGTTCATGGTCTAACAATTGAGGAAATAGGCAAAGTTCTAGTGAATGAAGTTAGGAAACACTACTTACAGCTGCTCAGAAAAAAAAGCCCATAACTTTGCACTACGATATGACAAAAAAATCTTCAACTTAGAAGAGTCTTGTTACATCTGTACCATCTCATGAGGATTCTCTGACCCCTAGATGCACACATTAAGAGTGTTAATAAGTCCAAAGGTGAAATGTTGATTCATGATTGAAGGCAATACAATAAAAAAAATCTACATCGTCATGCATCACCATTTTGTTTGCAAAGTAGGCACATAAACTGTAGAGCATCCGTCAACTCAATCTCTACTAGTAATACTTTCTTGAATTTTGTAGTCCATTACGTTCGGTGAATCTTATTAACTCTACCAAGTCAAAGAAGAACACTACCAAGAATTAAACACCATAAAACATATAGCACAATGGATACAACACAACAATGATTGACAAATTATACAACCGCCTAAAAAACAAACTCAATAACCCAAATACAAATACACATCATGACAAACCCATAAAATACTTAAGAATAACAAACAAATCATCCAAAACCCACAATGTAACCAACACACTACGAAAATACAATTACAAAATAGCCTATTCCATTCAGAAGACTCTCAATAAACAATTTAAACCCAAGAACAAAATCATCTACATTTACAACCCCGCTGGAGTTTACAAACTAACTTGCAGTTCATTCTTCAGTGTTTACATTTGCCAGATAGGGAGGTCATTTTACACACGCTACCAAGAACATATAAACGCACTACCAATCAAACTTCGCCAAACATTTCATATCCACTAACATGACTACATAAACATAGCATCCAACCTACAAATTCTTCATAAACAATACAAAAATAAGCAACGATACAGAACTGAACATTACGAAATATACAAACATTTCAAACTACACCCTACACAGATACTTAACGCCCAATTACATTACAACTCACACACACTTTTCGACATCATAACTCCTAATACTCACCAAATACACTCACACCCCCCACAATATATCACACCCCTAACCTACGAAAACCTTGAGATTAGTTACGGTCTGAGTTTAATATAGGCAAGTTGTAAAATATTTACAAGTGTTTTATTATAAAGAAATAATATTTCTTACAAAATCATTTTAATATTGCCCTAAAGAAATATACTTTGTGTATTTTGTTCAAATATACTCACATGTTTCATATTTTAATATAAAGCCTTCCTTGTTTACTAATACATCAGATTTAAATATAACTGAAAGAGTGTTTGAGGAAGATACTCCTTCACTAGGCAATGTATTTCCACAGTACTTTCCAACAAGAGATGCTTCATCATTTGAGCCGTCATGAATCTGCAACAGATACTACTACATAGGTACTATTATATAAAGATGCACCAATATAGAGATGCATAGATGTAATTCATTAAATACTATGAATATTACACTACTTTTACTCTCAAAGCATTGTAAAATATAAGTAGTTGTCTGAGTATTTGATTTTCAAAATAAGTTAAGTACAGAAAAGTTACAAATCACATTAAGTTCGATCACTGCTATTATAATTTATTCCGACCAAGTTTAGTAATTCAGAACAATTGTTTCATTCTTGAATTTTGTAGTCCATTACACTCAGTGAATCTTAATTAATCATTTTAACAATAGTGTCTGACTATCCGAACTTTATATTTTCTAAATTTATAAAAACTTACTGAGACATAACGTTTTCGATCGCTATGTGGCGATTTTCATCAGTGTCTACTCAGAGAAGACAGAGAGAGTTCTCAGGAACTACAGAGAGATCGCCCGCCTCTACTGGTTAGCTCGCCGCCAAATGGCTAACCTGCCAAGGGTGAATGTTGGCTAGTAAATAAGTAAGTAGATAATCAAAGGAACCTGTACCAATGCACTTGATACATTGACACTTCCCTGAATTTATATCAGCAACCAAAAAAAAGGCGCAAAAGGAAATGCTTTGTTTATAAGTGGACAACTATCTGGCCCTGAAAAAAAAAGAAACTCCACGGATATTTAGGGAACCCAATGACGTCGTTTGTGCCTACCCAATGCTTCTGTGCTACCATATCGCAAAAAAACCTTCAAGTTAATATAAGTATATTTAAAAACTATCTTTTTATCGGAGAAGATAATATTCACAATGAGATGCTATCGCACTGTTCGAAGGAAATTAAAGTAAAGACACTTCAGCTTTCTAACTCTATCTGGAGAACTGGGAAGTTTCCTCAAGAATGGAAAACAGCGAAAATCATCCCCCTCTTAAAACCGGAGAAGGATGGGAAAAATATTAGCTCTTATCGGCCGATAGTGTTAACATCTTGCATGGGGAAGTTGATGGAGAGGTTAGTCAACAAGAGATTATCCTGGAGGCTGAAACATGAGGAAATGCTGGGGAACCAACAATTTAGGTTCAGACGGCACAGGAGCACAACTGACGCACTCTTATATTTCACTAACAAAATTTACAAAGGGTTTGACCACAAAATGAACATAGTGGCCACTATGGTGGACTTAGAGGCAGCATTCGATAAAGTTCCACATTCAACACTCATCTTACAGTGCATGAAGCTCGGAATACAGGGTAAAATGTTGCAATTCATAAGTAATTTTTTACAAAACCGTCTAATAACAGCATCAGTAAATGGCTCACTATCTTCATTGTTCCGAAACGAATCTGCATTGCTCAAGGAGGAATAATTTGCCCCAACCTATTTAATATCGCCCTCAACGACATGGCGGACGAATTTCCACCTGAGGTAGATAGTACGAGTTTTGCCGACGATTTAACGATCTGGGTCACATCCACTGATCATATAAAAGCATGTGAAATCCTTCAGTCCTCACTGGATAAATTCACTAATTGGTGCTCTAAATGGTCTCTAACTATATCGGCGTAGAAGACCGATTGCACTTTTTTCACCCGTCGAAATAAATTGGGTTCTTTCGCTCCCGAACTCAAAATACTTGGCAAGCGATTGAAATATAATAGGTCCCCTAAACTACTAGGGATCCTTTTGGATCCGAAACTGCGATGGCGTAGTCATATGGAGTATGTTATGGAAAAATGTGTATCAAGACTTAATGCTCTCAAAGCCGTGGCCAGCTGTGATTGGGGTGCCGATACAACTACTCTAAAGATGCTTTATATTGCCTTCTTGAGATCTAAGGCAACCTATGCATGTGAAGTGTGGGGTCCGATGGCGAAATCTCACCTGAAAAGACTGCAAACTCTACAATCTGCTGCAATTCGTTTATGCTTGGGGTGCACCAAAACCACCTCTATAGCAGCCATGGAGATTGAATTGGGAGTTGAACCTATTGGACTCTACATCGATAAAAAAACATGGACCAAATACTTGTCAATAAAGGCTCTTACACCAATCCACCCTTTAAGTAACATGGTGTCATATGATTCCAACATAAAGCAGTCATTCAGCTATAAAACTAATCAACTGTCCACCAAAATGCCTTGTTTTGTCCCAGTGAAAATTCCGACTTACTATATGGAGCCCCCAAGTAGATGGCCCAAGATAAACATTGCACTCAACTTGCCACATGAGGTGAGCAAGAAAGATCATTTACAAATATTAAAAACAATAACATTAAACATGATTCAATCTCAATACAAAAGCCACATAAAAATATTCACAGATGGGTCGCTCGACCGGGAGAAGAGTTTAACCGGGGCAGGCTAATATAATGAATCGAACAGAGACTGTTTTTACATTCCAGCCAATTCCAATTCTAGCATGGATACTGAGCTTTTGGCTATAAGTGCAGCCCTGACTAGTTGTGTGCATTTAAAGGGTAATTCAAAAATATGCATCCTATCAGATTCGAAAGCCGCCCTTGAGTCATTGTTAAGTAATTCTACAAGTTCATACTTGTTTCGAATATCAGAAATAAGAAAAACCATCCTAGGACTAGTGGACTGCGAGAAGGAATTAACTCTTCAATGGGTACCTGCCCATTGCGGAGTACCTGGAAACGAAAAGGCTGACAAAATTGCAAAAATAGCCTCAACCATGGGACCTACAGATGAAGGCAAACACTCCCTGCTACATTGCAAAAGTGTAAGCAGGGAAGTTTTTCGAAAACTTTGGTGTGAAAATTGGGAAAAAGAGTCTACGGGTCGACACCTTTACCAGCTCCAACCAGAACCACCAGTCGAGGACAAATACAGGGAAGTAGCATGATCAACAGCATCTTTTGCTGCCAGAGCAAGAACCGGCCATCTGGTGACACAAGAGTACCTATTTCGTTTTAATCTCACAGAGTCTCCGTTGTGTGCACTCTGTGGTGTGGAGAGCGAAACAATTGAACACATCCTGCTGAACTGCCCTTACCCATTACCTACAAGAGACATCCTCAGACCAATTCTGACAAAGTGGCAAGATATTCTAGTTAAGAAGAACCTGTGCTATAGTTAAGCTCGAAGCCTGCACGAAGAAGTAAGTAAAAACTATCTTTTTTTTTACTATGTAGGCCTAAACAACATGAAAGTCTGTTTGTATTTAAGAATAAAACTACTATAATATTTTTATAGACAGGTTTTGTTTATTCTTCCTATTAGTTACACAATTTTTTTCAATGTTTTTTTTTCTTATCAAAAAGTGATTAAATAAAATTTTTTCACAAAATTTAATTTCTGAACTAACGCAATATATAAATTTTTAATATTGTTATTGATAGTTATAACAAAGCTATTTAACAAAATTTTTGGGATGTGTTGGATGATTGGAACCTCTCTTCTCAGAAGGTTACCAAAACGAAAATGACAAAAATAGTAAACATAAAGTAGTTTTAGGTCATATCTATCAGGTTCTTTTTAATTAAAATCTGTTATCTTTTTATGAAAGTTATATAAATACAATTATAAATAATAATATACGAGGTGTGATAAAAAATACGGTGAATACTTTGTTATATAAAAAAGTAATAAACTTACATCAAATTCGATTTAATCTCCTTCAAAATACTGTCCTCCACTGCGTTGTTCGAAATCCATGAAACGCGACAAACATGATAAACACGACCTCACTCTCGCGGATCTAGTATTCGACTGATAAGCTGTTGAAACTTATCACTGCCTGTCTCAACACATTAAATTTCTATACAAATTACATCATATGGACGTAGCATCAGCAGTTGTCACTATAAAATTTCATTCGCTGTATTTTTTTATCACATCTCATAAATATATTAATCAGTTAGTTATCTTAATACCACATATACTTACTTCAACATAATCACAAATACAAGCTTCCCCCCCACATTCTTCAACATCAAACTGAGTGAAATAAAATTTGATTTTGTTATTGACAGGGAGCTGAATTTTCCACTCACAGTAAAGATTGTTTGCATGGAGCTTAGAACTTTTTCCTATAGCCATAGGAGGTATAATTTCGCCGAATGGATCTGTTAATACTCCTCCACAACCTAAACACAAAATTTAATATTAAATTTTACTCTCATACTGTTATTTTAGCCTACACTACATTGTTGAATTTAACCCTTAGCACTCGACTGTCGGGGGAGCCCCGCCAAGCGTATATTGCAGTTTACTCGTATGTCGGGGGTCACCCGACACGATTTTCAAATGCCTATAACTCGTCTGCGGCGAAGCCCACGACATTCAATCTTTTACCGTTTGGTGCTACACTCTATTGAAAATAATGTGAACTAAGTTGAAAATGCCTAGGAATATGTGAGTCATCACAAAATCTAGTTTGCCGCTACAGTTTTATCGGTTATTTGTCACTCGTAGTTTGCCGTGGCTTCATGTGCAATTAGTGATTCTGAAATTCCTGATCTTTTACTTGATCCTGATTTATTAGAATTTATTATAGTTTCATAAACAAAATAACTAAACCAACAGGTATTTGTAAATATAACCAGTTTATGGGTGGTGTAGATTTATCTGTTCAATATAATGAACCGTGCAGTTTTACAAAACGAAGAAATAAATGGTGGAGGACAATGTTTTTCTGGCTATTAGATATAGCTGTAGTAAATAGTTTTATTATCTATAATAACAAAAAAAAAAGAAATGAAAGAAAATCCTATTAATAAAAATAGTTTCCCCAAAACTTGGTGAGGGAACGCATTGGTGATATCAGGAATAACCCCTATAGTGAGAGGGGTCGGCCGTCAACTACTGACAAAGAAGAAAGACTGAATTGGAAATTACATTTAATCTTTTCCAATGATAAAATACTTCTAAGGATTGTGTAGTTTGCAGTAACAGGAAGATAAAAGGAGGTAGAAGGGAAACAGTTTTTCACTACAAAACATGCGGCAGAAAACCAGGACTTCATCCGGAAGACTGTTTTCAAAGATATCATACTCTGCAAAATTACAAATAAGATAATAAAATCATGTACATACAGTATTAGTGAATAAAAATAGCTTAGTTTACTAAAATCATGTAAGAGAAAACAAAGTTTTCCATAAACAATAATGCAACCTGCAGGTGAGGAATTTGTCCCAATTTAATTACAAGTGGGAAGGCAAAGCATGTTACAAAAATCCGAGCGCTAAGGGTTAAAACTGTGTGTATTTTTAATTTTTTTTGTTGTTTTTAATGACCTACATTAAAAAATACTAGATTTTTAAATAATTTTACAAAAACTAACACTGAAATATTATACGTTCTTTATATTCTTGAAATGCCTCTAAATTATTGAAACCTTGAAGCTGTAATTAATATGATGGGTGTTAATAAATTAAGCTTTAATTTTCTTGAAATGTTATGTTCAAATAAGTTTTATTATCAATTATTTATTTTGTTAAATAGTTATATTTTCCCTTTATATTTGTTATTTAAAATAACACATTTTAAAATTACAAAACAAAACATAAGAAAACTAAAATAATTTAACATATCAAAAGGTAAATAAGGTTTTAAATATGTTTTTATAAACTATCAACCATTTGCACTCTTCTGCCGGTTATAAGTTGGCAATGGTGATACAAGTTCTAGCTCCAACCATTAGACCAACACCCTTGACATCGTACTCGAAAGGTTAAGAATGTTTCTTGTTGTATCCTCTCGGAACCTGAATATAACCCCACTTTATTTTTCTGGTGTTTCATTCATAAACCCGTAATAGTTTAGCATTTTGTAATTATGATGTGAAATTCTATGAGATTTGAAGAAATGTTGTGCTCTTCCTTCATTGTAATTTAAATATCACTAATATTTGTACACACACATATAAATCTTGATCAATCTTATTTACCTAAATTACTATAAAAAAATCCAATTCCCAAGCATTTCAACTTTACTTTAATATGTAAAGTTCCTAAATACATTATAATGTAAGTTCCTATGACTATGATTCCTGAATATATTATATATGACTATTATATATATTATATATTATAAATTTATGTTATATATTTAAATATATTCTAAATATTTATTCATTTCTTTTACTACTGTTCAGATCGTTTGAGAATCTGAA
Organism: Prosapia bicincta; assembly: GCA_036971475.1. Classification (NCBI taxonomy): domain Eukaryota; kingdom Metazoa; phylum Arthropoda; class Insecta; order Hemiptera; family Cercopidae; genus Prosapia; species Prosapia bicincta. The sequence goes on along the minus strand of JBAIZL010000001.1, from coordinate 150,866,362 downwards.
ACTGGTTTGCACTTTACTAATTTTATTATTTTATTAAAAACTTGCAAACTGAATTCTAATATGACTTGTTCTTACATAAAAACCACCAATTGTTTGTCAATACTTACTGTTACTTATTTTGAAAAGATTTATATTATATTACTATTTAATAAATTTATGTTTTTTACTTGTTCTTGTTTTCAATTTGAAGAAAAAAGTAATTAATTATAAAAATATGTACTAAAAGATAAAGTTACAAGGTATAGACATCTAAAAATCCTACTATATTACTACAAAAAAAGAACATTATTCAATTTAAATGAGGAAACGCTATCCCCCCCCCCCCCATTGTCAGTGTGAGCTTCAGAATAGCTACAGAAATTTCATACTTTTTTTTATCAGTTTCTATACACAATATATGTTACTCTAACACATATTTTGTACTTATTTTACTAATTTATATCATCTTTTGAAGAGCAAGCGTAAACTATAGGCTCTGAAGTCTGAAATGGTTCTAATAGCTAAAAGATTTTTCAAGAACTATTTGATATGACTAGAGTCTCTATCCATTGAGTCAAAATTATGTAGACTTACAAATCTACAGTAAAACTACAGTAGTTGTAAATTTATACATGAATGTTTAAAAGCATCAGGGGTTTTAATCTATGGAGGTAAAACATACAGCAATAAATATCCAATCTTAGTACATTTATACTTACTTCTAGGTTAATATTTTTAATTTAAATGTAGACTGCAGATAACATTTCATAATTAAAATTGATTGTTGTAATAACCTTGATTTTACTTTCAATTATTAGTAATTATTTAAAGATAGTGCTATGGTTAGCATACAGTCAAGGTTGCAGGTGTGTGATTTATGAGTGAGGAGAAGTGTGATAAATGGGTGTGAAGGGACCTTACAATCCCTAAAATCAACAAACACAATTTCAAAATATACAGGAAACCACTGACACCATCATACACAACACATCTAGTCACACAACACAAACATGATGCATTAAACTACATTTTACACCGCCTAATTAACTCTTTATAGGGCAGTATTCGGGGGTGAAAAAATATATAATATTTGTATGTATTATTTCAGTCAAACTCCAAATCAGAACTTTTTGTGTTGTGACCCTTTTCATGATATGCCCTGGTAAATATCCAATCTTAGTAAATTTATTCTTACTTCTAGTTTAATATTTTTAATTTAATTGTAGACTGCAGTGTAGATCAGTGACCATTTATGACAATACATGTTTCAAGTATTCTTTGGTAGGTATATTTACCACTTTCATTGGTTCGAATAATGACACAATAAAACTATACAAAGACATTTACAAACAGTATTTTTATTAGTACATAGTAATAATAATGTTAATAACTAATACAACCTATTACTAAACGTCAAATTGAAAAAAAAAATCTTTGTATCAGAGTGATAATAAAAAAATAACATTATTAAAAGCTTTCGCTAAAGCATGAACATGAACAACACTAAAATATATGTTCTATGGAATCTATACAAAGTGCCACATTAAAAGAAGTACAAATGTTGTTAGACCGTTTCTGATGTTTTAAAGTACTGTAGTATGCACATCGTCTCCATGATTTGTTTTTCATTGGAAGATGATTTCCAACATTAGTTAGCTGGGTGAAATTTTCTATTGTGGGTCAACCGTTAGGATGATTTCATTTCCACCCTTTACCAATTTGCAAAACTGGTCCCTTTTTCACTATACCACAAACACTTCCAATCAGTTCATTTGCTAGAAATGAACGAAACTTCCAGTGCGACAATGGCTTTGAATGTGGATTCATGGTGAGTACAGTCAACTTGTACAATAAATAAATTTATAATATATGTATCAATGCAATAATAAAATATCTGTATCTATCATCATCATGATTCCCAAGCTATATTATATGCAGAATGCAATTGATCAAAGTGGTCAACTCCTACCATATATTTATAGTAGTCTATCATGGTTATTGGAAAAGTTACTGCTTGTCTGTTCTTGGTACCTGCATTTCTTTTTGAGGGTATGCTTAGTACTAATGATGCAAACAATTTCCTTACACATGTCTTTCCATTTCGATACACCAAAATCGCCAACCATGACGAAATCATTCTCTCCCATTCTCAAATCGAAGCCATATGGAAAGCCATTGGAAAAAGTTTTCTAATTTGTCTGATAGTGGCAAAACAAAGAAGTTCTTTTCTAGCAATCAATTTGACATTCTGTTCCAAAAAAAAGTTGTCAAAAAACTAACAGTAACATAAATCGTGAAAAGTTTGGGTAAGCTTTGAGACAACTCGTTCAACCGGAGAAAGAACACTAGGATTTATTTCTCTACCTTTATAGAGAAACAAGCCAAAGCAGTACCCAGTGACCCCACAGGGTACTACTAGCCAAATTTTGAACCCCCTCTTTATTGGCTTCATCAGTATATACTGTTTCAAAGCACTTCTACCTTCGAATTTTACTGTTGATTCATCTATCCACAAACATTGAGATGGATAATACAAGTTTTTGAATGTTGAATTCATAGGGTTGAGTAAAGGTTTCAATTTACAGATTTTGTGATATTCTCCACTTTTTTTAGTATTGAATTATTATCATTCAAATGCTAGAATCGTAATATTTTCAAAAACTTTTTGAGAGGACTAGTGGTAGTAATTCTATTGTTGTCGAAATTCACATCAGAACTTCAATATACATACTTCGCAGGCTTGGTAGCGAAGTTGAACCACATAATAATTAGAATGCCCAAAAATGCTTGAAGTTTTTCAAGAGTCAAATTTAGGTTACTATTCTTTTGGAAAGAATACGAGTTGGACTGAGTAACTATATCTTCCATGAATGTTGTTGGCAATATCAACATAAAAATTTCTTTTGGACTGTTTACATTGACCTGAGCATTATTAGAGATTTCGAAAAGTTGTAATTTATAGAATTGAAATGAGATGGTACTTTTCCATTTTTACTTTAACTCTATTCATGATCATTATCATTAGCAATATCTTTTTCTGATGAAGTAGTATTGTGTGTATCATCCTGGTCAATTCTACCGGAAACATTGTTACCTGCATTATACTGCATGACTTCCTCTTCTTCCTCACTTACAATTTCCTCTGAATGTGTGCATTATTCTTGGTCATAGAAGCTACAGAAGTATTGGGAGCACAATAATCTACATCATCGTGACCTCGGGCATTCAAGTCCTCTGCCATTTTATTTGAGATAAAGAAGTCCAATATTGCTTCTTCGTCTAGGTTTTCATCAATCTAAGTTACCAAATAAAATAAAAATCATTAGTAGGTTATTATTTGTAATTCTAAAATACAGTACAATATGTTATGTTTATCTACAAAGTATTTCAAAAATACATGTAGCATGAGACAGTTCAGTTTGTATACAGGACTACACACTCACAGCTCATAAGTTTTGTCATATTTTGGAAAATAACTAGATTTCTAGACTTTACCTCAAAAAATAAATTCAAATACAACACAATTTTCACTTATCGTTTCATATGATGCCTATATTGGTTTGTAAAATGAAAATATTTGAAGTCCTTAGCTCTCATATTACATGGTACTCATATCGCACATAAAAACAAAACAAAAAATTTTTATAAATAATTATTTCTGTAATACAAAAAAGTAGGAAGCTCAATATGTAACTTCATAATCACTGTGAAATCGAAGGTTTTGCAAGTATAACTTGCCATAAGATTAAACTTATAACTGCGCTATTTTAAAACATCGTGTCATAACTTCAAATTTGAAAATGCTGGTCATTTGGGATGGAATAACATGTTAGCAACAAAACTTAGAAAGAAAATGAGTTTTTCAATGAAAATTATAGATTGTAAAATTGTTAGAAGATTGGTAAATATTGTTTTTAGTTTGATGTTCAAAACCAGCTTACACAACAATAAATTCTTCAATGTTAAACAAGTGTGAATTTGATTACATCTAACTTTAAATATAATAACGTAAATTAAATTTCTAATTGCTAAAACCTAACATTAACTATTAATTAAAAAATTCTTACCTTATAAACTTCCTATTCTGCCAATAATATTGAAATAGGTGATGTTTCTTGAGACGCTGTTTCTAAAAAATATAGACGGCTGCAATGGCTACCGGTAAATATAGAAACCACTTTTTGAACATATGATTTTAAATCAGCTGGTATGGAGGAAAATTCAAAATGAGGTAAATATTCCAAAGAACACTACTAGAAGTACACCATTGGTCATTATTGAGTGTAGGGCAATCACATTTCTCTAGGACTCCGGTGGTAGCTATACTTACCAGTAGTCTATAAAGGGTAATGCAGCAAAAAAAAATGATATAGAACACAATCAATAAAATAAATCGCCATAAAAAAAAAAATAGCTCCAAACATACACTTATTGACAATATACTAAAGACAAGTCACAAACAATAAATATATCTTCATCATTTACCACAACAAACCCAAACGTAAATTTCTTTCAGAAAACTCAATTACCAAATATCATACAAAACAACAAACACTCTTTATAAACACATACAACCCTTACAACAACATTCATTTACAATCTATGCGGTATGTACAAAATAATATTTAATGAGTACTCCTGCTTCTACATTTGGCCAAAAAGGTAGATCATTTAACACAAGATACAAAAATAAAAAATTATAAAGAAACATATCCTTGAAATCCAGCTACTCAACTCATATACAGAGCACCTAACTCCCATACACAAACATCCATTCTCTCCGTACTAAACCATAGTAATAACAAACCACTTCAGAAAATTATAAATCTACACACCGCATAACAAAAACAACCTATTTTAAACAATCACACACACTTCAAATCTAACGCCCTTTTCAAATACATAGTACACAACTTGTTTATCTAATCCTCTCTGCATCAATAAATTACACGCCTCCAACTTTGGATGAATGCCGCAATTAGTAAATTAAGTTTTGACAATGAAACAATGGTTTTGATGCATGTCAGTATAATCAGTTTTTAGTTTACACTTAGTTCTTTAGATAGTTACTTATGATTTCATAATAATAATTATTATGCAAACAGCTTACTGTGTTACTCACCTTGTACAGTATGCACACCAATTCTAAAGCCAGCAGCTGATCCATCATTATCAGTGTGGAAATATAACAGGGCTTGATGGGAGCTGGATCTAAGTGGAGTAGCCAGTTGAGAGATATTGCAATATTGTTGTAGAAGAGCAGCGTCATTAATTGTATCATGGTCAAATACCTAAACAAATAAATACAACAAAATATGATGTCTTAATAAAGGAAAGGTATTATATGCAGCGTATTTTACTAATGTTGACGCAGAAATTATGGACTCCTGAGTTTGAGCTTTAATTACAAGTGAACCATTCGTGCTAGAATAAAACTATTCACAACATTAATTATGTGATTAATTCTGCGTTTATGTATATAACCAAAACCATTTTAGCTCGATTTTGATTAAACGTAGCTTAAGATATAAAGAAAAATGTTGTATCACTCTTTAATATTGAAGTTCAACTTTAAAGCATATCTGCATTAATACCATTGGTCCAATCTTTGTGACACGTTTATACCATATTATATGACTAATTAGTAACCTGAAATGGAATTGGAAAATTTTATATTATTTATTAGGGAAGTTGCTGTGTTGATTTAGTACAGCAACTTTATTTCATGGCTCCTTTGTTCAAACTGGTTTTGAGCTTGTTTTTAAGAATAAAATCTTAACATATAAAATTTATATAAACTGTTTATGTATGATTTTTATTTCATTGCGTTATTGATTTTTATTTGATACAGGGGTAATGTGCGCTGGAGCGTGGAATCGCCTCGGCCACTCGAGGTGAAAGTAGAGTACAGTCTGGTGACTACCAGTTCAATGGTGAGCCCTCAGGGACGCCTGCTCCAACAGACTCTGTTTAAACTCAGATTTAATAAAGAACAAAAAAGAGGCCTTTTACAAATTAAATTAAAAACCCAAACACTCAACACCATACCAAAAGTACACAAAAAAGACATTCTAATATTTTCCTCAATAAACAACCTCGACACAAGCTTGCAAAACATTTTGAAAAATAACAACACATAACCTCACCAGCTTAAAAAACAACATAGATCTAACACAAAAAATACAAATCACAAACATACCACACAATTCTAGCTTCATTCAACATAACCAACCTTTACACCAATATACCAATTATAAAAACAATAAACATATTAAAACAGTCATATTAATAGAGCAGAAGGTTTTGTGACATAACAGAACTATTATTCATGTAACAAAATCATATTTTATTTAATGGGAAACATTTTAATTCTTAATATTCAATTTTACCATTTCAAACAATAGTAATAAAATTGGTTTTTTCTTAAAATTTAAAATGTTGTTTTTTTCAAATATTAAAGAGGGAATTTATCTTCTCTATCCATATAGTAACCTTATTTTGTATTTTCCAGTTAAATTCAACCACCCAATCAAATTGTTTATATATATTACACTGACATTAATAACTATATTACACTGACATCTCTAGTAACTAAAAGTATTTTTAATACATTTTAGCACTTGGCATTTGAAAGAAATAAAATTTAAAGGGTGGGACTCCTCCATAAGCTTTGTAAAGGTATATTTTTCAATCCATATCATCAGAATTGTTTATTTTTTATTAAATACTTTTACATATATGTGTTTTACCTTATGTCATAATAAACAACCGTATTTTAAATTATATTCATAACTATAGACAATTACAAGTAGAGTAAATTGTAAAATAATGATCGACTCCGAATGGAATAGCTAAAAATATTACCTGATTATTATAAAGTCGATACAATTTTGAAAAATATTCAAAGTTTTTACAAGGCTCATTATGTTCTATGTGGAAGGTAATTGTAAATTAAATAAAGTAAATTAGGTATGGAGAAGAGAGGCTTTAAAATGTATTTCTTTTAAGTTAGGCTGTACATATTAGGCTTACTGTTAGATTACTAGATACTTGATAGATTATGTTATTACTATGTAATTTGTGTAATGTAAATAATCTCTAACCTTAAGGACGTCTTTGTGGCAATGGAGAGAGTTCTCTATGGATAGAGTATAGAAAACAAAGTCCAACTTATATCCTTCAGGAGCTTTGAGATGCCAGTAGCAATTCAAGTTCGTAACATAGTCATGAGGAAATCCAGGGGATTCAATTATTATAGAATTGTTGCTGATGGTAATAAAATTCACACAAGCTGTAACAAGTTATTTGATGTAAGACAATTATTTAAACTAACATTAGTATTGTCTTTACACTTTACAAACCAAGAATGGTTACTTAGGTTTCATAATATAGTTAATACATATTAATACTAATTAGTAAAATAATATAATTAATATTTTCATCACATCAATGTAGTCTAAATGCTTGGTGTCTGATTTATTCGACCTACCATAATTAACAAAATACGATGAAAGAAATTTTTAAACATTTTTCTCATATTTGTTATATTGAAATGATCTAACAAAATATTGAAACAAAATCAAAAGACTGGCAATTTTTGTATTAAATGAGTAGTTACAAATCAGACAAAATAAATGTAAAAGCATTTGTCCAAGATCTCCGGGGTCCTTCCAGGTGATTGTCGTAATTAATATCACAAGTAACAAGTTATATTTACCAATTATCAGTTGATGAGCAATATATATTGTAGTAATTACCAACCTCTTTGTACCTATAATTCAAGTAAATTTATGTAAAACTTACTAAGTAAATCTTAATAAGAGATTTCTTCAATTGCACCAGACAATCTTCATTAGTATTTAGATTGGTTGCTTGGAACATATTGTTTCGCTAAGAAGAAATTATTTTAAAGGTAGGTTAATTTATTATGTAGTCAATTAGCGTGTATGATCTGTTAAGTACACGACTTAACCTATCCTTCAGTCACTCAAGTTATTTGCCGTCTGTCGTCGGCTTCGTGTATCACTTAGAATCAGCTGTTGCACTCTACACACAATTCAGTTCCACCTCTTACTCTATCTTCAATGCAAACTAATATCTGAGTGCTATTTGCTACAGAGAGATATTTCCTCTATGATCTAGTTCAGATCTATAATAATGTCGATCTAGGTATCCACTGTTGTACATTTCCGTTTCGTCTAGTTCTTGTTCTAGTGTCTCAGTTTAGTAAGTTTGGCCGCTTTCTCTAGTCAAGTATTTTAGCCCATTGAATCGAAGCTATAATTTCTTTTAAATGTTAAACCACGTTATAAATTAGTTTCTTAAATGTCTTAGGACGCTGTCTAATCTAGATTCCTGATTTTAAAGGTATTAAAATCTTGTAAAACCGCATTTCTTAGCTGGGCTCAATTTCACAGGTTAAACCGCATGGTTAGTAACATTGCACAAATACATTAATTTGCAGTTAACCGGTTGTATGAACATACATTAATGACGGCTCTATTGTGATCAGTAATTGTGATGTTATTTGAATCAAACTTAATGAGATTTAGTTATATGCCACACTTCAAGGTAAACCTCGTTCATCTCTTCAAGACGACGCCCAGGCCTGTTGCGTCGATCGACACACCGCTCTTCAAGAACCGCATGCAATTTAGTTGGTAAGTGGCTTATCATTAACTGTGACTCATGAAACTAGTGCTATTTATTTTAATTATATTTGTAGTGCTAAATTTAAATTCAGTGTTTTAACAAGTCAAGCAGACCTTGAACTGCTATATAAACATTCAAGGTGGTTCTCCGGGTTTAATTGTACAACCTCCTTATGAGTTCGACCTGCCCTCTTGTCTTGTTGGGAATTTCTATCGTTTCTTAGTTTTTGCTACCGAAACTATACATGATCAATTTTGTATTTGTTCATTTAATAAGGTTTTGTTTTGTATTTTGATTTATATATAAATATGTATGACTGTAATATAATAATAAATGAATATATATATATATATATATATATATATATATATATATATATATATATATATATATATATATATATATATATATATAAATATAAAATACGTTTTCTTGTTTAATAATTTAAAACAACACAGGTTATTCAAATACAAGAATATTTATTATTTTATATCCAAAGCTTTTCGTTGGCAAACAGTACCAACATCATCAGGAATGAAAATTACAATAATCATTATTATTGTCTTTATTATTGTCTTGCAGAACAAGAGATAAACATTGGTCCACGAAACAATGGCCCATAAGAAAGGTTTCAACATCTAGTGAGAAGAATATATATAAAACTTTGGTATATCCAAAAAAGATCATCCTTCCGCCTCTACACATCAAGTTAGGCTTAATGAAGCAGATTGCAAAAAACCCTGCCTAAAGATGGAGAAATAGTTAAAAAAGTATTTAAGTGAAAAATATCGCCATCTATCAAACACCAAATTAAAAGAAGGTGTTTTTGTTGGACCAGATATTGGTAATATGATGTTCGATTTCACCTACAAAACAAAAATGACTATGATGGGAAAAGAGGCATGGATTGCATTTAAACAAGTTGTAACCAAGTTTTAGGTTATGTGAAAGACCATAACTATGAGTATGAGCTTACTAGTCCAGGATCTAAAGAGGGTTGAGCACTGAAAGCCTAACACAATTTTATTTTACATTATTGCTCTGGACACTTGGGTGATTAAAAAAGCATATGTCATCATCCCTTCATGTGGTCGAAATATCGGGGGGAGGTGGGGAAGCATCGCAGGGAACGCACTGCACTGGAGCCTCTTTTAAACTATAAAAGATAGAATAACCAAAACAATGGTTTTAAACACGAAAATATGGACTTTGAAAATGGAAAATATGAAACACAAACTTTTAGCGTTCAACTGAAGACAAATTTGAAGCAAATCCATATTATTTTTAAATGTCAGAACATTAAGTTTATGTTAATAATATTTATTTTCATCTCTAGTGTGACACAGATCTTGTTTATCTCTAATGTAGTTAGCCACCATCAACTTTGGTAATTTGTTAAAGTATTGTCTTTGGGCTTATGCAAACCCCACCAAAGTTAGCATTTGTTAAGTTTCCAAGTTAAATCACATGTCATTAATCAACATTCATTACAAGGAATGGTGAATTTGACCTAACAATTAATCAAAATAATAAATAAATTGTGTTCCCAAGATACTAAAAACACATCTTTCATTTAATAATTGATAAAAGTAATGATGATAAATACTATTAACAATTATTCAATCAACAATTGGAATCTGTAAGAAGAGTTTAATATCCAGTTTAATTAATAATTATAAAGGAAAAAATGTTTTAAAAGCGACTACAATTTTGTTTGTGACTACCTAAGTAAGTAATAACAATATATACCAAATCAAGTAATTCTGCTATTCATTCCTTTATTTATTATATGGATTGATAAGTTGCATTCACATGAGGAAAAACTAATAACTAGGGCACAAAAAAAGGTAAAACAACCTTCTTGGATGTTTTATTAAAAAAAAAAAAAAATACGAGGTATCAGAACTTAATATATTTCTCCTAAGGCATATCTAGTCATGATTAAATCAAGAGAAGAGCATTCCTAAGAGTTAGTAGCTATAACCACCTATTAGGAGGCCTCATATCGATGTTGACAGCTTCATTAGCGTTTAGATGCAGGCGCATATCCAGCGACTTGCTTTAGGGGAGGGGATGCATTTTATATATATATATAAAATATGTGTGTGTGTGTGTGTGCGCGTGTGCGTGTATGTAAAAACATGTAACAAAAATGCTTAAAATTTGAAAATATTTAATGATTTTAATTTTTATAAGTATTATTTATTTAACAATAGAATCAAATATCAAATAAAAATTAAATTCATACTAAAATTAATAGTTCGTAGTTAAATAATAAACTCTAGTCAATGTTTGCGTTTTCTTGGGTAAATCAAATTAAAAATTAAAATTGTATTTCTTACTTACAATAAAAGACGAATTAACTTAAGTAAATTAAGTTAAAACTCAAGCATATATATATATATATAAACATAGACTATCATTTGATAAGTGATTCTATTTTTGTAATTATTCAAAGAGCATTACAATGTTACAAAATTATTAATATATTTATTACAGTTAGGATTTTATACTTGAGAATATATAATAAGTTAATTATCGAAAAAAGTCCTAATTTAATAATATATTGTCGATTTTTAACCCAAAGTTCTTGAAGGTGGGGGGGCGATCGACCCTTCACCCCCCCCCCCTTTGGATACGCGCCTGAGTTGATTTAGTCAATAAGTACGACCCATCTACATATGTGTTGATTGTTATTACTTTGGACATGCAGTGAACAATATTCTGTCAACTATGATTCATAACAGTTTTCAAACTACTTAAAACCAAAAAGTTCTTAATATAATTTGAATCATCTTAAATTCAACTTACAGGCATCAATAGAACTCCATGACAATTCAAACTTTTCATTTCTCCCTATTGTCAAATTTGCATAAATGCTGATTATGTTGGTTGTTGACCTAAATGTTTTGGTATGAGTGTTAGAGCTACATAATTTTCCAAGACTCTTGCTATTGAATGTGCTTCCATCATAAATCTACAAATAAAACAGAAGTTTATAGAAAATAATATTTTTTTCTACTGGTTGTATATTTTTTTTTAATATTTCAACTTTGTTGTACTATTTCATTTGATAAAGAAAATATTAAGTCAAAAATAGGAATGTTTTATACTATGAAATAAAATACTTTTTTACATGTACTCATTAAACAACCATACATAGAATAATATATGTTTATGCATAAATTCTTCACAATTGAATAAATTATGAATTACATAAAAAGAATTGAAATAAGAAGTCATTTAAGAATAAAATTAGCCTAAAAAGAAAATTACAGTGACGAGAAGATATCAATATGATGAAGGACAAAAGATTATGTTGATAGAAGCTTACATATATTACATTTCTAATTGTTATCTACAAAAACACATTCCGTGGATCACTAAAGAGAACCTCAAATTTTTTCTTGGATGACGTAAAGGATTACCATTTCTTGGCACAGTCTTGTCAAGTCCCTAGACTGATGTAACTGCCACCCATCCCTTTATGAGTATCGAAACAAATTTATTTGTTATTGTTATACATTTTTTTTAATTGCTGTAACCTATTATGGGACAATTTGACATATGATGTAAAAAAAATAACTAAATTAAATAAAAAAGGAATTTTAGAAATAGTAACTTTGCACACAAACATATCATTTAAGCTCCAAAAACATTTAGATTAAAAAAGAGATAAAAACGCATGAACATATTCACCCATGTAATTCAAAGATTGGTTTAAAGTAGATGAGAAATAACAGCAGAGGATACAGAAATGGCAAGTGAGAAAGGTTGAAATTAATGATGAAGCAGTGGTAATGTAAGTCATAGGGATGTGGCAAATAAACTGCAGAGAAGAATAGTTCTCACACATTAATGGAGGAAAGCATCCAAAAAAAAAAAAAAAAAAAAATAGAAAAAATACCAGTTATTAGGAATACCCTCAGCAAGTACAAACCAATAATAGAAAGAAAAGAAGAAGGAATGACAGCATGTAGAAGAAAAATAGAGAACATGAGAAGAAGTATGAAAATGTTTAGGAAGATAAAACATACTCACTGTAAGTGCTGTTGGAGTTTAAACAAAAAGAACATTACGTAAGCAACAAAGATCATAGTTTATATGAAGATAAGATATGAAACACAACTCTTCACATATAATTGATATAAATAGACACTTGTTGAAAATGTTAATTAATTAAAGTACCTAGGAGCTTCATAATGTGAAAATAAATAGAAGCACAAATTGTACAGCACAACAATGTACGTGTTTACTATAGAGAAAATACTAAGATTCAGTCCTCCTTCATGGAAATCAGAACCTCCTATATCAAAGTCAGTTATTTGATCAACATGGAATAATGTATTTGTGGTAAGAGGTGGAAATAATTTTAATGGAGAAATGCGGGTGCCCATTAAAAACGTTAAAATAATGTTACAAATGGAGTTTTGGAGAAGACATATGGGGCTATGAAACAAATTTGAAACAGTGAATTTGAAATAATAGAGAACTTAAGGAACACAATAATAACCAAATTTGTGAGGAAGTAGGCAATGTTGATATGGTTTGATGAAATAGAAAGAAACAACTTGAAGAGAAATTCTTAAGGAAACATAGTATAGAAGATCAGAAGGTGCTATGGAGCTGCCCTTGGTGAGAAAATTTTCTTTTCTACAACCTAATTCTTAAAATCTGTTATAATATTCTTTGTTTCTCTATTATTTAAACAGTATTACACATATCTATAGATATGACCTGGATAGCTAAATTTTATATAAATATTTATATTGAATACTTTTTGCCTGGTTCAGAAATTGTTTAAAAGCTAAGTCACCTACTTCATACAGGATCCCTGTTACAGATATCCTTCATCTATTAGAAATATTTGTGTCCAAAAGATATAACTTTGCCAGGAAAGGCAGAAGATTTCTGTACTCAAATATTTCTATTCGAATCACTGAGTTTAATTTTCTCCAAATGACACCTGGTAAAACCTGGTATCTCATATCTCCAATGAAGCCATGAAGTAAAAATAGTGTAAAACACAAGATTTTAGTGACATATTTTTTTAAAACAATTTCATAACTAAATTAAATGATATAAAAGTAACTTACAACTACTATTTATAAATAAAAATCTTGACTTAATCCCCATTAAATGTCTTACTTGAATATAGCTAGAGCAAGCATCTGAATAAATATGCAGACTGTTGAATATAACTTGAACAAGCTTCGTAGCATTAACTTCAATCTGCCAGTGGCAGAGTTCTAAATTTGAATGAGATGTCAAGCTATCAGTGCTTGGGTAGATGAGAATACCAGAATCCAGGCTAACACTACCTACACAATCTGTAATTCAATGAACAAAATCACTCATAGCACTCATATGAGTTAAACCTTAAAATTTATCTCCTAATTCAGTTACATAATGCTTTCTTACAACAATATTTCACTTTCTAGAATAAATCATACCAAAACTCAATCTTTCCTTCATCAAACTGAAAATAAATAGACACTAAAGATTTTCAATTGCTTTGTTCATTATACACGACACATTCTAGCTATTAAAAAATGTTCAATATTAACCGTTATCATTTAACATTTCAAAAATAAATTACGCCATAATGAAGAGAGAGATTATTCTTTTCAGGTTTTAAATAGTGATAATTTCAGCTCTACTGAATATTTTAGATCTAATTGCTACACGATAAAGATAAACATTTTTTAAAAAAATGGAACTAAGTTAAAAAAACAATACAAATATATAATTTTACTTACTAAAAAGTAAACAATAATGTAAACATAATTTATTATAAGCTTATTACCTATAAAATTTTGAAGTCAGCTCTGAATTTCATACTTGAACTCATATTTAACACTCAAATTCAAATAATGTGAACATTGTCTTTGTCTGAATCTCAGTAAACGTGACAAATAAAGAGTTTTTATATGATGTTGAAGCACCTTGGTATAGAGATTAACAAATTATGATATAAATACAGTTTATTCAGTCATTTCTTTAAATACTTATTTTATAGATATACTAAATAAATGTTGACTTAATTTACATTATTTTTTTGAGAATAAAACTCTCTACTAATTTTATTTCAAATTTTTATTTGTTACTATGCAATTAAATGAAGTTATTGTAGTCTAAACGCAAAAAAGTATGTTTTCAACCGAACTTTACATTTTGTAAATTTATAAAAACTAACTGATACTGAACGTTTTCTATTGCTCTGTGGGAATCTTCTGCTTGGAATTGTTAGATTAAGCGGTGACAATTTTAAAGGCTGGTTTTCGATAGTATCAAAGAGTATGTGTGATTTGTATTATGTTTGTTTGTTTGTTTAATATGTTTGTACTTTGTGTTTTTGTGTGTTTGTAAATTTCGTATTGTTCTAATGTCTTGAGATGTATTCCTTTTTGTTGGTGTGTAGGATTTCTAGGTTATGGTAAATGTATGTGTATTTGTGCTCAGTTTCTTTTTTGTGATTGTAAAATGCTGACCTGGTGTTCTGTTTTTGTTACTCGGTGTTGTATTTTGTATTGTAAATTGTTATTAGTTTTGTATGCTATTTTGTATCCTGTTTTTTGAAAATTGTGGGCCACTTTATTTGATGTTTTATTTATGTATGTTATTGTGATGTATTTGTTTTCCCTCTGTAGTGTTAGTTTTAGAGTTTTTTTTGTACATTGTGCCATAGTTTGTCTATTATTATTTAGTTGTATCCACTTGTGTATGCTAAATAATTAATGGTGTATAATCCTTTGTTTATGTTTTTTGTGATCATTGGAACTTCCTAAAGTCTATGGAGCATGGATCTGAAAGCAGCAAGTTTGTGTTGGATAGGGTGGTTTGAGGTGTTGTGGATAAGTGTGTCTGTTGTTGTGGGTTACCTGTAAATGTTAAAGCTGGTTTTTGTCTGTGGCTTTTTGTTATGATGAGGTCAAGGAAGTTTAAGGATCGGTTGGTTTTAATCTCTGAGATGAACTAGAGTCTTGGGTGTTTTTATTAGTGTAGGTGATGAGTTTTTCACATTATCGGGTGTTGCCTCTGTATAGTGTTATAATATTATCGACGTATCTGTGGCAGTAAATAATTTTGTGTGCGTGTGTATTGATTGTTAGTATCTTGGTGTTTTCTATGTGTTGTAGGAAAATTTCGCTAAGGGCACTAATGATAGGACTTCCCATGGGTAGGCCATCTGGTAGTGAATAGAAATTTGAGTTGTGGGCATTTACACATCAACATAAAAGGACTACATCTCAACACACTAGAACTATATGGAATTTACAAAACACACAAAAACACAAAGTACAAACATATAAAAATGAACAAAACCAATACAAATCACACATACTTTTTGATACTATCAAAAGCCTGCCTTTAAAATCGTCACCACTTAATCTAACAACTCCATGCAAAAGACACTGATGAAGATTGCCATGGAGCGATCAAAAACGTTCTGTCTCAGTAAGTTTTTATAAATTTACAAAATTTAAAGTTATGATAGGCATAAAATAAAGTAAAAGTGATTAACAGGTTTCACAGAACGTAATGGACTACAAAATTCAAGAACTTATAAGATACTTGTGAATCATATTTCAAGTATGATTCTCTTATAATTTATACTCTCATAACTCATACTCTTATAACTTACAACATTGATCCCTTTAAATTAGCAAAGTTTTATAGGATTTAAAGTCAACAAAACAGCTGTTAATTTTAGTAATATAATAAATTATATTACATGAATAGACAAGTGTTTTACACTCCAAAAATCAATATGTTTGAAGTTTTTTTGTAGTCATCCTAAATTCCCTCATGAATAAATCATAAGTAATTATTCGAGTAGCTAAGTAAAAGCTATTAACTTCTGAGAAGGAATTAATATTAATTAGCTGAGAAGCGGGGTTAGTTTTGTCAATAAATTGACTGTTTCGAAATGTATCAATAAGTTAATTCTTTTCACTTAATTTCTCAACCACTTATGATCAATATTTTGCCTACCTTTTAAAAATACCTGCCCAAAGTATAGTATATGATTCATGTAGAAAATTAAACTGACAAAATGCTGTCGAAGAAGTAAAGGGAACAAAAAATATAGTTTTTAACACAAGCTTTATAAATAAATTTATTTTAATTTAGGCCATAATTGTGATCAGAAAAAAATTATACCTTAAAGAAAAAGACCATTAGGATGGTGTCTTGTTTTAGACTCTCACTGCCGACTTGCAATAACAATTTCCAGAAACAGACTTCACTGTTTCAAAGTTAAGATAAAACCAAATAAAATTAACCTTACCAGGAATTTCTACAGTGGAATAAGCAGTAATAAGGAAAAAGTTTTAATTGGAAAACTTGTATTCACTCCTAATTTTTATGTCACATGTCAGCCACGTAGATCTGACTTAACTGTTGGGACACCTTAGTGCATTGGTTGAAAAGGTAATCCTCATTCAGGATTCCCATAAACACTAAGTGATAATAAGGGCCACATTGTTGACTAAGTGTCATAATCATTTTCCAACGAAATCATCATTTTTTTTGTAATGTTAGAATATTCCATATTTTAGTTGGTCCATCCAATAAAATTTTATTTTTCAGATTCATCAAGTTGATCAAAAGCTCATCCTAAAAATGTTGAAAAAAATCTGAAACTACACAGACTTCAGGTTTGTCAGGAAATTCAGGTTGTCACAAAAGTCCAATCATTGAGTAGAAGATAAAATTGTCTTAAAGCCCCTATGCCACTCTAAATGTTTTCTTAGAATCTAAGGTATTGTGTACTAGATCTTACATTAAGCAGTAGTTTTTGTTATCTAGAGACGTCTAGATATTTCTAAGCCTTGTTAAAAGGAAGAAACAGAGGTCTGCCAAACTGTGAGGTTCATGTTACATTACGACAATAAGTCTGTTAGTCTACATTGCTCAGTGATAATTAGAGCACAAAAAAGAATCAATAAATCTCCAACTACATCCTCATTAATTAAGATCTCTATTCTCAAAACTATAAAAAAATAATAATAATAATAAGGGAAAATTTTGAAACAAACTTATTACTTTAAAAAAAATACTACTTGTAAAGTGAACAAAATTACAAAACCGAATTTGCAGTAGTGCTCCAGCAATAAAAAAATCTACTTCTTTCCAAGGGGACTATCCTGAAGGACAGAGTGCACAATAGCTTCTTAATATTTTTAATATATATTTAAAGAAACAGTTGTAGAACATTTCATCACTCTTTGTAATTTTCATTGTAGTGAGTTGCTTTCATTCCTACTAACACTGCTTTTGAAATTTCAATTCTATGCACCTCTTAAAAATTATTTACAAAAACAAACTAATCCTTAAAAATATTTGTACTCCTATCGTTATAAGTAATAATGAAAATAGTTTAAATTTCA
This sequence comes from Prosapia bicincta, assembly GCA_036971475.1. NCBI lineage: Eukaryota > Metazoa > Arthropoda > Insecta > Hemiptera > Cercopidae > Prosapia > Prosapia bicincta. The sequence goes on along the minus strand of JBAIZL010000001.1, from coordinate 150,848,339 downwards.
TATGATGTAGGACAACCTGAATAATACATTAAAAGAATTTTGTCATCGTTAATATAATTTGTAGTTACTTATTAAATTACCATTTGTTTCAAACTCGCATGTATCTCCAGTGAATCCAAACTGGCATGCACATTTGAAACCATTTACACTGGAGTGGCTAGTTACAGTGCAAACTCCTCCATTTTGGCAAGGTTTGTTGACACAAGGACTTTCAATGGCTGTGTTACAATCGAAACCTGATAAACAAAAAAAATTGAGAAATTACATATAATAACATTATAGCAATTTATCATTTAAATGGTAAATTTTATTCCTTCTAAAAACAATAGGATATTTTGAAAAAAAGTCAAGCAAATTTTTAAAGTTAGATTTGACATAAAAATAAATTTTGTGAATTTAGTTTTACCTTGATTCTCATGAACCTGTCAAGATTATATTGATTTTACCTTGTCAACTTCAACGATAGTGACAATCGATATATCACTGAACCAAACTCTCATTTAAAACCCATATAATCTCTTATGGAATTGTTGTTTAAAATACAACACATTGTTCCTAAACTTGAAGCAAGAACTTTTATTATGATCTTTATAAATCAAATTAATTTGGGTAGACCTACAGTGGACCTTGCCCAGCTGCAAACCTGGACTGTTTTAGTGCCACAACATATCACATCAATCTTTGTCCATTCAACCAAAGTTTTTAAATATTATGCTCTTTATAAATCAAATTAATTTGAGTAGACCTACAGTGGACCTTGCCCAGCTGCAAACCTGGACTGTTTTAGTGCCACAACATATCACATCAATCTTTGTCCATTCAACCAAAGTTTTTAAATATTATGCTCTTTATAAATCAAATTAATTTGAGTAGACCTACAGTGGACCTTGCCCAGCTGCAAACCTGGACTGTTTTAGTGCCACAACATATCACATCAATCTTTGTCCATTCAACCAAAGTTTTTAAATATTATGCTCTTTATAAATCAAATTAATTTGAGTAGACCTACAGTGGACCTTGCCCAGCTGCAAACCTGGACTGTTTTAGTGCCACAACATATCACATCAATCTTTGTCCATTCAACCAAAGTTTTTAAATATTATGATCTTTATTTTTATTTTATAAAATAATATAATCACAAAGTAAAACACATCAATAGCCTGAACTTAATATTGACAATTTGTCTAGATAACTTAATCAGGAATGGGGTTAGTAAGGTTAAATCTCTGGAGATATGAGTAAGGTCAAACTCAGTAGTATAGGCCCTGTATGATAAAAAAATATCACTCTCAAGCCTTACAAATGAACAAACCACAAATGGGTTCATCACCAGGTACAGTCATACACAAGACCGTCACTGATGTTCATTACAGAATTTAGGTATGATGGGGTAGTTGGTGGTCAGTTTCTAAAACCCCTTTTCACCAGTTCGTTCCCTACAATACCTACATGGCTAGGGACCCATTGTAATTGTACATGACATCCTTTCTTGATTAGTTGCTCAATCTCTAGACAGCAATTGGTCTGAAGGCAGTCACTAAGGGCATTAGGGACCTGTGCCAATATAGCCACTTGTGAGTTAATAAAGAAGACTACCTCATCAGGAAGTCTGCAGGATTCGAATAGGGCAGTTGAAGCTTTGTGAATATCCAAATCTTGCCATCGAAGTTGCTTGTGTTGGCACCAACAGTGGACAAGCTTCTTTCTTTGCTAGATTGTATAAGCCGTCCATGTAGATGTGCAGCCATGCTAGGTGGGTAATGCATATAAATGGTCTACAATGCAAGTGCATCTAGTGTTTGAGGGGTTGAATTTGATTTTTGTGTATTGAAGTCATATAGAGTCATGCATGTGTTTGGAAGGTTAGTCATTATTGAAATGTAATTATGAAGTGGTTGCGGCTAAATCTGCAAGAGCTGAACATAGCATAAAAAAGCTATTGGTATTCTGAACTTTTATCTAACCAGTTTTTTAAATCAATGTTTGTAGCACAACTCTTACACCTTTGACTCAAAGAAATGCTTAAAAGAAACTTGGGTACACTTACTGGAAAACCAAATAATACAAAGAATTAATAAAGTAGTGGTTAGTATTGAACAGGATCAATGGGATTTTTATACAAATGTAAAAAAAGACATTACACTTCTTTGTTGAACATGAAAATTGATACTATTAATTAATGGATAAGTTTTCAGACTCTTTAAAATGATTAATAAGTGTGGTGGAAAAAGTAAATATCACTCAATACCCAAGGAATGACTGAGAAATAATTATAAAAAATCAGACAATTTCACAGGTGTTTAGTCAGGAGGCAATAGATTTATTTGCTGCACTTCATGAAGTTTTAACTGCAACCCCTCAACCCAAGGGTAATATAATTAACATTCCACAGAGCTCTGAGTTATTTACTAATACCAATGTTGAAACTTTAATCATTATATTTCAATCTCACCTCCTTACACAAATACGTGTGAAAGGCTTATGAATTTGGTATTTTTATAAAACTCATCTAACATATTTTGCTGAACATGGATTTGAATTCTAGAAATTTTACTTAATGAATTTTAATATTCAAAGATGTTTAATTATAACCAAAGTGGGTTAGTGTTATTCACTCTTGGGACACAAAACGAATAAACTTGTCTAAATGTTTAAGCTGAATACGCAGTTATTGAAGTATACCCACAATGGAATATTCTATCCTATATATCAATGATACCTGTAACAGATTATTGGCCAATTAGAAAATTCAAAAGGCACTTAAAACTCCCTTAACACTTTCAGCACAGCGGCGATATTGATGATCTCATCAAACTACTGTCTGTTTTTCGTTGACTTCCACCTCTGACGGCAGTGGAATGTTACATAGCTTGTCGTAGCATCTAATTATCGAGCCCATTGTTTTCATCTCAATAATTTTATTTATAACATATACATGTTTATTAAAGACATCAGAACAGTGTATTAGAAACTAAAATATTGCTTTATTTATCGTGTCACAATTAAAAAAGAGAAATACAAATGATAAATTACTGTATAATAAATAATAAAACACAATAAAAGAGACAGAGAAAAAAAAATTTACATACAAAACTAAAGACCCTACTACTAAAATATACTACATACTAAAATATGCACTCAACGTTTAACTCGGAATGTTTGTTTCTGTTTGTGTCATGTGTTTCACAAATCCATAGAGATCGATAATGTAAACGCAGACATAGATAATACAAATGTCACGTCCGAGACTATTTATAGCCGAGATTAGCTGATATTTGTTTACTACAATCTTACGTTGACACATTAGGTTTTCGGGTGTCCAAGCATTTTGTCAATGACTCATATTTACAATAGACTGTTCCCATCTCGAGTTGGTTCATTCACTCTAATAGGACAGTTATCATTCATTCTTGCGTTAGTTCAGAAAGCTTAGTTAATTTTTATGATCGTTGATTTTACTGGATATTTTGGTTCATACTAAAAAAAAAAACATTAAAATATAAAAGTTAAACCAAATTATATCTGTTCATAAAACTCCCTGAAGCATTGTTTCAGTTGAAGCATCAAAAGTTAATTTGGGATGGTCGGATTTAGAAACGACTCAGGCAAAATGTTCTCCAAACTCTTCTGAAGCACTGATGTAAAAATCAAACCTTTATACAAACACGTATTGACACTAGAGAAGTTTCAATTAGCCTGAGGTGAGCTCGCCGTATCTAAGAAAATAAGCTGGGAGCGCATCGGCACGCTCTCTGTGCCTCGTAAGGGAACCCAGGGTGTGCCAGAACGCTAGCTGTGCTGAAGATGTTAATACTAAAAAGTAATTGTAGCTCAAGCGGATGTAATAATTCATCTTTGAGTTACATGAAACCTTATATTTTGTGTTAAATTCAAAATGAATAGTAAAAAGAAAACAAACCAGTATATGGTGGAAGACAGATGCATTTGTAAGTAGAAGTAAAATCCTGAATACAGGTGCCTCCATTTTTGCAGAGATCTTTTGGGCAGGTAATGTAACTCATGTTTGAATTGGGCTGGCATCCATTGGGCCCAACCCCATTTCCAGTAAAGCCAATGCGACACTGACATTCCACAGTTCCTACACCAAGAGATATTTAATTACAAGTTTAAAATCAACGAATTATTTTGAAAGGAGTAATATACAATTCTCACATTTTAATTAACAGCCTTAAATTTTATTACTATTTATATTAAAATGTAATTAAATTATTTTCATTTGTTGATTCCATCTTCGTGTGAGCTACTAGTAATCACTAAACACTTTTAAATGTTTTAAATTTGCCTATAGTAGCACTTACTTTGCTTGTTGAGGACGGCCGTTATGGGAGATGTGTCCCTTTGTCAACTCAGACCGTAACTCGAGTTACGGTCTGAGTTGACAAAGGGACACATCTCCCATAACGGCCGTCCTCAACAAGCAAAGTAAGTGCTACTATAGGCAAATTTAAAACATTTAAAAGTGTTTAGTTAAATTATTTTTCAAAAATGAAAACAAATTAGCCTATGTATTTATTGAAGTGTATTATATAAATAATTATTTGTATTATAAGAGCTATTTATATATTATGGTATTATATTTGATAGAGATAAGGTAAATTGTAACTATTTCCTAGCTTGGACAGACTGGTTCAGAACTTCTATTATAATTTGAGTTTAGTATGGTGCTCTATGCAGCTATAACACCAGTTCAGATTCAGATTGTTAAAACTCTGAAATATTTTACATCATTGTTTGTGTTAGTTGTTTTGTTTGGCTGCGTTATTTGCCCCCATCTAACCATTTTAAAACTGTTGACAATTTTTTTAAAATTTTGAGTAAACTTGAAAATAACAACTTTTCAAACTTATAAATATGAATAACCCGGAAATGCTCATGCTATTAGATAAAATCTAACATTTTTAGTTACTCTAAAGGAATTACTTTATCTTTTCGTTGTATGGGACTGACCTTCTAAATATGTTTTCTCGAGGATGTTGGCCAAGTACTATCAAATTTTGAGTAGTTAGCGTGATTGAGAGGGTAACCAGGGGTGACAGAAGTGGCAGGCATTACTCATGTTAGGGAGTCCCAAAATATACGAGCAATTGCATGAATGCTTTGTCAGGAGCAACCTAACAACGGGAGTAATTGTGTAACTATTAATACTCTATTTTTTCTATCTGTAATTTCACATATAAATATGCCGTAAATCTATTAAAATTTATAATTTAAAACACATTATTAACAATTATTATCATGTTAGATTTTCCATAACTGTGCGAGTCATCACGGGAGTTTCCATAGCGCAAGCAATCCCAGGTTAAAATCACTTAGTGCAATTAAAAACATTATGTCTCAGTAAGTTTATCACAAGTTTACTTAATCATATAACCAGTAAGTTACAATGAAGATGTTATAGTTTGTTATCTGTTGAAAAATGAATACAAAATGATAAACTAACCTCTACAAAAAATGAGGAAATACCACCACAACAAGTAATGTTATATTTTGTTACCATAAACAAATCATGTATGTTATAGTACATATAAATAAGTAATATATATATAGGAATTTTTGGACTTGATAGGAGACTGACAGACTTACCTAAAGCAATAGTCCAAAACTGCAATCTCTTTGGAAATAAGCACATATAAAACACTTAATACACTTTTATTTGAAATATTTTGATCAACATGATCTTCTTCAGTCAAGAAAGAGAAAAACAAAAGCTTTTGTTTTTCTCTTTCTTGACTGAAGAAGATCATGTTGATCGAAATATTTCAAATAAAAGTGTATTAAGTGTTTTATATGTGCTTATTTCCAAAGAGATTGCAGTTTTGGACTATTGCCTTTAGGTAAGTCTGTCAGTCTCCTATCAAGTCCAAAAATTCCTAAATAAGCTTTAAGCTCTACTAGAACTAACCTAAATATATATATATATGGAGTACCGCCAGCTACTATACTGCATCAGTATTTATTTTGTATTTCAAGTGATATGACAACAATGAAGGAACATTTTCTATACCGCTCGTACATTTTTTTATAATGGAAAAAATAATAGGAGAAGAAATATAAGGGATAATTTTGAATAATCACTATTGTAAAGTGACATACCTGAACTAAGTATACAGAAAGCAGCTTCATGACAACCCCCATTGTTGTAGTTACAAATCCCTCCTTCAATTGCGGCACATGTTATTCCATCACCAGAATATCCAGGAGGACAAGATCCACATACACGAGAACCCTTTAATAAATCTTTCATATATTGTTGTAACTTACATTTTGCACAATCTTTAGCCGTTTTTAAATAAATATTCTAAGACATTAAATAAGTTTAATATTATTGAATTTTGTAGTCCAATACGTTCGGCGAATCTTAATTAATCAATAATGTAATATTATATTTTTACAAACAACAATAACTGTCCAACTTCATTTGTAAGACACAATTTGGTGAAAGAATAGTAATAACATTAGGATAGATACAAGAAAATATTTCCTTTTGTTCCCTCTGGCAATCATGAATCAAGATCCTAGTAACTTTTCAGTGTATAATATTAATCTCTCTTACATCTGCGAAAATGTTCTGTATCCTGATGGTACCTCATGACAAAACAAGGTTTTTGTTATTCTTAATAAAGCTCAATTTTTTAAACTGCAAAAGATAATATACATCACAATTTCCCAAGAGGTCATGCTACTGTCATTATAACAGCTCCAGACAATTGTGTGGATTCCTATGCACTGTAGTCCCTCATCTTTATCTCAGGTTTTTCATTAGCTCTAGTTTCATTAAGATATTTATAGTTAGATTACACAAATTTTCAAGTGTCTTTTAGAAAATAAGGGTTTAATGTTAGAAATTTTTGGCAGGAAGAAAAATCTAATTAAAACTGAAATCCTTTTTTTTGGTTTTTGATAATTCATGTTACAATTAATTATACATTGACTTTTATGTTCCAAATATTTTTATCAATTTTTTTCTATTTATTTAAAAGGACTTCTAGATGGCTTTGAGGTGTTTGTCTTTATGAATTTTTTGTATCATTTAGATATGTTTCACTCAAATTTTAAAATAAAGTCATTTTGTAATTGCTTAATCTAATATTAAACTAGAACTGAGCTTATGTACATTTGTAGGACTGTCTGTTCTCAAAAACCAATCTAAGATTGTTCCTGAAAATAGTCTAAAAGGTTTTCAAGGCCTAGGAGTTAAGTTGTTAAAACAACTAGAGCTTAACAGGACCACACTTGTTAAAGGGAGAAAAGTCCAAAACTTTTCCACAGATCTATCTATTAGCCAACTGAAATAAGTTTCATTCTACAATAATTTTATCTCCTATTAGTACTATAAAATTTGCTGATTATATTTCACCAGCAATTTGATTATAAAACAAAACAAAGTACTGTAAATTCCAGAAAATAATTTCCATTTGTGTTTCTTGCTATCATATCATTGTGATTTCAGTTAATCACATGTTTCATATTAACCATAAATATCTACAAGGAAGTAAACACCTTCTTAGTGTACTCTTGTTGTTTACATTTTATGGTGCATGTTTGCAATCGCCAAGTTTCTTGAATTTCCATATTCACCATATCAGCTTACATGACAGAAATTGTATGTAGATTTTAAAACACGAAATTGAATCATCACCATTTTCAGTATTATTGTCACAGAAGCCAAATTCAGTATCACTACTGTCTATTTCACTGTAAGGAGACAATAGAAACCTATAAATTTCAGTTTCACTAAACTGTTTACTACAATAAGGTCATCCTTATTGAATATGATCTATTTTATAGACTTACACCGATTATCCAATACACTTGTAACTGCGAAGAAAGGTCAGGACTTTGGTTGCTACTAAGTGGTGTAACATCTATTCACAATTTACCTGATTTTGACTCCTTATATAGTTTTTTAAATGATTTAACTTCAAAAGGTGTGACACCTCCCTGTAACTGTCTATACACTGGTTTATTTGACAATTGAAGGGTTAATTGTCATAAATGTTACCTTTTGTGTTTTAAAGATGTAATCTACCACTTATTTTTCTATGTAAAATATAAGAAGGTGATCCTGGAATGTTTTTAGTTCACGAGGCTTACAGGAAGTAGACAGCATCAAACAGTTTGAGAAACACTGCTTTATGCATCTCTGGATGCAAAACAAAGCTCTCAGATGAACATCACTATCATCACCTATTACTAAGTGGTACCTATAACACTAGTACCTATTACCTATGATACAGTACATTCATATCCAAGTATGTGAAGTATATGTAGAAAACCTGTTGACAGGTATTAAAGTTTACACATGAGGAAATTCATTTTATAAATATTGATCTCATAACAGTTCTACAAATGAATAAGAGTTACTTATACATAAGAGACTCAGAGAACTATATATTTATGTAAGTGTAATTAACAAGAAAGAGACTTTTGAGAGAAATTTGAACAACTTGGAAACTCATTATGTCAAAGAGAGTGTTATGGTTTCTTGTCCAATACACCTTCTATTGGAAGTGCATCCATCAGGAGAAACTTGGACTAAATTGGTTAGCTGGCCAGGACATAACTGTTTAATACAGTTCTCAAAATGCATATGGCTTGGCTTTCTGTCAAACCACTGTGCATACTCATTCTGTGTGCAGTCTATGGCACATGCTCTATGCTCATTACTCTCACCATTTCCGGCAGTCTATACTCAACTCCTGAAAGCGTTAGTCGCATCGCATCTCTGTGTTCTTTTTCTTCACCATTTTGGACTCATTTCTTTCACGTTCTTCATCCTTTTAAATCTTACAAATCTTTTACCAATAAGTGATCAATCTCAAAACAAAGTGTGGTGTATTTCATCATATTTAACTAATTATTAGCTTCATTTATCTTTTGATTTTCTTATTAAACCTTTTAAGCACAAGTGTTAGTACGTGGTATTTTATAACTTTTTGTGTGTGAACATTTAAACTAACTCAATAGTTTTAGTGAACAGTTACAGTGATAAAGTGGTGTGCTCACCAGGCGACTTCAACTACACCTATGTGGAACATTTTATTCAATATAAGATTAGTTTTAGAAATGCTTTAGAAACGTAATGTTTTAGAAATTCTATTCAAATTTTGTTCATAACTTTTTTGTTACCTAACTTAGGCAATTCGGCGTTTTTAAATTTATCTGTCTGGTTCTCCGGAACTATTATTCTTTATTTCTCTGTCAAACTCAAGGGCTGAACACCACATCATAACTATTTCAGGTGTTACAACAAATTTCAAAATCAGTTGAACACCAAACAATGAAGTTATTTCTGAAGTATTTATAATCCGAAATCTGAAGTTACATTTAAATAATAGATAGAAAATGTAAAAGGAAATGGTGTAAGCTACAGATTTTTAGCTGTCAAGAAACACTTTCTTTAAATAATGTTAATGATTCTAAACAATTGTTAATGGTAAGTTATTTCAAATTTCCAAAGCACTTTAAATTTAATAATAAACTTTAATATGATTATTTAATACTGACCTTGGTGTTGATGCACAGAACTTTAGGATATTGACTGCAACCACCATTATCTACTGCACATTCATTTACATCTTTGCACTGGTAGCCATTTCCTGAATATCCTACATGAAAAAAGTTAGGAAATATAATCAATATGTATAGATCGAAATTATATAGAGTTTTATCTAAGAGGTAATACGTAGATATAAACTCTTGGAATTTGTTGTTGTTGAGTTCTATGTTTGACAACATTCCCACTACCATGTCAATTGGCAAGCTTCTGACCCATTTTAATCATCTCTACTGATTTAGTGACATTGTACTTGAACCATGTTTTACATACAAAAATGTTCAATGATTTTACATTTTCATATGGATATTTTTTGTATTAAAAATCTAACACTAAAACTGTGGTCAAAGTAAATAGGTATGAATACCTTACTTGAGACATATGCAAAAACAATAAGTATGGTGGTCATCGGTCACATGGTTGGTGATTATTGGTCACAGGAGAAGGGCTGTACAAACAACGATCCCCCTTCCTTCGCATGTCCTAGACAGGACCATATGCTTCCTTCCGTCTTTTAAAATAGAAGTTTTCCATGTGGTGGCAAAAGCCTTACAACTGTACCGGTACCGTGATTATACCTAGGTCAACACTAACATCATACATCAAAGCAATTGATGGACAACGAGCTACTTATGTATGTCCCAAATGAGAAAACAAATGACACGCTGTGCCAACACTATATTGTACCAAGAGAAAAGTTTCTTTCCCTATGATCACTGTCAGGAGTAGCTTTTCTAAATAGCCATTCAAAACACGTTTGCACTGTGTATAAGGGACCCCCCTTGCTAGATAGGCTGGTGTAACAAAACCACTGCAAGTGTTTTGGATGCTATTAAACCTTTCGCCTCGCCAGCTATAACACGTTGTAACCGACAGTCCCATGCCTGGCCTAACACGCCCAAAGGTAAAATAGCGCTCACAGACTGACATAGAGACCAATCTAAAAATCCTACATTACATCAATAAAAGCAAAAAACTTAACATAGTAGAAAAAACTATGAGATATATAAACACCATAAATACTATCCACAACACATTCTGAATGACAAAACAAACTCCCAATCAAACACTTTATTCGAGCACATAGTTAACAACTACTCTATGAACAATAACACACCACAGAACAAAAATACACCCCAGACTCACACCAACACAACACACCTAAGCAACAGTCTTCTCAGTAATTCACATCGTAATTCCATTAACCATAAACCAATTTTTTAATCAATATCAAGTAATTCAGACTTTATTTATATAATTTAAGGACTTTAATTAATATTTTAATATCTTTATAGCAATGAGGCATGCGTCAAAAACAAATAGACAAATACAAACTATCTGGCATTTACAAATTAACATGTAATAATTGTCCCAGCTATTATATCGGCCAAACCAGTAGGTCATTTTATACACACTTCGATGAACACATTGCCCAAAGAAACCAAATAAACCCAAAATCCCATTACTCAATACACCTAAAAAACATGCAACGCACACACACACACACACATGGACATACATACTAATTTAAACATACTTCACACATTAAAACAAAGTCAAAAACTAACAACTTTAGACAAATACGAGATAACAAACATTACGCAACAGATAAAGAAAACATATTGAATGATCACACACATTTTGAGATCAATTCCTTTTTCCATTACATAGCATACAACCAAAATAACCCACCCCTTCTAAAGTCATAAATCCATTCCGACATCCTTTGTACCTAACGCGTTATGCCGCCAGTAGTAGCTTTCCTTCATCAAAGGAACGATTGTTTTGAAATGCGTCAGCAAGTAAACCATATGTATTCACTTAGTTAAGTAATTTTGAATTATATATAGGTTCAGTCAAAAGTATATTTAACAAAAGTCACATTTCTTTAATATTAAGCACATATCTTGAGCCAAAACCATGCAACAAGTCTTATTTTTTTATCTGTTGTTCAACATCTTTCACAAATAGGCTTCCTATACTAACAACCTTTAAATGCTGTACTGTATTATGCAAAGTTCAAAAAGCAATATCTACAGATCAATTTACCTCAAATTTATGACAATATCCTTGAACAATTATAAAATTATTATAAAACATAAGTTTGATAAAATGTACCTGCTGGACAAGATCCGCAGTGGAATGAGCCAGGAAGATTATAGCATTCTACAGGAGGATCATGTGAACAAACTGGACTTTTTGCTGTACATTCGTCTAAATCCACTGTGCATTGGCCACTCAAATCCATTGACCAACCCTGTGTGAAAATCAAATTTATTTTTAAAAAAAGAGTTCACATTAGGCTGAAAAATTATCTGATTTAATCATTTCAAAAGCAAGGCATACAAGTAGTATGGATTTTTAAATGTTCGAGTAATTGAGTTTTGTTTCTCAATTTTTTGTTTGTTTATTTTTATTTTTATAAATAAGTTCATTTTACTAATTATTTGGATTAATTTACTATGATTAAATAGTAATAAAAAATGTACAAAAATCTCTAACCACAAATATTTGTGGTTAGATGTTTCAGTCTATTACGGTTATTTTACTTTACAAAATACAACTTTATAGATAAATTAATTATAATATTAGAGTGCATTACATTATAAAATTATTATAATATATAGTATTATATGAAAAATCTCTCCATTTTGTCATCATCAACCACTGGTAAAGGACTACTAGACAAAAACCTCAGCATATGAGAAAGAAAGAGTCAAAAACTCAAGTATTTTCTTATATATATCTTCCTAATATTGTCGTTCTTACCCAATATTAGACCCACATTTCTTCTTACGCAAGATTTTGAAGAACTCAAGAATCTGTGTTTAAAAAAGAAAGAAATTTTCTTTGCATTTAGCACTCTGAAAATCCTATTACCACATTTTTCTTGAAAACTGAAGGAAAAGAACAATGAGCTAAGAAACATTATCAAACAGACATTTTTGCAACAAACATTGTTGAGCAGACAACCTGTTTTAGAAATAAACTACATTTAATTAATAAAAATAAAATGTTAGCTATATAATGGATTGTAATATTACAATTACTTCTATATACAATATAAGTTTACAAGCAAATTATCAAACTTACAAAGTTTGATTGCACATTATTAAACTATTACGTGCAATATTTTTTTTAAATATAACATTTAATCTTTACGAATTAAAAATTTGCTAAACCTATATCTTCGAAAACCTGAGATAAAACATTTTTTATCTCACTGAACAATCTTTATCAGTATAGTATGGACTATAGCTTGTCTTGATATATTTTTGTTGTAATCAAATGTAAAAGGTTTGCCAACCATCATGGACAATAAAATCCAAGAGCATTTTACTTTCATTAAACAGAGGACACTAATACTTCACTTATTCGGACATCATAATTTATTTATTTATTAGATATGTTTTATTTTTGGTATAATATTTCCTTAATTATAGTTACTTATAGTTTTTTATAAAGCTATTTATAAATATGAACAAATATGAGCGGTAATTCATATATAAAATAGCAATTTTCATTTCCCTTATTTTTAATATTTTTATATAATGTGTAAATTTCTTGAATATACTTGGTTATACAGATATATATATTTGTTTAGGTTAATTTTGTGACCATTATTTTGATTTAAAGTAGTTTATTTCGAACAATAATTACAAAAGTTATGAATATCTATACATTTTTGTTAATGACAGTATAGTACAGTCTCTATAATTCGGTCATGCACCAATAGGTAAAGTCCAGCAGAAGGACACTACATGGATCACTGTGGGTCAGCATATTGGTGCTTTGTTTTCATGTCACTGCAAACGTGTTTGTGTGTGTGTGTGTGTGTGTGTGTGTGTGTGTGTGTTAGTTGGAAGAAAATTGTGTTTTGGCGTCAGAATTCTTATACTAAAAGAGCTTCAAGGGAAATAATTAAGGCATTCTTTTAAAGCTAAAAAGTAGAAAACTATTACACAATTCTTTTCTGTCACCAATGAATAAAACCATTGTGCCCTTTTATATATATATATATATACACGTATTGTTTGTTTATTGCATCTTACACTGTCTACTTATCTATACATTACTGTACTGTATCCAACGATGTTTATAAGCACATATTGTGTATTTTATTATCATTTTCATAATATTTTAACTGTTGTGTAGCACTCTACAATGTTATACAACTATACTTTAACAGGTCGTTAATTAATTTCATAATGCGTTTGTACATTTCAGAATGTTTTTAACCCCTACATCCATTAATCCAGCCATTTCTGTAAGGCGACACTACCTATTTGGATACAGTGCTGGATTAGTGTGACTGTAGTGTAAGTTGAAGCCTATTTGTCCCTATAGGTTCAGAATTCATTGTGTTAACAAACTGTATAAAGATATTTTTATAAATCAGATGACAGTTAACCAAGTAAATGGTGATATCTATTTAATAAGTTTGAAAAATGTGAGTTTAAGCAGTATATAATTTATTGTTATTTGAAAAAAAAACTTCTTCTAAACCCATGATAAAGCTATGATACTGCAAAAGTTTTAAATTGCCCTTACATATTGTGTCTTACCTCATAACACAAACATGCTATTCTGCCTTCCTGATTAATGCAATGTCCATTACCGCACAACTCCTCACTGCTGCTTACATCACAGTCTCTCTTCCTAAAAATACAATGCATACCTATCCAACCCTCTTGGCATTCACACTTGTAACCCCCAAGTAGGTTTGTACAAATTGCATTATTCTGGCAGCCTAAGTCTGTTCCAGCAAAGTTTGCACATTCATTAACGTCCTCTTCACAAGTTGAACCCTGTAGGACAAAAATCACTAAAACAGCATTTAATTTAGAGATAGCTATAATAACATAATTTTTTAAATATTAAAAACTCTTACTAGTTCAATGATTTTCACCAAAACATTGTTGATTAATTAAAATGAAATTAAATTCACACTGTTACTGTGTGGGAACAATTTGTATAAGTGCGCGAGAACCTCCGAAATAACTGAAACAGGTAAGGAGGAATATTATGCTTGTTCTTATAAACTAAAATCATCGGGCAAAGGGACTAAGTTTTTGGGGAACTTTGAGGAGTGCATATGTATTTTGGACAAAGTTGTAAGCAATGTTTTAAAAAGGGTAAATTTGTTTAGAAGAGTTAAGGGAATTGTAAAAGTAATTGTTAGCTATTTATGTGCAGAAATTTAAAATTGCAACGAGAAATGAATTAGGCAGATAGTAAATAAAATAGGGAAGTAAGTTAGTTATTGTGTAAAAGTACAGTGAAGCAGTTAACCAGACAATGGTTTCAGTGAGTCCCAGGAACACAAACAATAAGTACAATCTTTCTTATATTAGATTCAGCCAACAGAGATTTATAAATTAGTAAATTCAGAACCAATATAAATTCATTGTCTTTATAAAAATTAATCTAGTTTTTTTCACCACTTTCTAATTTATAGAAGATCCCGTGATAACAACCCGAGAGAAAGAGCAATCTAACACTGTATTTATTAAACTTTATTGTATTAAAAACCTAGCACCTCAAGAATCCACCTTCTTTAGTAATTGTAGTATTAATTATGCAATCAACCTTTCTCACTGCATCGTATTAACATAATTTTAGAATAATTTGTAATAATTGGATGTCAGATGAATAAATTAAATGTAGGTGATGTTAAATTTGTATGATTGTTAATTATTTAGAAACCTGGAGGTATGACTGTAGGAAGGTAAATTAATTATAATAAAATCTAGAAATAAACATTTGAATAAACTGTTAGGTTATAATATATATATATATATATATATATATATATATATATATATATATATATATATATATATATATACATTATAAACTAGCAGTTTATTTAAATTCGATAGTGTGATATGTTTTTATATGTATCTATTTATCTCCAAGAGATTGCAATTTTGGACTGTTGCCACTTGGTAAGTTTGTCAGTCTCCTATCTAGTCCAAAAATTCCTATATATTGTAATATTTTCTTTTAATATATTTATTATGAATGAATTCTTTAAAATGTTTTCTTTAATAATAATTTTTTCAATCAAGGTAGGTTAGTAACTTTTCTAATTTATTTCAAGATAAATAAATTTTCTACAGCTTTTTTTTTTTATAACCAGTTTAATGTATCATTTAAAACATTTTCTTAACAATTGTAAGTTCTATTAATAAATTACAAATTTTTTCTTTTTTTAAAGTTTTACAAATTTACTATTAGTTTCCTCTATTATTATAATTCTTATTATTCTATATTGTATTTCTCTTTTGGGCAGCAACAGTTTTTATTTACTTTAGCCTAAATTGATTTTAATTTTGGTTTAGCACAAGCTCTCTTAATCTCGGGTTATCTGGTGGGTTTTAAATTTTGAATACTGAAATCTTATTTGGCACTCTAAAGTACAAGAACAAAAAAATCTAATCTATAAATGTTATAAACTATGTTACATATTAATTTATTTCTAAGTAAAATTGTTCCTTAATATTTTCTCTAAATGTTTTCTTTTATAGTTTATTTTTTATGATAAATTCACTGGTTTCTTTTCTTTTATAATTGTCTGATTGCAAAATTTCAAAATGTAGTAATGGATCTACCCTAGATACTTTTAGATTGCAGA
This sequence comes from Prosapia bicincta, assembly GCA_036971475.1. Classification (NCBI taxonomy): domain Eukaryota; kingdom Metazoa; phylum Arthropoda; class Insecta; order Hemiptera; family Cercopidae; genus Prosapia; species Prosapia bicincta. The sequence goes on along the minus strand of JBAIZL010000001.1, from coordinate 150,832,125 downwards.
TTCCACTTTTCAGCCTTTATCAAAATATTTAATAAGATCTTTTTTTAAATAAATAGTTTTAATTAATTTTCTTGAAAGTATTTTGTAGTGTTAATTGAATTCGAGACTAACACTCCCGCACTAAGTTTGAATTCTTCAAATTTTGTTGGCCAATTCTGAAACACGTCTGTCTTGCTTGAGTAGGTGTGAAGAACTGAAGCCACGCTAGCTAAGCATTTCAAAATGGCTAAAACAAACTATTTCCCTTTTTTAATTGTTGTTACCTGCTTTACGGATGCTGTATTTACTGCCTTTTGTACATTTCATGTTCTTAATAACTAGATTTTACTTTCTTTACAGGTAACTGCATTTAAATATTATATCTCCTGACGAAGTTTAAATTATCAGCCGTTCTGTTCACAATGCGCGCGCATCTTACTTAATACGCCAACCCGTTTTGGTCAACTTGTGTGCACTCTTAAAATGGTTTCACTCTCTTAACACTTAAAGGCTTTTACTTTTATTTACATTGTTTTAGTATTCTTTTTAAACTGTTACACATTAAATTGTTTCTATTATATTGTTTCTATTATATTGTTTGTTTTACAGTGGTTATTGTTCTAAACTTGTGATTAAATATTACGATTTTGCCAATTTAGGTTATGTTTACATTTTTCTCTTTTTTCATAATTGGTTATTTTATGGTTTGAATTTTCTTACATATTTATTTATATTATATTATACATAGTGCCTTTCTTACTTGTTATTCCAAAATGTTACAATATATATATATATCAAGTTTCAGAATTCACTTGCAGCAGCGTATTGACAACTATGGCCACCATCTCTCCAATATTCTTTTTAAAACAAAGTGGGAAAAAACTTCCGGTGTCATAGAATAAAGTAAATAATAAATTTGTTATATTCAGAAAAACAATGTTTTTATTTACATTTCAAAATATAGAGGCTATTTTGTTGCACTATATGCTAAGTACTGTATATATATATATATATATATATATATATATATATATATATATATATATATATATATATATATAATATATATATATAATGTTATCTGAGTATTTATTCTTTGGTTGTGGTTTTGTACAATGTGGTTAATGAATAATTCTGCCAAGGTGCTAGTTTTGGGAGAACCCATAGTTAGAAAGTCTGCACAGACTAAATGAAAATAATCCTCCACACACTGAACAGTACAAAATATGCAAACATTCCGAATTATATTTGACTCATATACTTAATCCCAAGCTATATTATACAAAGTGTTACACACTTTTAACCCTAAACTACTTAAACATCTCCTTGTATAATTATCCTGATATATGTTTAATTAAATAAATAGCTTCACAAAATTAAAATAAAAATTTTGAAAAAAATCATATAAATTATTGACAGATCTTTGAATACTTACTTCCCAGTTCCTTGGACATAAACACAAAAAGCCATCATAGCGATCTAAGCAAGTTCCTCCATTATGACAAGGGTTTGTCAAACATTCATCTCTCATGACCAACTTACTCATTTTTGCAAATTGTACCCTCATATATCTTACCTGTAACATAAAATTGTTACTTTGAATAGACATTATGATAACATTCTACTCAGTTGTAATTCATTCACTGTAGAATTCCTAATTGTAATTAATTCACTGTCAACGAAAATTAAAGTTATATTGAGTGAATAGAATCACTGAATAATTTATGCTGAGGAAGTCAACTTTGAAGTGTTCCTGAAATATTCATACATACAAAATTATATCCTGTTATGGGAAGTGTGTTACCGTACTAAGGCCTGGAGGGAAGGCATTATTGCCACTAGGTAAGTCTGTCAGTCTTCTATCTAGTTCAAAAATTCCTAAATAAGCTTTAAGCTCTACTAGAACTAAAGGCCCTCCCCCAAATTGCAACCCTTCAGAATTGAGAAGATGGGAATTATTATACCAGTGGCATACCAAATCTAGAGAATCTCCTAACCTCAACATCAGATGAAACTCTTTTTACCTCTCCCAATACTTTTACCATTTTTAACAACTCCATTTACCTTCCTTCTGACAGACTATTATTATCTAGTTTCAAATAATCAATATTTATACAAATAACATATAGTACTACATCATTAACTATAAATCTGTGCATCTGTAACATTTGGATATTTATACACATCTGTAATTCACTTCATTCTTTTCTCTTTTTCTTTTTTGATTGATAAAGATCATTGTATGATCGAAATATTTCAATAGTATGATATGTTTTTATATGTATCTATTTATTTCCTAGAGATTGCAGTTTTGGACTATTGCCACTAGGTAAGTCTGTCTAAGCTCTATTAGAACTAACCTAATATATATATATATGTATATATTTCTTTTATATATATATATATATATATATATCTTGTTCAAATTTTCAATCGTTATTAAAATACTTTTTATTCATCAACTCAAGTTCAAATATATTTTTTTAAACTTGTAGTGGATGCTTGATAATAGGCTATAGTTCTTTCAAATAATAATTCATTAATTATTTTAATCATTAATTTCTACCAATTTTTTGTGAACCAATTGTACTTGGCGCTACTAACGGTGGTTCAGTTGGAACTGAACAGTGAGTTATGTAATATCATGTTTGATACCAGATTTAGACTAACCAGGTGTTGAATTGGTGTAACAACCCAATGATTAATTTTTTGTCGTAATTACACAAGGTCAACTTTCTACATGTTGAAGATTGTTGATAAGTTATGCCTTATATTTTTATTTAGAAGGGAAGTTTATAATTTTGTTAAAATAAAACGACTGTTTTATGAGTTACGCATTGTCATTTATTTAAAGGCAACCTTTCTTACATTTAATTCTTTCTTAATAACATATTCGTTACAATCTTCAGGCATCAACTCTACAGCATCAGCGCTCATATATAACATGGTCCTTCTGCATGACTAATCCCAAGAGACATTCCAACAAGACCACAAGTAACATCAAGCAACCTAGCAAGTGTTCCCATTGAAACGACATCAGTCGTCAGTACAAAGTATTGCTCCTCAGTGGGTTCTCTCTAACTTTCAATTATTTCATGTGTTTCTTAAAAGTTGGTGTCAGTGGTTTAAACTAAAGATTTAATTATATTATTATAAATTTTAAGCATTTACAATCTAGAAATTTACTTATAATCAATACTCACCACTAAGAAAAGAAACCTTAGTCTGATGGGTCGCCTGGTACGAGGAACCTGCATCAAATAAGACACACAGTCTGAGTTTTTTCTTTAAAAGACAGCAAAAATTTTTTTAAAACACTTATTTTGTTTCCATTTTCTTTGTTGTTGTTTTTTTTAAATATTTAAATAAGTTTTTCGTTTAGAATGGCTGTAGGGCCTATATTATAAAATTTTTTCTGTGAGATTTTCAACAATTCAAAACAAACTGGCTTTTTATGTTAAAAAAAAATTATTATTTCAAACAACTAATAATAACTATTTTACCTTAATAAATACAAAAATTTCTACAACATGCTTATAGTAGCATTTACTGTAGGTGTTAAATAAGGACCATTGTTCTGAAGGAAATATTAACATTTTTATATTTGTTAATGTTTTATAACTAGGTGAATAAGCCTGAACAATTTACATATGCCAATATAATAAGCACAAGGGAGGAATTGCTTGTGTTGATAATTATTGTCGTAATGTACCCCCATGGAAAGTTGCTAATGTGGTTTAAAAATGTCTGATGTCACATCACTTTGTTGCTTGAACCTGCACTTATGACGCCATACCACAAAGGTATAATCGCACCAGGGTACGATGTATTGGTATATCATAATTAATTTACAGCCCAATTATGTCCTGAGCCTAGGTCTCATATGTCATAAATAATATTTATTAAAAGAACAATACATTTTTATTTGGCTCTTTTTTTTATATTAGACCAATATTTAACGTTGAATAGCTGTTTTTATCATGAATTCTCTAGCTCAAAATTTGATATTTTTGTAAATGTTTTATGATTTATTAAATTTTGAACTAACAAAACTTAATAGTAGAGTTATTATTCTAACAAATTGTATGAAAACGTGAAAAACACAAGCTGCTAACTTGTTTCATTGCTGTGACAAGGGTGGATTTATGAGTGGCTTAGAAAAGTCAGTTTCCCATCAATAGTGGCCCAACTATTACAAAAAATAACCTGAGGCTAAGATCTTTCACTCAAAAATAAATACTCCTAACCTCAAGTTGAAAATATGTTGCTGAATTGCCTATCGTTAAAACTGTTATTATGTTCTTTTTGCATTTTATAAACAGGCACTGAACGTTCCTTAACAAATGCCAAAGATTTTTTTGGTAGTATTTTAAAATTTATTCATGTCTCATCTGCACTAAATATTTGATCCCTAGTGTATCCATCAGTCCTCACTTCAAATTCGGTTTTAATAACATCAACAACATAATAGTACACGGACATTTCTCCTCACATAATCCAAGTTGGCGAATGCCGTAACTGCTTTTGAGCCTATCCAACCATCTGTTGCTAGCAACTAAATCATTTCCATCTTTGTCTAAAAGATCGGCAAGAGTTTGTCCTTTTCTTGAAATTGTCTGGTCTATGGTACACTTTTATCTATGTGTTCAGTGAACCAAAGAAATACCGCTTCATTAACATTTTAATGTACACCACTTTTTATCGTTTTCAGGTTCGGAATTTTGGTTTTATATTCCATTATGTTGTCCTTACATTTAACCCAATCACTCACAGTGATTATCCCTACATTAAAATCTACATAAACGTTTTTTAGTAAAGCCTCACTCTTGATGCATCTTACTCTGTTGAGTTTGTCTTTTTTTTCCACAACTCTACATTTTTGTTTTAAGAAGAGGCACAAAAACGAAGTTTTGTACACTAATATTACAGTCCTTAAAAATTAAAACAATCACTATGAACTTATGTTAACAGTAACTAATTTTTCTTCCATCACTACGAGTGTTAATTGACAGAAGGACACTGCTCGGTCGAGCCTTTCGGTTAGGCAAAGTTTGGATAAGAGGGATTTTACTGTAATCTCAAAAAAATATTACTTTATTTTCAACTCTTAGTGCCCAGAATATAATATAGACTATTTAAGCACTATCGCAGATTTAGTGTGTCAACATGAATTTTCGATTTAGGACTATTTAAAGCTCTGTTTCAATTATAATACTTAAATGTATGTAAGGCAGAAAAAAATGAAATATTTTTTCACTGGTTTTAGTATTTCTTATAATCAAGAACTATTCCATTTTTTTAGATATAATAAATTTGGAAACATTTGTTTGGATGTAAAAGGGGTTAGATGTTGAAGAAGTTTTTAGAATTGTAACAAATGTCTACATTCAATGGATGACCATGGGCGGAGTTCCAAGTTTAGTTCTGGGGGAGGGGTACAAGATTGCTCTGGGGGTTATCAAATGGGTCAAGGGGTACTCCCCTCTTAAAAATAGACAACATTTAAAAGCTCATCGACATTAAGTTAGCATCCAAAAATTTACATTACCAAGTACATGTCTTAAACTTTTCTTATTAATTTAGGGTATGGTATTCAACAATATGTTTCTCGTAGGACACAAATTGGCAGCTTTTAGACTTAAAGCTTTGCAAAATGTAAAATGTTTAAATTTTTTAAAAAAATTATTCCGTTATAAACCTAATTTTGTTTCTATGAGAAACATAAAGTTGAATACCAAACTTCGTCAGAAATAATTCCTAAAATTTCTTTTTGAACATTGTAATCAAAATAACAACTGATGCTGCCCAGTATATTTCTTGTCTGTCCTATTATTGTTTTTGTAGTATTTTATGAGTTCATTGTCAGCTTTAGATAATAAAAAAATAATACACTTGTCCAGAAAGTTGGGAGGGGCCCCTAGTTGCCTCCCCTTATCTCCGACCATGTTGATAACCAAACTCACAGAGCCATTAATTTTGTTGTCCCCAAAACTTTCAGTATATTTTGAGTTATATTTTAATGTTTTGTTTCATAATGATGTTTAAGATTATATTCTTTGAGAACTGATATAGTTTCATTGGAAATCAAACATAGCTACTTCTTACTCGACTCGAATATTAAAAGTTCCATTGATCATTTCTGCATTCACTGTCTATGTTTTCGCTTAATTTCCATAGTAGTGAATCACAAAAAAAAACAAGTCAAATCAAAATACTGCTATGAAGATGTCTTTTAAACACACACAAACAAAATTTCAAGCTAAGGAGTTACAGACTACTACTTTATTTCACAAACCCCTGCCCACTAGCATTTTTATATATAAATTATTGCCATCTACAAGTGAGGAGACTACACCAGGACTTTCTCGAACCAATGAGTTTCAAAGCAATTTAAGCGCTATCTGTTAGCAATGGATAGAGAAGGTACAATACCCATTTCCACATGTAACTACCAAATGTCATCAAGTGTAGCTGTAATGATATAGGCCTGATTCTCCATGGAAAGAGCTTATCAGCTTGGTAATAGGGTAACCAATCCCTTTTCTTAACTTAGCTAAAACATCCTTCATCGAACATCTTCAATATTTCTAATACCTTTGACTAATAACATCAGATGAATAAGAGTCGCTCATTTTAGGTTATCACAATGCATTAGTGCTAGAGTTAACCTCCCAGTAACGTGACAGTGCTTTGGTTCAATATCCATTAGATTTTTGAGGGATTGCTGTATTATATTAAGTATAGTGTTGAAATATGTTAACAAAAATTAATGAAACATTTATTGAAATATGGACTACTGTAATCATATTCAATAAATAAACACAATTAAGAGTATCCTCAACTTTAAGTATAAATGTATGCAAATTTTAAAAAAATTCTTAGTTAAAAAAATAAAGTTACAACAATTTATAAGTTTGTTCATTCATAAAATTCATCTAAAGTTTAAATTATTACCCCAATTCCAGTCACTTGCTCCAAGTATTGTATGTTCCTCGTGATCAAACCTACAAGTTGTTCAATCCTCAATAAGAATTCGTCTAAATCCAGCATATCGTTGTGCTTAAACGTTTCAACAATGTTGGAGGATCTTTGAACCTGGAAAACAATATATCATTAAATTTGATTAAATTCAATATTTTTTTTATAGCTTTTTTACAGTAAATAAGAGTTACAAGTGACATTGTTTTTGTACTGTCTTGAACTGTGAGTCAGTATATTTTGGACAGAGTAAGGAGGGTCATCATTTGAATGTAAATTTATCCATATGAGGTTTAAAAAATGGCTTTTGCAATAAAAAAATCCCGCTAATTTGAATTACATTTGATTCCTCTGGCAAAAAACATGAAGGCAGACATCCATTGGGAACTCACACCAGTGTTTATGTCCCTCATATAACGAATGAGAGTATTGTAGGAGAGTAGTGTTCTATGTTTAAAATAGATGGAAAAACTTATGATGATAAGAGAAATGGCCACTCAAGTATTTTCAAGACCAATCTGATTCATAAGTTAACGCAGATGTTTGTAGTTATCATTCTCTAGTAGATTTTGCAGAAAAAAGGTGCTGAAGTCTGTTATGAAACCTTAATAAAATTAAGGGCACAGATCCAGAATAGTTATCATGGAATCACCAGAGGTCCACTCCAGAGACCACCTCTGATATCATGTTATTACACAAGTCAATACTGCCGCATAACTTTTTAGTTCTGTTAGAACACTAGAACTGCTTACCAACTCAGGCAATTGTTATTGACTACCCTTGGCCAGAGTTCAGACTTGGCCGGAAGTGACTTTTATCTGTTCTATATTAAGAAAAGTCAGTTTTTAAAGATGATGAGAAACTCCAGGACAACATTATTACACAGCTAAACACAACGAGGATGTTCTTTTAAAGAACATTCTAGGCTGACCCTTGAAATGACTTCCTTTTCCCTATTGTAATCAAACAATTTTGCGCATTGTAATTTTACTGTTTTCTATGTATTTTCTAAATTTTGAATATACACCAATTATTTATACTGTAATTAATTTATTTAAACATTTTCAACTTGAGTTTCTCTTAAAATGCAAGGAATTTCAAAATGCTTACTTTTAAAATTTTCATTTGACAAAGTTCAAAATTTTATAATTGTTTTGGTTCATTCCTATAACACCTTGTTTACTTAATCTTTATAGTACAGGTTCATTGAAAAACAATGCTGAGATTTCAAGAAATACTTACTAAAATACTAAGATAATTTAATGATTTTTAATTAATAATGAACAGGAAAATAGGATTTGTTGGTACCATAGTAAGTTACTGTCATCATCATGACTGTAACCCTGAGATTTAATTTTAGTGAAAATTTATTTAATAAATTTAGTTTGTAAGACCTTTAATTTTGTTTTGTATAATTTTTTTCCAATTACATATTCTTAAACCTACTTATATATTTTCAAAACAAAAAATATAAATTTCCCTAGATTGAACGTTTGTGTTGTTTGAGGACAGGCATTTTGTGATAAAAAACAAACCTTGCAGTTTTTGTGTTGTACAACTCGAGGGTTTTTAAAGCATATACATATTGATGTCACTTGGCACAGAAACAACACTTATTAACATTTTTCAGCAGACTAGAATCAATGTTACTAATAATGTTTGTTACCGTGAGTCACAGACAAGACTAGGTCCTACATCACAATGCACTAATCTAGTGAGAAATATGTCTGCTGAAAAATATCAGTAAGTAGTTGTTTCTACCAAGTTATAATGGATTTATTAAAAAAACTGTCTACTTTAAAAAAACTTTATATTTGTAATGATATAAAACTACAATAATTAGTACTTCAAGTTAAATATGGAAAAAATAACGTTTTCCAAACACATTTTTACAATAAAATTTAGCATTACTTTTTTTAAAAAAATTTATATGTAATAATTCATTTAAAAAAAAATACTTTTAAATAACTCACAAGTAGATATGAATTTGTTTTTGTTTTGCTTCTTGCTTTTTTTATGTTTTTCAAATTTATTTTTTGTACAAATTTAACAGAGCTATTTTTGTTTAAGAAAATTTATTATAAGTAATAATATGTACTTACATTGCTGTGTTAAAGTACAAACATTTCCAGTAGGAAGTAGGAATATTTGCTGCTTGATATACTTTTTGTCTAAAAATGCATTCTATATAATTAGTAAATCATAACAATGTGGTATAGGCCATAAGAAAATAACAGTTCTAACGTGAAACCAGTATTACCTAAACTGTGGATAGTCCTGATAAAGAACATCTTTAAAAAAATAGTGTAGAAAAGTCTGAGCATCCAAATTCAAATTAACCCTCAAGGACGCGCGCTGTTGTAAAAAGTACAACAGTTTTAATATTTTTACTCTTGTTGAAACCTGTTGGTAGTTATTTGTTCAAATCACCGTTCTATTCTTCTATTGGTCCCCCCACTACTCTTATCAGTTGTCATCAATGTCTTTATTCTATCAGCATAGCCTCAGTGTGCGATTAGTTCTGGTCAGTCATCACTGTTGTACAAAATACAACAAGGCGCCTTCTGACGTTTTTATTTTTTCCACGATGGAACGTAAGTTTTTTATATACATTTTTTTAAAGAATTATGTAATTATTTGTTTTGTTCAACATTTTTATAAATTTTCATGTTTTTAGGAGTGAATTTGGAAGACATTCCAAAAATTTTACAGGATCTTTCTGATGAAGAAATTGATAATGCTGATTTTATTGAAAGTGACGATGATCTGAGCAACGGTGAAACTGAAAAAAGTGATCATAACTCAGAAAGTGAATTGGAAGGTGATTGGCACTCTACGTAAGAACAAACGGGAAATTCCACCAGAATTTCTGCCTAATAAAACCAATGACCCAGGTACTTACTTGTTTGGGTTCCAGAATGATCGTACCATGGTCTTATATACGAAAAAAAATAATAAAGCTGTAATATTGATTTCGACTATGCACGACTCAGATGATGTTCACGAACAAACAAATAAGCCAGAAATTATATTGCAGTACAACAGAACGAAAGGTGGAGTTGATAGTAATGACCAGCTTTGTGCTACATATAGCGTTTCCCGGAGGACAAGGAGATGGCCATTTGCATTATTTTTTGCTCTGATAAACATTGCTGTGGTCAACTCACAAGTAATTTTTTCATTGGCAAGACCAAACTTTTAATAACTCGATTGAAAGTTAAGGAAAATGTAGAAAACCGAGATGTTGTATAAAATACAACAACGCGCCTACTTACATTAGATAAAAAGGCGCGCGTGCATGAGGGTTAAAATGGCATTTTTGATACACATAGCTTCTATTTACAAAATTTTAAAATGTAACAGGTAATGTCATGAAAAAAATAATGAATGCCTTTCAACTTTTAATGGCTAAACTAATATATTAACTTATGTTTTAAACATTGATGTTTTTATAAAAAAGTTGCAATAGGGAAAAGAAAACATATAGACTAGAAGTTATTGTATAAAATATTAATTTTGGTTATTATTAGAACAATAAATAGTATTTATAATTTTAAAAGAATTTTGGAATATTTACCTTTGTGATAACTTCGAAGACATTATTATCGTTTATATTTATGAAAGATCTGCCCATTGTTTTTAGGTTGATGTTTTTATCTCTGTCACTTGAAAATTCTAAATGCCCATCAGTAATTTTCAAGCCTTTCCTGAAAAAAACACATAAATGTATGTGGATGTGTGTGTTAACACAGTAACAAAAGCTCTTACAAATAGCCTAGTGAGAGAACAACTACATTTTAACAGGAACCTACAAATATCCTTTGTAAAATATCATTTTAACTTGTATCCAAAATCTGGAACCTATGTATTTCAAGGTAGATTCTACCAGTGAAACTCGTCCCTGGACTTAAAATAAAAACCAACTAACTATTCGTGTATAAACTCAGAAATTTTGGTCCTTTAGGTGTTATAACTTTTTATTAGAAAAAATTTTTATATAAGTTAAAATAAACATATCTAATCTTATATATAGTTTCAAAAAACTAGTATTTTCAGTCCTTCCCTAAACAACAAATGATATTTCTTCCTTACAAATTAATAGCAAACTAATAATTAAACAAAAAACATTTGTAAATATGTTACCCTTGCCTGTAGTAAAGCCCTTACTTTTTTGATTGTTGAGGACGCCCGTTTTGGGAAACTGTGACCCATTGTAAACTCAGATGAGTTTCCTAATTTTGTGACAAATATGACTTTATCTTAAATTGGTATGAATACTAGGTCATGTTTTCATAATATTTAGAGTTTTTAGTCATGTGGTAACTAAAGTCATGTGGAGCCATATTTCCATAAAAACACCTTCTTTTAACTTGAAAATTGATTTTAATTAGTAACTTGGTTGTTGAAATATTTCTATGATACTTATTGATAGCAAACCTTTAAGAAAATTTGTAAAATTACTTGGAATTTAAAAATTTTACTTTAATTTATTGAAAACTTTTATTATGGATTAAACTCATTTCGCTACTTATATATAACTATTTGCTACTGATACTAATGTAAAATCATTGTTTTACAAAAGTTTCAGAAATTTATTATGAACAATAATATATATATATATATATATATATATATATATATATATATATATATATATATATATATATATATATTCTAGATATTTAAAATTATCCATTGTTTTTCCGTTGCACTGACTTTATGAAGCTAATAAATCACTAATTTTGAGTAATTTTATCCACCATTAAGTGCAATAATTTTACCTTGAGTGATGAGGTACCTTTCGGTCTTTGACCATTGTCGAATCACTGATTGTTCTCTGCTGTGGATGCTACGTCCGTGAAGCCGGTGTTTGTAGAAGTTACGCGCACTATTTCTTGATCTGTGTGTATGAGGTTTCTGTATAGTATGTCTTCTGTATATGTTGTTTGTAAATTCATTAAGTTGTTGTGTATATTTTTATAAATGTGGTATTTTTCTAGTGAGTTTAGTTCTATTGGGTTGTTATTTATTTCCAGTATGGTTAGGTTATTTTCGTAATTTGTAATTTCGTGTTTATGGGAAATTAGGTGTGCTGCAACATTTGATACTTTAGAATTTTTATTTTTGAATGCTCTATAATGTTCTTCAAATCTTATTTTAAACGTTCTGGATGTTTTTCCTATGTAAAAAGCGTTACAGTTGTTGCAAGTGATTTTGTAGATTCCTGATAGGTTATGATTTTCTGAATTTGTTATGTGGTTTTTGTTACTAAGATATTTTATTATTTTGTTGTTTGGTTTGTAAGTTGGAGTGTAGTATTCTTTGTTGTATATATTTGTTATTTTTTCTATTTTGTTATTGGTATATTTATATTTTAGGTAGATTTTTTTATTTTTATTGTTTTCGTGTTCCGGTTGTAGTGTTGTGTTGAGGTTAGGTTTTTTTGTGAATTTATTGTATATATTTTTTATAATGTGTTTGTTGTATCCATTTTCTATTGCTATTTTTGTAATGTTATCTAATTCTTCATTTAATTTTAGTTTGTTATCCTGTGTGTATTTTATTGCTTTATTTATCATGTTACTGTAAGTGTTAATTTTGTGTGTCCAGGGGTGGTTAGATTTGTAGTGTATTGTGGTGTTGTTGGAAGTAGGTTTCCTGTATACTGTAGTTTCTATTTTATTATCATTTATATTTAAAGTAATGTCGAGGAAGTTGATTGTTCTATTTATTTCTGTTTCAACGGTGAATTGTATGTTTTCGTTGTATGTATTTAGTTTGTTTAATATTATGAGGTGTTCGTTGTGAATGGTAGGTTGGTATATTACAAGTATATCGTCTACATATCTTGTCCATAGTAAGATATTGTGTGTGTTTATTATAGGTTTAATTATTATTTGTTCAAAGTGTTGTAAATATATTTCTGACATGACAGATGAAATGGGTGAACCCATGGGGAGTCCTGTTGTTTGTTTATAATATTTATTGTTAAATTGGAAGTAATTTTGGTTACATATGTGTTTGGTTAACGTAATGATACTATCTATTATGTTTCTTTGTTCGTTATTGTGTATCAGTTTGTTTTTTATTATTTCTATGGTTTCTTCTATTGGGATACTAGGGTACATGTTAGTTATGTCATAACTTATTATTTTTGTGTTGTTGTTTGTTTTTATCGTTTTTATTTTATTAATTAATTCGTATCCATTTTTTATATTATATGTGTTGTTGATGTGTATTTTAGCCCTTAGGATTTTGTCTAGGATTTTTGCGATTATGTAAGATGGTGCTGTTGTGAAATTTATTAGTGGTCTAAATGGTGTGTTTGGTTTATGGATTTTAGGTATCCCTGATAATACGGGTGCACATGGTTTAAATGGGTATAATCTTGTGTGGTATTTTAATTTATTGTTATAGTTTAGGGTGTTACGGTGAGTGACTATTAAGTTTTTTATTGTAATAAGGTATTTGTTAGTTGGGTCTGGGATTTGTTCGTATTTATTTTCTTTTATGTAGTTAGTCATTGAATCGATATATTTGGTATTTTCTATTATTACTGGAGTATTTGTTTTATCTGATTTTAATATTAAGTAATCGTTGTTTTCTAGTTTTTCTCTGAGTTTTATAATTTCTTTTTTATTAATATATTGTTCTGTTTTTTTGTTTTTTTGTGTTTTTTGTTATTAATATTATTTCTTATGTGTTCAGTATTTTGGCAGTACACCGGCTTCACGGACGTAGCATCCACAGCAGAGAACAATCAGTGATTCGACAATGGTCAAAGACCGAAAGGTACCTCATCACTCAAGGTAAAATTATTGCACTTAATGGTGGATAAAATTACTCAAAATTAGTGATTTATTAGCTTCATATATATATATATATATTCTTGATATTTTACATTATCCATTGTTTTTCCGTTGCACTGACTTTATGAAGTTAATATATTACTATTGTAAGTAATTTTATCCACCATTAAGTGCAATGATTTTACCTTGAGTGATGAGGCACCTTTCGGTCACTTGACCATTGTCCAGCTTCTATTGACTTATCAACCCAATTGAAACATTCTTAAATTTCCAGCATGTACTTGGATTTGTCATATGATTTTCAAGCTTTGTTTCTTTAATCACTTTATTTAACTATATTCAAACTTTAGTTTATGACTATCCGAACTTTAAATTTTGTAAATTTGTAAAAATTGTTTTTTACGTTGTTTTTACGTACAGTTGTTTTTACGTTATTTGCAAATGTTCATGACTATTCTACTATGATTTGTTTATGAAAAACTTATTTTTGTTTTGATAATTGTAAAACTGATGGACTTTAAAACACTCAAGCATAGCAAAAACGAATGTGAAAATCACAAAGCTTAAAAAGTTTAGAAAAATACAAAATATAAGTAATGAATTCTTGAATTTTGTAGTCCATTACGTTCGGTGAATCTTATTAATCACTTAAACAATAGTTTATGACTATCCAAACCTTTTTTTTTAGTAAATTTGTTAAAACTTACTGAGACAGAACGTTTTCGGTTGACCCGTTTCACCCGTTTTCGTCACCGCTTGACCCAATATCTCCAAGCAGAAGACACTGATGAAGATAGGCACATAGCGATCAAAAACGTTCTGTCTTAGTAAGCTTTAACAAATTTACTAAAAAAAAAGTTCGGATAGTCATAAACTACTGTTTAAGTGATTTATAAGTAATGAGTTATTTCATGAAAGGATTAAACACAAACATGCTTTTGATGACTTTAAATTTTCAAATATAAAACAAAAGACAGTTTTAAAGCACTGATATAAGATTTTTAAAATAATAAATAATGACTACTTATTATTGTTGCTTGTTGTAATAATCTTGAATTTATTGATTAAAATAAAAGTAATTAAGGTTACTTGTTGTAATCATCTTAAATTCACTGATTAAACTATAGTTAAAAGATACTCAACTAAGTGAATACATAAGCCCTTACGTATTCACTTAGTTAAGTATCTTTTAATTATAATAAAAGTAATTATTGTGTAGCTGAGTGAATACTTTAGAATTTACGTACTGAAGTGTTTTGAAATAACCGTTTCATTTATATATCTAAGACGGTTAGCTTCGTAAAGGAAACGATTGTTTTGTAACTTGTCAGCATGTTAGTTCTAAAGTATTCACTCAGTTAAGCAATAATTACTTATAGTACTTATTATTTTTATAATCCTTTACAGTAATTCATTCTTACATTAATAATACTTCTAAAATAACCCAGCTATTGAATGATAGAATAGAGTTTTCCCAAAAATTCATTAATTATCTAATTTAATATGGATCCAGGTATAAGTATAATAAGTATCTAAGTATAATCAAGTAATATGAAACCCTCTAGTTTCAATAAACTTACTTTCAGTTTAAATATGTTTTTATAACTTTTACATTAGTTTATGACTACCCGAACTTTAATTTTGTAAATTTGTAAAAACTTACTGAGACAACGTTTCCGATCACTCCATGGCGATCTTTGTTTGAGTAGCCAATGTCTATAAAATTTCTAATCCCAACCAAATGGCCTACCCATGAGAAGTCCTATCAGCAGCATTCAAGCAAAATTGTCCTACAACACATAGAAAACACCAAGATCCTTGCAAACAATAGACACGCACACAAAATAACACTGGGACAGTTATGTTGATGTGAGACACTGATGAAGATCACCACGAAGCGATCGAAAATGTTCTGTCTCAGTAAGTTTTTACAAAATTAAAGTTCGGATAGTCATAAACTAATGTAATAATGATTAATTAAGTTTCACCAAACATAATGGACTACAATATTCAAGACTTAAATATATTTAATAAACTCCTACTTTGTCATATTCATTAAAAAATAGTACATGATGTAAGTTATAATACTTAATTTTACTATACAGGCATAAGTTTAAGAATTCAAATTTATCTACTAAATAATAAAAACAGTTGCATGTGTTTTGTAATTGCCCATATTAAACTTGAGTTTGTAAGTACCAATGTGTTCAAAAATATCCGGAATTTTTGTTTTTTAAAAAAAATATTTATATATTCATCTACATTGATATTGTCCCCTTCAAAGTAGTCCCCACTAGATATTATGCACTTATGCCAGTGCTTTTTCCAATTCTCAAAACACTTCTGGAACTCGATCTTTGGGATAGCTTTAAGCTCTTTCAGCGATGCACTTTTAATGTTATTTATGCTTGTGAAACGACAACCCTTCAAGGTATTTTTTTATTTTTGGTCACAAGGGGCCATGTCTGACGAATATAGAGGTTGGGGCATCATTACAGTGTTATTTTTTGCTGTGTGAGTCGGTGCATTATCGTGATGCAAAAGCCATGAATTGTTTTGCCACAAATCCGGACGTTTTCTTCGCACTGCTTCACGCAAACGGCGTTGAACTTGTAGATAGTACACTTTATTGATTGTTTAACCTTGTGACAACAATTCATGATGCACTATGCCAAAAAATCAAAGAAAACACAGTAAGCATAACCTTGACGTTCGACTGCACTTGCCAAACCTTTTTTGGTCTTGGAGAGCCAGAATGCTTCAACTGGGACGATTGAGCCTTCGTTTTGAAATCATATCCGTAAACCCATGTTACATCACCTGTTATAATATGTTTCAGAAATTCTGACTTCATTTAGTGATTCCTGAGCAACTTCCATTCGCTGCTGTTTTTGTTCAAAATTCAACAATTTTGGGACAAATTTTGCTGCCACGCGTTTAATACCCAAAATGTTCGAAAAAATGTCATGGCATGAGCCAATCGATATGCCAACATCATCAGTGACTTCACTGATTGTGATTCGGCGACCACTTGGAAATAAGCGGCTATCTTGGAAATGCTTATACCACTCGTAAATGCTTGTTTTTTTCATAGCAGACTCACCATAGGCCTTTGTTATACTGTGCACGCTTTGTTACACTTGATTTCATTTTTTACGCAAAACAATACAATATCTTTGATACATTTGAGAATTGAAAATCGCCGAGCTCATGAAAACATGTCTAACCTTAGCGGCTGCCACAGATAAAGTAAACAATGAATACAGCTGAAAATTGTGTCATACTTCAGGGGTATGTATACCAACATAAAAAAAAAATTTTTACAATTGCACTCTCCAAATGCGCGAAATTTAAACATTCCGGGTATTTTTTTGAACACACATCGTACACCTAAACAGCTAGAGTAATTTCACAGTATAGACTCTTTTTTATGAAGATTTATTTGAATGGTTCGGCGGTAGAACATGAATTCCTATGAAATAAAATATTTTTTTTTTCAAATCTGTAATAACTGTTTTCAATCATGGGGCTTACTTACCAACCATTTGACTGGTGTCCAACAATAATACAGCATAGTAAAAGTAATGTTTTCAACTGTATAATGTTCCATATTTGATGACCTTCCATTAATTTTATATTTCAACATTCTGGAAAATTAGAAGTTCTATGAAAAATTGAATCAATTAGCACTTTCATGAAGATTAGTAGAATATTATTTTCAGTATAATAACGCAGTATTTTAAACGTAGTAAATTAAAGACATATTTAATAAATAACAGGAATATATATAGTTTTTAAAATACGTATGAATGTTCTGTGCAGGAAAGTATTTTTAAATTTTAATGAAATTTTCTGAAGTCATTTAACTACAAATTTATTGAAAAAGATCACTTAGCAATATTAAGTGTCAAATATTAATATGAGTTATAGCATACAAGTAAAAACTAGAAGTGAGTTTAAAGATGGAATCAAATAATAATAACATTAGCTAAAAAATACGTTGTCAATAAAATTACATGTTTTCTTTTTTAATGTTGTTGCCTATAATAATTTTGTGGGAAGGATAGAGTCATGTTTATTATTAAAAAGGCAACTACCTGTATTAGAGATACAAAAGGTGATTATAGACGGGTTAAAAGAAAGAACATCATAATCCCTCATGTTAGCTCTTTTATTCACTTTGGGAGGCTTGTGTGGTAGGGTCACTTTCCTGAAGAAGTGTTATACAGACAACCTTCAGCCAAAAATTCAAAATCCATTAAAGCTCTATCAAATTTAACATTAAGTATGATAACGAAGACAGTTCTTTCTTCTTCCAGATGGAATACAAAATTCTTCATCTGAGAGAAGTCAGGGAATTGACTAATGGCACTACTAAACCAAATATCTTGCGTAAGTATAAATTGATAATTAAACCAGTTTAAAAAATGTCCTACTTGTAAATCAATACTTCAATGCCCTTTCAAACACAATAATAGGTAAATATTTGCCTTTATAGTGATCACTTGTTTGTTTAAGTTATAATGACCATTCAGGAGAAGTGTCCCACTGTCAATTTAGACTTAAACTATAATTTTCAATTAGTTATGATCTGTGGTAAAAATGAACTACATTTTCTATAATGGTCATCTTCGTTTAGAAAAAAGTTATAAGTACTATTATACGAGGTCTGTTAAAAAAAACACGGACTGAGGTCATAAAAAAAATGTACTTTATTAGGAAGTTACATGTCTGGGTCTCCTTTAAAGTACTCTCCTCCCCAACGCACACACTTATCCCAACAGTGTTTCCACTTGTTAAGACAGTCCTGGTACGCTTCTTTTGTGATGGCGTTCAGCTCCTTCGTCGCATTTGCCTTAATCTCCGAAATCGTTTCAAATCTTCTTCCTTTGAGGGGTTTTTTGAGTTTTGGGAATAAGAAAAAGTCACAAGGAGCAAGGTCGGGTGAGTAGGGGGGGGGGGGGCGATGGTAAAGAACAGTGATCGAGTGTTTGGCCAAACACTCACGAGTTCTGAGTGCTGAGTGAGCTGGAGCGTTGTCGTGATGGAAAAACCAGTTATCACTTCTCCACAGTTCTGGCCTTTTGCGTCGGACGGCGTCCCTCAGACGTTTCAGTACTTCAATGTAGGTAATCTGGTTGACTGTAGAGCCTTCAGGGAGGTACTCGTAGTGAACAACACCCTTAGCATAAAAAAAAACTGTCAGCATAACCTTTACATTCGACCGAACTTGGCGAGCTTTTTTGGGTCTTGGGGACGTTTGACTCACCCATTGGGATGATTGGACCTTCGTTTCAATGTCGTAACCATACACCCATGATTCATCACGGGTTATAATTCTTGACAAAAAGTTCTCATCTTCATTTGAACGATCAAGCAGTTCCCGACAGACCCGTTAGCACAAACAAACGGATACAACCCAAACATGATTGACAAATTATACAACCGCCTAAAAAATAAACATAATAACCCAAATACAAACACACAAGATGACAATCCCATAAAATACTTATCAATACCATACAGATCATCCAAAACCCACAATCTAACCAACACATTACGAAAATACAACTACAAAATAGCTTACTCCACACACAACACTCTCAACAAACAATTTAAACCCAACAGCAAAATCAACGACATTTACAACACCACTGGAATTTACAAACTAACTTGCAGTTCATGCCCCAGTTTTTACATAAGCCAGACAGGGAGGTCATTCTACACACGTTAAAAAGAACATATAAAAGCACTTAAAAACAATAACTATAAATCAAACTTCGCAGACCATCTCAACTCCACAAAACATGACTACATAGACATAACATCTAACCTACAAATTCTTCATAAACAACATAGAAATAACCAACGCTACAGAACCGAACAATACGAAATATATAGGCACTTCAAACTACACCCTACACACATACTCAATACACAATTACATTACAACTCACACGCACTTTTTGACATCATAACTCCTAATACACACAAAATACACCCACACCACCAAAATATCCCACCCCCACCCTAACCTACGTAAACCTTGAGATCAGTTACGGTCTGAGTTGACAAAGGGACACATCTCCCGAAACGGCCGTCCTCAACAAGCAAAGTAAGTGCTACTATAGGCAAGTTTAAAATATTTTAAAAGTGTAAGTAATTATATATAATTATATATATATATATATATATATATATATATATATATATATATATATATATATATATATATATATTTGTAGTTTAATGGAAATCAGCCAGTATTACCATTGTTATTTATGAAGGGTAGTAAAAGATTGTGAATAATATAATGATTAATGTTAAAAAACATTGAGTCAATATTCAGCCAATTCCTATTAAAATAGGTACCATACTCAATATTTTAGATCTAGCCGTATCAAATGATTCTTTTTTTTGTTAAAATTTACGTAAATTTAAATCCTCTCAGCTTCTTTCCTATTATTGAAATATTAAAAAAAAGATATTCAACTCTTTTGTAAAGACTGTTGCTCAGGTGTGGGTCTGTACTGTATCACACCAACACAACACACCTGTACAACCGTCTTGTCAGTGATTCACAGCATTGAATAATGCGTTGACCTAGTGTGAAACGCGTCTGCTGAATAAATCAGTAAGTAGTGGTTTTTTGCCAAGTTTATACAAAATATTGTAATACAAAAACCTCAAGATGTACAACACGAAAACTGCAAGTTTTAAGATATCTAAATTTTAAATAGCTAATTCGAAAGTAAGTTACATTTCTAGACATTTTATTTAGTATTGTGAGTATAAACATTAAAAAGAATTAGAGTATTAATATAGCTGGTGTGGAGATAACAAATAAATCCCACATATTTAGTTATATTATTGTTCCAACAATTAATATAGACCTAAAAAGAAATAAGCCAATACTTTTAATATTGATAAAGAGTAAGAATTGCATTACAAAAACATTTACATAGAAAAATAATTTTTTATTGGAAAGCTGGTAGTCTGGAAGTTAATAACATTGAACTAAGATGACATTTTCATTAGTTTTTTAAATAAAAACACTTCTACATATGTTACACTTGCCTATAGTAGCATTTACTTTTATGATTGTTGAGGACGGCTGTTTTGGGAAATGTCTCGCATTGTCAACTCAGATACTAACTTTTTATGAGTTGACAATGGAACACATCTCCCGAAATGGCCATCCTCAACAATCATAAAAGTAAATGCTACTATAGGCAACTGTAAGATATGTACAAGTGTTTTTAGTTGAAAACTAGTAGCTCACATGGAAAATTAATTAATATATATTAAAATATTTTCTTGTAATTTTATCTCTTAAAAATTTTGTATTAGGGCCTTTTCGGTTCTGTTTATACTTTCTTCCACTCATTTATAAAGCTTAATATAAACATTGTAATGTAAACACAGTATAGTGATTTTGTATTCTACC
This sequence comes from Prosapia bicincta, assembly GCA_036971475.1. NCBI lineage: Eukaryota > Metazoa > Arthropoda > Insecta > Hemiptera > Cercopidae > Prosapia > Prosapia bicincta. The sequence goes on along the minus strand of JBAIZL010000001.1, from coordinate 150,810,912 downwards.
TTTGAGGGAGACTAATATATAACAACTTAAACACAAACTTATAGGTATATCACGACCCCTAGTAAAATTGTTTAGGCCTAGTTCAATGGAAACTCAGAATGTTAGTAGTTAATAATAAAGATAATTTTATTCCTTTGAATCATATTATGTTAATTTGTGTGAACTAAATATTAAACTTGAATTACCCTATTAGAAAATTAACAATTAATTAATTAACTATTAATTATTTTTACCAACTAAAATTAAAATGCTACTTTACCAGTCATAAATGTCTGTTCTGTATTGAGTACAATTGCCTAACCTTCTTTTAATACTTATTTTATACTTTAAAGAGACTTAAAATGTACTGAGCATCAATGGCAGCTGTAGACCTACTGATGTCCCAAGAGAAGAGGAGTTGCCCATCCAATCCATATATCTATAACAGCTGCCAAGTTTATCACTGATTGCTTGTCATTTAATACAATCAAGTTGAAGAAAAGTTTCATTGTAGTGATAGTTATTCTTATGAAACGATTTCTGTTTATTATATATTTGTATTGCATACAAAGCTATTAAAATTTTACTAATTAGTTTTAGTACTTTATGAAAATGTGTTTTATATTCCTAAGTTCAGTTTATACTTATGACTCTGAAACATAAGTTACCTCAAAAGTTTTAGTGTAAATTTCCCTCTCAAGAAGTTTTATTCAATCATAATAATATGAGCATTAATTCTTTATATAATGAAAACAATATATAATCTAGTATGTTCAATTATTTCATATAATGTGTTGATATTATATTCAAGAATTTGTTTTAATAGCAATAATTCGTGATAGAGAACTAAATTGGAAATTTTAAACAACCAAGCATCTCTGATAAATCTATTGTACCTCACTGGGAATTCTTTGAACCAAAATAATAAAAATAAGTTCATTTAAAATATCTCTAGAAATGCTAGCTGAGAACCTCAGTCATTTATATTGAAATTGCACACACTGAATTCTACTAATTTATTTTGAATACATTGTTAGATGTAATATATATATTAATATATTAAATATGGTGATATGTTTTCTTGTAATATAGTTAATAAATTAAAAATATTTCAAAAACAAGAATACTTTAATGAATATATTTATTCAAAGCTTTTCGCCGATAAAATAGTACCAGCATCTTCAGGAAAATAATTATCTAATCTGATTAGAATTAATTTGCTTTCTAAAATCCTAATGCTGTTAATAACCTGTACCTGGAGTTTCGTGGTGCTTAAGAAACAGTTGATAATTTTTTATTTCAGGTCTTTGCTTTGTTCTGGATATGCAAAAAAAACTCACCAATAAAAGCAGAAAACGACCTAACAAGTATTTTTGCTTGGTAATTTTGAGCAAGCATTTTAAAACAAATAAATTTGATTGATGAGTATAACAGTGTATATATCAGATTCTACCAAAATACGAACACCTCCCTAATAACCACTCATTACAGCTGCACCATTGTATTCCTGAGAAAAAAGGTTCTGATCCTTTTATGAATTTTTTTTCAGCTCTACTAACGCTTTTCTTTTTCAGGAATTATTGTGAAAAATGTGTGATACTAAATTTTTTAAAAAAACTAAAACTTTCTTGCTCATGTAATCAAATGGTTACTATTCACTTCTAGTTGTTGGTAATAGAGTGAAATTGTCGACAGACAAGAATAACTGGTAATCAATGGCTTTCAGTCTATTCTTGGCTTTTGATGAAAGTAATATGCTATTACCTTGCTGAAATTTGAAAAAGTTACAAGTAGTAGCCTCATTCTCTAACGAGTTAGTTAAATTGCCAATTCTCCGCAAAAATATTCAAGTTATCTTGAGTAGAATGACTTTTGATATGTTTATCGATTATATCATGAGGACAGGTATACTTACAACATATGGAACCATGTTACAAGGAAACAGCAAGATAAATAGCTTGCCTTCTTGCTCACAGCTATTACTTAAGCTCTTTATAGTACTATTATTTACTCTGGAGAAGAATTCTACTATATAATGCAAGATTAAGTAGGACATACGAGGGCTATTCAGAAAGTAAGGAACGTTTCTGTCTGACGCCAATCTCGTACATTTTGGTGCGTGCGTACTCGGCAACTCAGTATGCGTCCAGCCGCGACTACAGAGACATTTCTGTGTTGCCCGTTTTTTCGCAATTTCAACTCGATATGTGCGCTGCGATTGAAAATCCCGCCAGTTGATAGGTGCGGTCAGTGATACGGTTTTTGTTGGCAAAAAACTTAAAACCGGTAGACATTTATCGCCAAGTGTGTGAAGTTTACGGAAACAACGTAATGAATGAAAGTTCCGTGAGAAAATGGTGCATTCAGTTTAAAAATGGCCGAACTGACGTTCATGACAAAGCGAAGAGCGGACGCCCGAGCATTGTGACTGATGAACTGGTCGCTAAAGTTGATGAAAAAGTTCACGAAAATCGCCGATTCATGATAAAGGAGCTTTTGCTTTCTTCCCCACAAGTTTCACTGACTTTGTTATTTAAAATTGTCAAACAAAGGTTAGGCTACCACAAATTTTGTGCAAGATGGGTGCCGAAAATGCTCACTGACCACCCTAAAGGTCGGCGAATGAAGGCAAGTTTACATTTCTGGATGCCTACGACAGACATGGTGATTCACTACTGGATCGCATCGTAACTGGTGATGAGACATGGGTAAAACACGTTAATTGCAAAACGAAATTACAGTCCATGGAGGTGGGGCACACAAGCTCCCCCAAAAAACCAAGAAAATGTTTGCAAACATTGTCAGCAAGGAAGATTATGGCGACGGTTTGGGACAGGCAAGGTGTGCTTCTTATTGACTTTCTTGAACGTGGTGCAACAGTAAACTCTGAGCGGTTCTGTGAAATTTTGCGCAACCTTAGGAGAGCAGTTCAAAACAAGCGCCGGTGGAAATTGACGTCAAAAATTTTGTTTGTGCATGACAATGCCCAACCTCACACAGCAAACCACACCAAAGAACACCTTGACACATTCAAATGGGAGGTTTTTCCTCATCAACCCTATAGTCCTTACCTTGCACCAAGCGATTTTCACTTGCTTCCAAGAATGAAGACCTGGCTAGCAACACAGTGCTTTGACAACGACGCGGAGCTCAAGCTGCGCATCACTGAGTGGCTGAGATCGCAGGCGGCAGACTTTTATGATGAAGGAATTTCAAAACTTGTCCACCACTACGATAAGTGTCTCAATTTGTTTGGCGACTACGTAGAAAAGTAGTATTTTAGTTGCTCTTTCAGATGTATATAATAAAAATTTTTTTATTGTACTTATTATTTTTTTATTCAAAAATGTTCCTTACTTTCTTAATAGCCCTCGTACTTCATTTTTAAAGCAGAGTTTCTATTGGTTGATAACCTTATATGCTAGCACTCTTTCACAGACGAGTTAAACAATACATTTTTCTATTTTAACAGCAAGATGGAATTTAAATAAGAAAGTGGAGTACTAGGAGCTCGACTGAATGAAGCAGGACCTAGTGTAAGCAAATGGTGAGGAATAATTTAAAAGATGAACTGAACCCTTGTGAGATTTGCAATCTAAAACATATTTACAGGCCTATCCAAGGTAGTAGGCCAAAGAACATAATCTGCAGCAGACTATAGTTAGTTTTGTTTTTAGTTTAACCATAAACACATTGTTTATCCCTACGAATCAGTGAATATTTTAAGTAAAGAAACAATATTTTATTAATTTATTTTGTACAAATGAAAAACTAGGATTTTGGATAAAGCTATGTAAAAAAATTATTTTATTCTGTAGTTTAAAAGGAAAAACATAATATATTAATACAATCTGTTTTATGCATAGGCTATATTTTTATGATTTTTTTTACAAATTCTTCTACAGAGTACTAGAACAGCTGTAGAAATTGGTTATGTTAGGTTTTTTCTAATTACCATGTATATGATTAACAGACTAGATTGCAAGGGTTATCAACAATAAATATTAGAGAAAGAATAATGAAGTGATATAAATCACCAGTTTTAAATAAAAAAATATATAAATCATATTATTTTTTGATAAATTCCTTTATTTATAAGCTCATAACTTGAGATTGTTTGAGCGTCTAATTTATCTTGGCAATAAATTGTGCTGTTTTCATGACACAGATAGACATTAAAATATTTGAAATATTTTGGACATTATATTTAAAAAATACTTAACTAAGTGAATACGTAATTGTTTACTTGCTCAAAACATTTGTTCCTTTTACGTAGCTAACCATTTTGGATACACTGAATCCTTTTTCAATCAGAAGAAAAGATCGCTTCACATATTCACACTCACAGTAAAGATAATATATTCATATTAAATGAATTTTAAATTAAAACGTTTTTGTCTCTCCTACCCGGTGTTTGAGAAGTATTTCTTCAAAGAAGCTACAAGAATTAATTCCATTGCATACAAATGTTTTCATTAACAAAAATAAATTAATGCAATGAAACTTGTTATAAAACTAACCAGTAAATGAAATAATAAGACAAAAGGAAATCAGCATATTAATTGCTATAGATTCAAAGAATTGTAAACAGTTAACTTTTGTGAAAAAGCAAGAATGAATTATGGCTAGCATTGGGGATTTGTAAGAATGTAAGAGGAGATTAATATCTTCTGTGGTGGATTCATAACTTTTTGTGACACATGTATGGGCTCCAGGAATAGAAAATATGCAAATAAAAATGAAATACCCTTGGCAAAAAGTATCGTGCCTTCCAAATGGTGTTTGTGTATAAAATAATTTTTAAAAGTGACACATTCTTACTTCCAGTATCCGATCAATATATCAGAATTCATGGTTTTTGCTGGGTTATGATTTTTTGCTGATTTTTCTTCTAACTCTAAAAAAGCCATACATATAGTATGGATAATATATCTGTAGTAAACGTATTTTAAAAGTAAAGGTTTTCAATTTCCCTTCCAATATTTGAGCGGCTATAAAAATTCATTTTATTGAATACAAATCTTTTCATTAGCAATAATAAACTTGCAATTAATATCCATTCATATATAGTTGGTTTGAACTCCTCAAATACTATTGGGGGTAACAAATTTTCAATATCAAATTAATTTAATCATTATTAGGTGTGTATTATGATTGTATGTAATTATTAAACTTTCTAGGAAGTTTTAAGTATAAAACACTTTTCAGGTTAATAAATAAAAGTCATCAGATAAATTTTAACATTCTTTATACAAAAATTAACACAATTCATTTGTGTAATGGAAAAGTCTTTGGAACTAACATTACACATGCTGTAATATCAAGTTAGGTGCCACAAAAATATCCATGTTAAATTATTCGCCAGTAAACAATGTGTACAAGTTTATAAACACATGTATACAGTAGAACATGGATAATTTGAACATTTTTAATTTGAAATTGCCGATAATTTGAAGTTTTAGCTGGTTCCTTGAACTTCATAATTATGCTATCAATCTAAAATATTTCTGTATAATTCGAAGTAACTGCTTTAACATGAAGTTATTTGTTTGGATATAGGCTTGAATTCCATGGGATTAGTTATTGCCTTCCAAGAACTCTCTGTGTTTGGTTTTTAAGCGGTGATGAGAGAACCTGTTATCAATTGCCGCTCTGCTCAGTCAGTGGTTTGTTGTTATTATGTAGAGGTTACGGGGTTTGGTGCGTAAGCGGTATCAAATAACCGATTGATTCTCTGATCGCTGTTACCGGTTTGTTGTTACAGAAGTGTGCCTATTTTAAATAAAGATGTTCCCTCACCACCTGTCGAATGGGAATCCAATACAGACATCACCATTGAAGAGTACATTATTATAGGCAAACAAGTAAAAGTTGATCAAGACATTTTAGCAGAAAAAAAGTGCTGAATAGTTGGATTTAGAAGAAGAGTACCCAATCCCTACGTCAGTAACATTTTAACTCCTAATATAGTAGTCTCGAAATTCCGAGTTTCCATTAAATTCGAGTCTATTCTATTTTAGCCTATTTTATCTATTTGAAAGAAAATGATGAGTCGGACTTCCAAGAAATGTTCATTTCAATTTGTATGCAAAGGGTAAGAAAAATACAAACTTATTTAGTATATTTTCAATTATAGTACTAGGGTTTATTAGAACTCCTATTAATTCTATGTACAGCCACATGCCTATGTACACTAATGTATTTCCGTGTAATCCGAGTTTTCGGTAATTCGAGGGGGTCTCGGTCCTATTTATCCCGAGTTATCGAGACTCTACTGTAATTATAACTTTTATAAATCCACTATGACTAAGTTTATTGCTTATTCAAATTAGGGGGGTTTAATGTGTGTGTGTGGGGCAGGTTTTTAAAATAACTTGGACCAGTGACACGATATCTAATATCGGCTAAAATGGTAGTCAGGAAAAAAATTGCAGTTCTTTTGACTGAAAGAGTATTTTCCAACTTTCATAATTCGAAGTTTTTCATTAGTCCTTTCAGCTTTGAATTATCTAAGTTCTACTGTATATGTTTACTTACAAATAAAACAAACAGATTCATCAGTAAACAATGAGTACAAGTTTGTCTACATATATAAAAACTAAGGGCTAAGTTTTACTTTCATACCAACAAAGTCTATCTAATTTCTACAAACAAGTTAATTTTAAACATGTATTTTTAATGCAGCTTATTTTCATAACTATTTTATTCTTTGTTTTGAAATAAAAATTTAATATTATGTAATGTTTTGCTTTGTGGAAATTACCTGTTAAATTAACTGTTGATCTATTTAAAATAACATACACAAATATTAAAAATACACTGTTAACAAAAATATACATTACAATAAGATACAAAATATAAAACTATAAAATAAAATAAAAAATCTTAATCTAAAAACTAAGTTTAGAAGAAAATGGACGTTATAAATAATACTTATACAGTTTCCAGTTATTGCATCAAATGTGCTACATATGAATTTGTAATATTTTAAAATATGTTCTACTTTCTTACATAAATGTACACTAAGTGGTTATATTACTAGTAAGTGTATATTGAATGAACCAATAACATTGTTGTTTTTTCTAATGTAATTTATTTATTAATATGGTTCATTTGTACTGTACTTAATGGATTCCAATAGCATTTAATATTATGATTAAAAAATGAAATCAAGCAAAACCCTTTAATTAGTTGTGCATGTTAAAATAGAGCAGAAAATATATGCATTTTATTTACAACTAGATTACCTTGTGTAGTTTTGAAAATTGTCACCCGTAGATATTCAAATATAAAACTGAAATTTTTATGAGTCCTTTTTGATGTTATAACTAACTTTAAATCTGAAGTTTTAACCATCACTGAAAACAGCTTGACTGTCGAAAAAAAATGATGTTAGTCATATTATATATATATATATATATATATATATATATATATATATATATATATATATATATATATATAAATATCGCAATATGTTTTCTTGTGTATTAATAAAGAACAAAAGTCAAAATACAAATACAAGAATTATATTTGAATTTACAATTCAAAGCTTTTCGTTGGCTAACAGTACCAACATCATCAGGAATATTAAACAATTCGAATATGTTAGCCAACGAAAAGCTTTGAATTGTAAATTCAAATATAATTCTTGTATTTGTATTTTGACTTTTGTTCTTTATATATATATATATATATATATATATATATAAAGTTATTATTATTACTTGTAAATAATTTTTTCTACCACTAAGTGCAATAATTTTACCTTATGCGACGAGGTGCCTTTCGGTCACTTGACCATTGTCGAATCACTGATTATGTTTTTCTATTTTTCTGATGTGAATGTTCGGTCCGTGATGTTGGTATTTGTTGATGTCATACATATTTCTTCTTGAGCCTCGTGTATAATGTTTTTAAATAGTACGTAGTCTGCATATGTTATCTGTAGGTTCATTAATCACTCAGTGATCCGACAATGGTCAAGTGACCGAAAGGTACATCATCACAGAAGGTAAAACGACTTCATAAAGTCGGTGCAACGGAGAAATAATGGACATATATATATATATATATATATATATATATATATATATATATATATATATATTGATATTTTATGTTGTCCATTATTTTTTCGTTGCACTGACTTTATGAAGTTAATATATTACTATTGTAAATACTTTTATCCACTTGTAAAAGTATTTACAATAGTAATATATTAACTTCATATATATATATATATATATATATATATATATATATATATATATATATAAATATAAATATCGCAATATGTATTCTTGTGTATTAATAAAGAACTAAGTTAAACTACAAATACAAGAATTATAATTGAATTTACAATTCAAAGCTTTTCGTTGGCTAACAGTACCAACATCATCAGGAATATTGGATGTTGGTACTGTTAGCCAACGAAAAGCTTTGAATTGTAAATTCAATTATAATTCTTGTATTTGTATTTTGACTTAGTTCTTTATATATATTTAGGTTAGTTCTAGTAGAGCTTAAAGCTTATTTAGGAATTTTTGGACTAGATAGGAGACTGACAGACTTACCTAATTTCAATAATCCAAAACTGTAATCTCTTGGAAATATATATATATATATATATATATATATATATATATATGAAGTTAATATATTACTATTGTAAGTAATTTTATCCACCATTAAGTGCAATGATTTTACCTTGAGTGATGAGGAGCCTTTCGGTCACTTGACCATTGTCGAATCACTGATTACTTTTTCTCAATTTTTAGGCACCAGAAAAATTGAGAAAAAGTAATCAGTGATTCGACAATGGTCAAGTGACCGAAAGGCGCCTCATCACTCAAGGTAAAATCATTGCACTTAATGGTGGATAAAATTACTTACAATAGTAATATATTAACTTCATAAAGTCAGTGCAACGGAAAAACAGTGGATAACGTAAAATATCAAGAATATATATATATAGATTTTTTGGACTAGGAGACTGACAGACTTACCTTGGTAAGAGTCCACTCTGTAGTCTTGAAATAGAAACACATAAAAGCACTTAAACAATGATATATTTCAACCACACAGTGGTCTTTGTCAATCGAAGAGAAAACACAAAAAGAAATATGAGAGAATGAAATAAAATAAAATAATTGAATTATTTTATTTCATTTTCTCATATTTCTTTTTGTGTTTTCTCTTTGATTGACAAAGACCACTGTGTGGTTGAAATATATCATTGTTTAAGTGCTTTTATGTGTTTCTATTTCAAGACTACAGAGTGGACTCTTACCAAGGTAAGTCTGTCAGTCTCCTAGTCCAAAAAATCTAAATAATCTTTACCAACCAAAACTAACCTATATATATATATATATATATATATATATATATATGTATTTTGATTGGGTAGGGCAATGAACCATAAATTAAATCAATGAGCAAGATGTAAACACTTGAGATTAAAAGAATTTAATAGTAATATTTAATTAGATAATCATGCAAATACCATCATCTTTAAAAAAAAAATACATTCAGCCTCTTAATTTCTTAAAAAACACTCATAAAAATCAGTTTAATAAAGTTTTATCAAATACCAGGATCTATTTTGATAAATATTTTAAGAAAGAGAAATAATTACGTATTTGCTGATACAGTATAGATATACAGTGTATAAACATGCTATCAAACCTCAAGTTAGCCAAAGGTGGAAAAAATAGTTTTTTACAAAGCTTATAAAACTCTATCAACTTAAATATCAGTAACAAATAACAAACATCTAAATGTAGGTGTAAAAAGAAAATTTCACATTCCTTCTAAATCCTAAAAAATACACTTCTTTTTCAACATAAATAAAAATATTGCTTAGTGTCACATTTAAGGAAGATAACTTATAACTATACTATATCTTAATCGCTTAAGTTTAAATTCCAAATTTGAGACATTAAATTCACAAAACAATTGAGTTAGACCGATTGATACACCAAAAAGGTTCTCATAAAGCTATTTTACAGATCTGTTATTTATTAATGTTTTGTACAAAAAATTGTTTATTCCAATAATGGTCACCTGGTTGTCTCCAAATACTCAATCTACATATGTGTATACAATCTATTATTAATACATCAAACTAGATTCCACTATAATAAGTAAAATAGATTGAAATAACTAAATAAACTTCAAAAAGATTGCTTGTAGCTGATTACACTACTCTTAGTCTGTTGATACTCTACTTTCCTTTTGTAAGATTAGTTACTCCAAGATTAATTTTAGATAAGAATATTCAACTCAAGATTAATTTTGGATAAGAATATTCAACTCATCAATGAATAGTAGAAATTTACTCCAAGCGTAGTATTTAAGTTTTGTCTAAGGTTTGTGTGTTAATTATGATTTAAAAATTAGAAGTCTAAATCAACTTCAAAATTTAATTTTAGGTGAAGAATGAATTAATTGTTTATACTATCAAAATAAAAAAATTAATATGAAATAATGAAGACATAATATACACCACCAAATTCTTTTGTTCCCTCTCACACACACACAAGTAAAATGACCCTATGACTTCTGGTTAGCTACTGATAAATAACTTGCAAAAAATTCATATTTTTCAGTAATTATGATCAATAAGTATATTTGAAATCTTGAAGAGAAAATAAACTTTAAAAAAGTGATGACAGTAGCCTTTCTTGTTAACAATGTAAGTAAATTAGATAAATTTGATAAAGATTTAAACTCATTGATCATAAGGTCCCCCTGTTTGTTTTTATTACAGAATTATTGTAAGAAAATATTTTGAATGTATTCCTTTAAATGTACATTATTTTTGTTATGTGAGTACACAAGAAGAATATTAGGAATGTGTTACGAAACAAGTAAATTCCTACTGAGGTT